>CM076575.1:1127440483-1128040483 GCA_034641835.2 Pinus albicaulis
CACTTTTATTCCTAGAGATGAAAAAATTCATGCAGATTCATTAGCTGTTTCTGCTAGTTCTTTTAAGATTCCAGATAAATTTTAGATACAATACCAAATTCAAGTCAAATATAGGCCATCAATTCCAGAAAATCTAAATAATTGGTAAATATTTGAAGATGATGAACAACTGAAATCCTTTCTTCAAGTTATTGATGAATTTTCTGTATTACAAATTGAAGAAGATAACTGGGACATAAATGAAGCTACTAAAGACAAGGAAAATTCAGTCCTAAATTCAAAGGTAGTTGATAATGATATTATACAATTGTCTAATAATTTTATCCCCAAAGGATTTGTTCCTTTTATAAAAATTATTTGATTAAAATGATGTTCCTAAAAATCCATTCTTTGTTTTGCCAGAGGATGACATTAAAGAAACTAATATTGGAACTGATGAAGAGATTAAAAATATTAAACTTTGTGCATCTTTAACTCCTAAAATTAAATCTGAATATATCAAACTTCTTAAAAATTACAAAGAGATTTTTTCTTGGTCTTATGTTGATCTAAAAACTTATGACACATATTTAATTGAGCATAAAATTCCATTAAAACCAAAAGAAAAACCTTATCGAAAAAAATTAAGAAGAATGAATCCAGTTATGCTTCCCACCATAGAAAAAGAACTTAAAAAGATTCTATATGCTTGGATAATTTTCCCTTTAAGATACTCTAATAGGGTAGCCAATTTAGTCCCTCTCAGAAAAAATAATGGTGAAATTATTTTGTGTGTATTTTAGAAACCTTAATAGATCATATCTGAAAGATAAATATCCACTTCCAAATATGGATCAGTTACTCCAAAGGGTGTCAGGTGCTAATAGACTCTCCATGCTTGATGTATTCTCTGGTTATAATCAGATATTGGTGAATTCAGAAGACAGAGAGAAGACGACCTTTACTACACCCTGGGGAACATTTATGCATGCTAGGATGCCTTTTGGCCTACCAAATGCAGGAGAAGCATTCCAAAGAGCTATGGACTTAGCCTTTTTTGGGAAGGTAGAAAAATTCGTTGTTATTTATCTTGATGATTTAACTATTTTTTTCTAAATCAGATCAGAAACATTTAAAACACTTGATGAAGGTTTTTTACAGGAGCAAAAAGTTTGGAATATCTATCAATCCTAAGAAGCCCTTATTTGCCATCAAAGAAGGAAAATTACTAGGCCATATCATTTCAAAGGATGGAGTAGTAATATATCCCAAAAGGGTCTCTGCTATTCAATCATTATCATTACCTAGAAATAAGAAAGAGATACAAGAATTTTTAGGAAAGCTTAACTTTTTGAGAAGATTTATACCTAACTATATTGAAATAGGTAAAGACATTAAAAACATGCTAAAAAAGAACCATGAAGTCAAATGGACCATTCCTGCAAGATATGCATTTGATCAAATAAAGAAGGCCATTTCTGAAGCTCCTACCTTAGCCATTCCAAACTACTCTGAGCCTTTCAGTATATTATCTTTTGCTTCTGAAACCACCCTTGCTATTGTCCTTTTGCAGAAAAATGAAGATTATCCTGATAAACCCATAACATTTTTTAGCAAGGTCATGAGAGGTGCAGAACTCAAGTATGATATCATTGGAAAACAAGCCTATTCCTTAGTTCAAGCCCTGAAATATTTCAGAATGTATGCCCTCCATTCTACCATTATTGCTTATGTACCTAACAACGTTGTAAAAACTGTTCTTACAAAACTAGACACTGATGGAAGAAGAGGAAGATGGATAACTCAAATCATTGAGTTTGACGTCACCATGAAAACCACCAAGTTATTAAAGGGACAAGGTTTAGCTAAATTGTTAGCTGAATCTAATTGTAAAGTGTTATGCATAAACTTTATTTTTGAAGTATCTGAGAATCATACACAAGAACCTTCTTCAAATCTAGAAAGGGAGAATCCACAAGAACCTTAAATGCAGAAGGGGAGAATTCACAAGAACATTCCCAAGGATCTTAAGGAAATAATCCACAAGAACCTTCTACTTCAAATCAAACAGTTCTTGTTCACATTGATGAAAAGTTTGTATTATCATATTAGTATGCATACATTGTTCATTTTCTGATCCATTTTGAATTTCCATTCGAGTTTTCAAAAAGCCAGTGCAAAACACTTAAAAATTTAAACCCATCAAATACTGTATCATCAATGCCAACTTGTACTGGAAGGATCCTCTTAACATTATACTACTTTGCTTGACAGAATCAGAGACTTAAGGAATCATTGATCAGTTTCATGCAGGAATATATAGAGGGCATTATTCTTGGAGAGAAACAACATACAAAATACTAAGGGCAAGATTCTATTGCCCCACTCTGTTTTCACAAGTGGGAGAAAGGGTTAGAGCCTGTGTTCCATGTTAGATGTTTTCTGGTAAGAAAAAACTAGCAGCTCTTCCACTAGTTCCAGTGGTTGTCTTAGCGCCATTTCTTCAAAGGGGACTATATTTTATAGGATAAATTCACCCAGCTTCAAGTAATCAACAGAGATGGATATTAACTGCTACTAACTATTTCACCGAGTGGGTGGAGGCTATTCCTATTAGAAATGCCACAAATTCAATTGCAATCAAATTTATTGAAGAAAACATTTTATCTAGATTTGGTTGTCCACCACAAATAGTAACTGGAAATGCCACAACATAAAGATGATTGAATTTTTCCACAAATATCAGATTTTACTGCATCATTCAACCCCCTATTATTCACAAAGGAATGGTCTTGTTGAATCATCTAACAAGAGGCTAGTAAAGGTGATCAAGAAAACTTTAGAAGACCATAAGAAAAATTGGGTTAGTCATCTTATCTATGCAGTCCGAGCAAACATGATTTCTCCAAAAACATCAACAAGTAAATCTCCATTCCAACTAGTTTACGACAAAGATGTCATTTTTCCTACAAATTTGACTTTCCCTGTGCTTAATTTTTTACAAGAATCTACTGATGAACCTGATATTTTCTATAGAGGAATAAATCTGATTATTGAATTAAATGAAAACAGAGATGAGATTCAATACGAATTGAGGAAATATCAAAATAAGATGAAGAGTCTTTTTGACAGAAAGGCTAGGGAAAGAGATTTTAGAGAAGGAGATTTAGTATTAAGATGGGATTCTAGGACACAAGACAAAGGTAAGCATGGAAAGTTTGACAATCTATGGTTTGGACCACTCAACTTTACAAAGGTAAAGGGAAATAACACATTTGTGCTACAAAATTTGGAAGGATAGTTCTCAACATTTTCTGTCAATGGCAGATTTCTGAAACATTATATACAGTACTAAAGGAGATCCTACATCATCATTTTCTTTTAGAATTTCAAGTCTTTTTGTTTTCTACAACAAAGATCCATAGCCCGATGAGAAGGCACATGGAACTTCTTATTCTTTGCATCCCACGGGGGGAAGCAGTCCCCAGCTGGAGCTGATATTGTAACATTATCTGGTTTTGATAAGTTAGCATGTTATTTGAAAAAAATGAAAAAAAAATTGCTAAGTTAGGATATGGATGAAAAAGAAAAAATTAAAAATGTTTGGAAAAATTATGTTTTTATGCATCCATGTCAAAATAAAATGTTAGAGTAGATTTCCCTAAAGAAAGAAAGAAAAAAGAAAAATGTTAGGGAAGCAAAAAAATAAAATGTGAATGCTTTAGTGTTTAAAACATTAAAATCATGGTTTCCTGTTTAAATGCGTCAAATGCCAAAAAGATTAAAATTTAATTAATGATGGTTAAATTCTTTAAAAGGGATTTAATTTTCATTATATTAAATTTGATAAATTAGCGTTCATTTAATTTTATCCTAAAGTAACTACAAGACAAAAAGGGTCAAATCATAATGAATAAAGCTTCGGCAAGTTTGGACAAAGGATCTTATACCCACTCAAGATCTACAAGGGAGGATCACTTTGGGACCCCCTCGACCATTTCTCATTAACACGAGGTGGGGGGGGGGGGGGGGGGCGGGTTCCGAAGTGTGGTTTTAATGACCGCCAAATTTTGTAACGTGTCAAAACCACAACACTTCGCACCCCCTCCGCCTAAAACCGCAAACCGAGAGGTACCCCCCCTCCCCCTGAAATCCACTGGCAGTTTTGTCTCCCATAACTGTTTCCTCCCACGCCTCGAGCCAACGGACACTCCCTTTGTGCCATAACCGTTGGTTATCCATCCAATCTCATCCCACCACATCACCTAATCGTTATCCTCCCAGGCTCCACTGCCTAACCGTTGTACTCCGTTCACACGATCGTCCCATAGCCATTTGATGCACCATTGGTAATTAAACCCGCTCCTGAGCCGTTTGATGAACTGTTAGTCATTAAACCCCATCCCAAGCCGTTTAACTCATATGGTCACCTTTCAGGAAGTTAAACCCATATTGCAACCTATAAAATAATCTACAGAGTCCCTTTCATCACTTTAACTTCTCGTCTGATTGTCATTATCTTTTTATTCTATTTCAAAACGCTAGCTCTACATTCTGCGACCATTTTCACTATTACTGTAATCATTGTCACCCTTCCTACAACCACCCGATCCTCAAATCCCTTCTCCCAGTCAATATCCCTGTTAACATGGCCCCCAAATTCAACACTAAAAAGCAGGTGACCCCTAAAGGCAAAGCGAAGAACAGGTGACTGAAGAAGTGTAGGTCACTGACCCAGTTGCAGAAGAAATTCACGCTCTAACACCATAGCCTAACCTCGATCTCATACCCCTCATAGATGCTTTCTTTAAAGTATCATATGCTCACTGCAAATTTGACTTCCATGAGCTATATTTATGGCTAAAATAAAAACACATAGATAACCATGACCCTATCAGGTTTTGGGAATCTATGCTACCCCTATTTTATTTTCCACAGACCCACTCTTTCCCAGATCTAATTTCTTGATGCCAAAAAAAATATAATCCATAAAAAGATCAGTGGTGGCTTAGAATGGAAACATTCTGATCACCATATCCCCAGATACAATAAACCAAATTCTCCTCATCCCTTCATCTGATTCTCTATCCCATTTTTCACTTGCTGCTCTCTTAGACCTTTACCATAAGCTCACCTTCCCTTAGAGAGCCCATATATTTGAGATATTTCTATCTGAGGATGTAGAATTTCCCAAGAAAAACCCACCATACTCATTCTCAATCATTCCTGAAGCCTCTAAACATTGCATATCAATTATTTCATACCTATTAGGATACCCAAATGACCAAAAAGTTGATGAACCCATCATGGGGTTCTTATCCATCTTCAATAAAGACAAATCACCATTGTTCATGTATAATTACAGCCAATTCTTGGCTGAAAATATACATAAAAAATTCATGAATTTTACAACACAGGGTGTGTTTAATTACACTTCTGTAATTATTCACATGTTTCTTTTTTAGCAGGCAGAGATTCTACCTATCCACTTCAGTAAGTAGGATGCACAAGGAGTGAATAAATTAGCGATTCACCGGACATAGTTGGTGAGGGCTACATCAACAAAAAATACTTTTGCATAGTTAATAGACTCCTTCATACACCCAGTGAGGCAACTACTTACTAGTCATTCAAAACCCAGAACTGGGGAAGAAATCAAAAGAATTATGCACCTGAGGGAGCAAGCCAAAACTGGTGATTGGTATATATACCAAAACTACACGAAAATCAAAGTATATGGATGTGAACTCTCACCATATAAGCTTCCAAGATATGTCCCTATGAGATTCTTTTCCTTAGAGTATATCAAACAAATGATAAACCCATTTTGTCTCAGAAAAGAGGATAGCTTAGTTTAAGCTCAAGGCAAGCATTGGATCCTTCATCCGCAATACCATATTAGTTGGTGCTGAAGCAGATGCAATGTTAAATAAAATGGGTTTCCAACCAGGTTTCACTTGGTCTTATGACCCCCATGGCATTATTTCTACTCAGAGAGTCGAACTCAAAACAACTTCCTATACTCATACCTCTAGAGCAGAAATAGAGAAACATATGAATCAAGATGAATAGATTGAAGGCACTCTCCAGGAGGAATATGAACAAGTTATTTCAACCTCTAATGTGCAGAACCTTGTTCCTGATAGTAAGAAACAGAAAAGAGTAGGAGAAGAGAATCCACATGCCAAAGAAATTATGAAGGAATTTATCTTGCAACACAAATAGCCAAAGCTTGGTTCCACCTTACTTTCAGAGGGAGAACAACCAAAGATTATAGATTTGGGAGAGACTGAAGTTTCTACATCGACAAGTGTTCCCATGAATCCTCCAACATCATCACATGCTAGAGAACCTCTGGATATTATCCAGCATTCATATGCCAGTTATTATGAAGAACAAAAAAATTTCTCCAAATTCTTAGACATCAACATCAGAATGAGGCATTAAAATTTGATGTCTATAGTTAGTTCTGGAAGCAAACATCAACTTCCCATCACAGGCTTCTCACTGGATTTGACAGTGAGAAAGGAAGGATGCAAATGGCCTTTTTGCAGGCAACAATTCCTTTTCCAAAGACTCATGTTGAGTACAAAAATATTGTATTCTCTTTTGATGCAAGTCAGATCCATCCAATTGATCAAATGGAAATGCACAGATAATCTAGGGAGATGTTATTTTCAACAATGACAACAACAACCATTTCACTCTCCAAACTAAAGACTGCATTATCAAATGTTCAATCTCAGCTGAAGATTGAAAAGTTGTCTTCATTGGCCAAAGACAACAGATTGAAGTCTTTGGAGGACCTTGTAGTGAAATTTGGGTATGATCCAAAAGACAGCAAGGCAGTTGAGGAAATTATCAAAAATAAGAATGCAGACATCTATGCTCTACATAAACAACTCAAATTACCCTCAACTGAAGATCCACATACAAAGGAGATTGCAGAGAATGAATACAACAAATAGGAGATGCTGAAATTGATCATTGATCAAAATATTCAAATCGAAAATATGGAAGAACAAATTTAAGAATTACTGAAAGAGAAATCAACAGCTCAGGTGACTATTGATCCTAATACAATGGCTCAAACATCTTCTACAGGTACAGAGCTTTCAAATTCTTTGACAACAACTGATGTAGCAAAATTGGCATAGGATTTAGCTATTCATAAGCAGGAACATGAAAAGTTACAATATAGATTTCAAATTCTAGAATCACAGAGGATTAAAAATGATACTTTATACATGGAGGAAATGCAAAAGTCTCACAACTTGGGACTTAAGGTAAAAGAATGAGAGAGTGAATATTTAATGGCAGGAACATTGGCTGAAGCTAAGAAGAATATTTGGGAAGACATCAACAAGTCTATGACAGAGGTATGGCCATCCATACAGATTATTTTTGAAAAACAAGAGTTCATCACCAAGTGCAAAGCAACTATAGAAGAGAAGAAAGATCATCTCAAGAAAAAGCCAAGCGAAGCCACTGACATAATCAAGGTTTTGAATTCAAAGAATAGAGAAGAGTTGGAAGAAATCAACATACTGGACAGAACTGAAACAATTTTGGAGATCAAGAAAGTTTTATAGAAGAGAAATTTAATCAACCAACTGCAAACAAAATGTGAAGCTTTGAATACTGTTGTTCAAAGGTTTCATACAAATTTTAATACCTTGAATCATAAAGGACTACCACGATTGGTAGGATTAGATGATAAGTTGATTAAATTAGAAGATTATTGCAAAACATTATATACTATTGTAATAAATAAGTCAAAATTTGCAGGTATCAAAGGATAGGTTACAGGGAAAGCATTCCTAGAAGCTTTGCAGTTTGATTTTATCATTCAACATCAAATCAAACATTTATTCATTCAGAGGCCTACTTTCGACAGATATACAGAGGTAGATGAAATCTTCAGAAAGATGACGAGTGTAGAAATCCCAAGTCAAGACCAATGGGATACATTTTTTGAAACCATCGAGTAAAAGTGTGATTTTTACAGCATGTCAGCAAAATAGTTTTTCAAGGGTCCAGTCATCAACAACTTCCATAAAAAAAGGGCCAAGTCATCAACAACTTCCATGAAAACATAGACACTTCATCTATCTATTTCCTTCTTCTATTCTTCTCTAGTCTATTATTGTAATCAGTTTAAGATATTTCTAAGTTCTAGAAATTATTATAAATAACTCTCATTTCGAGTTATTAAGGGTTTCGCCCTTGGATAAACGAATTTTTGTAAGCAGAATTGCACAAGTTTTTTGATCATCAATAATAGAAGAAGTATTCTGAATTTGTCTCATACAACTTTGTTCCTTCTGTGAGTTTTTTGTGTTTTCAATACATTTTGTTTCTTATATGTTTAATTGTTATCAAGATAACAAAGTGTGATTAACCATGTTTTAGTTATCTTAGAATTCTTCCTGAAGTTAATATCATTATAAAGAGTTATTTACTAAACATATTGTTGATGTAAGTCCCTTTCATTTATAAATTATCAGCATCTTGATAATGTTAAATGTAATTTTTTGAACTTTTAGACACTATTTAAAGGTTTTCAAGCTTTTGATTAATTGAAGAATTCAATCTAGATATTTGATAATCATATCTTCTTACATAAGTCTACTTAACCAATTTACAAAATCTTAATCACTGTGTGAGATAAACAAGCAACACTTATTCATATTTTTTGATATTATCTGAAAGATTTAATCAATAAATGTATGAAAAAATTATCTTATACATTGGTCATCCAAAATTTACAAAACACAACAAAACATTATAGATGCTTTGGCATAATTATTGACCACAATTATCTCAAAGGACAATAGTTCCAATTTTATTTCATATAATGACAGCAAGGGGGAATGGAAATTCCAAGTAAAACATTTTACCCAATATTGCCTGGATGGGTTTCACAGCGAGTGACGGAGAATCACTTGTGAAGCCCGGTAACAATTCTACATCTAAAAAATTGTTGTAGGGGTTGAGTTGCATGTATCTTTTCTAATATTTTACTATTCTGTGATTACATTACTCTGGGCCTTGGCGATAGTAGGAAGCACAACTGATTTGATGTCTAACTTGTTCTTTGTATGGATTTTGTTGCAATGGGAAAGGAATTTCCATATGGGGTGCATTCAACTTCCATATTATGATAGGATTCATCATTACGCAATGTCCCCTGCAAGCTATTTTTTGTTCTTTTGCATATAGTTGAGTCAATGTTAATGTCTCTGCTCTGAAGGAATTCTTTCACCATACCTATAATTTCTGTTGATTGTGTTCTTGTCTAATGTTCAATCCCTCTAGATTCAAGGATTTCTCACATTTGGCTATAATTTTCACATAATTCATAGATATATATTTCTATAAATTGTTTACAGAATGGTAATGGCCGTTTTTGCAGTGATAAGGCTCCCAATTTCTGAACCTCAATTATAATAATTTTCACAAAAATTCAAACTTCATAAAGGATAATGTAGGTGCGCTCTGGAAAATGGAAAAGAGACACATGCCCGTACTTGTGGTAATAGTTTAATCGTATGATTGCTTTGTAATATTCATGACTTATAAGATTTTAAATCCTTTTTATATATTGAAATCAGTGGCATTAAAAATTAAAAATTTATTTAAGATTACATGTCATGGATAATATCAAATTATAAATACGGCCATGTGAAGAAGACACATTGAGTCTCAAATATAAATGACAATATGAATATGCATTTTACATATATAAGTTTCAAAATTTATTTAATTTTTACATTAGGGTGATGTTGCTATCGTTTAAATTGGTCCATATCTTGTTAAGTGGGACATTATTTTCTATATTAATGAAACATTTCTTGTTAATTTATTTAGCTAGGTAGAGTGCTCACATCTTCTTTCTTCTATACTACTCTTTTCTAGCTTTACAACATTTCCTTTGCAACATTTGGTGCAATTTCTAGTATAATTACAAATAGAAGCTTTAAGTAATTACACCTAAGGCGTTCTACTTTGAAACGCCTCACCACATACTTTCGTCTACATTTTTGTTTTCCATTGTTCGTTTACATAAACAGTTGTCCATAAGGAGGGACGCTAACTGCTGGCCATAATCCTTCAATGAATTTGAGAATTAGGATCTCTCCCAACCCCGCCATTTTTGCAAGGCCTGTCATTGCTACTAGACCAAGGGGAGTACTCAGAAGCGTCCCATCAACGGTGGCCGTAGGAAAAATAAAAAAATGATGCTGTCAAACCCTGTCTCCATGAAATATTCTTCTATATCCCTTGTCGGTACTAGCAACATCAAGAATTCAACCATCATTGGCGCTCTTGAAAATAATATAAAGATCTCGTGTAGGTCTTTTTTGATTTTTTGTTTGAGGGTTCGACTTTCCTCGCAGTGTGATATCCACACACTGTATTTGTTTTATAGTTCAAAATTTGTTTCTGGCTAAAAATTGTTGTGCACTTGCAGTACAATATTCCAATGTTGATTATTTCCATTCCAAACAATCACGAATCTAACGAGGCCTAACTCATGCATTGCCCATGAAATATGAAGGATGCATTTCCCTGCCAAATCTGCAAGGCCTGCCACTGCTTCTGAACCAAGGGGAATTCCTAGAAGTGTCCCCATCAGCGGTGGCTGCAGGAAAAAGAAAAAAAGAGGTCGATGAACCCTGACCCCGCGAAATCCTCTTCCATTAATTCCCCTGCCGCTACTAGCAGCATCCAGAATTCAACCATCATTGGCACCCTTGAAAATAATATAAAGATCCCATGCGAGATGTTTTTTTGTTTTGTTTAAGGGTTATGCTTTCCTCGCAGTGTGATATTCAAAAACTTTGTATTTGTTTTACAATTTAAAATTTGTTTCTAGCTGAAAACCATTGTGCACTAGCAGTATAATATTCTAGTGCTCGTTAATTCCATTAAGAACAATCAATAATATAACTGGGCTTAACTCATGCATTGCCTATGAATGCTGAAGTATGCATTGCAAGATTTTTTTGAGAAATCTTCTAGAAATATTTGGGTGACTGCATTAGCATGTGATCAACTAGAAAAGATGATTATCAGGTGTTTTGTACTCACTGTCCCAAAGCTGGTCGATGAATCTAGGTTAGGTATCATTAGAATCGAGTGATTTGTATTCTTCACATGCAAACTTAAGTGCACTAAACGAGAATGTGGTTTAAGGAAATATGTCATTAATGGTTTATGTGTTTATATCAACTTCTAATACTAGCTACATTATCTCATTAAATTGTGATGTATATTATCTCATTAAATTGTGATGTGCTAAATCAGAAAGAAATTATTATAGTGTAATTGCATAAATATATGCATTTATCTATATGTTGGTAGTCAAGGGTAGGGTTATTATATAGGGTGTGCTCCTTAATACTTCATGTTTTTTCACTATGTTAAGATTGATCTAATTAGTTGAGTGAGAGTTTATAGCTCAAGAAATTTGAGCATGTGAATTTAAACATTAATTATAATCCCAGTTCAAGAAAAATGGTCTAACCAACCAACCAACAACTTTGAATCAACCACCCAACAACTTTGATACAATAAATTCACTTTTATATATTATCTATATCAAATAGATCACAAATTAATTCATAAATGTGACTTCATAAACTTTTTCTATAAATAGAAAGGTAAAATGTAATTGCCCTGTATCTTGGTTGTAATTTTGAAATGCACGTTTCTTTGCCCTGTTGGGGAATTGTATGGATTCTTGGTCTAAGTTCACCATAATCCCTATGATTTCATTTAATTGGGGCGTGTTCAATTCTTATTAATGGTTTTAATATGTTTCTAAGGAACACTTCCCAATTGTAAAAATGGGTAGTTTCTGGAAAAACAACCTCTAGGAAAAAAAACCCCACCCAACTTTTATGTTATGTATTTCTTTTCATGAGTATAAAATTTTCTTATCAAAGTGTTTCCAATGTGATGTCTGAAATTGATTTTCAATAGTGTGGATAATTGAATGTTTTATTGGATTTAACTATATATGAGAAACATTATTACTCTCTATATAATTAGTTGAAATTTGTTGTTCTGGTGAAAACAATTGCCTTTGGTGTGTTTGTATTGTTGAGTTGTAGAACTAAATTAGAGATAATGTTCAACTTTTATTTGTTTCCCATATTAAGTTAGCATGAAGAATTTTTTGTTTAAATTTATGATAAAAGTGAAAGTTTGAAAAGGATTGTAAATGGTTGTTTTAGAGAAATGTTGATATATAAATTGTGAAAAACCTTATTATTATTTTAAAAATCTATATTTAAAATTAAATAGGGCAATTTTTTTATTACAAATTTTATGTGTTAAAAATTAATATTATAATCATTATCATTAAATTGAATATAATTAAATTTATTGAATTATTTGTATTTTATAAATTAAAATTTATAAATATATATATTATTAAGAGATTTTTTGAAATTATGTAGCTGATTTTTAATTCTAAAATTTTGTTATAAACATGTATGAATGAATTCTATTCTTGACAAGATTATTTTCCCAAATCTTCTATATCGGCGGGCATGATTTAATGAAATTATTTTACATTGTAAGATTCATCCTGTAAAGGCCTTTCCTCCTCATGAATGGTCCAAAGCTTACTTTTACTTTTCAGGTTTACGCCATTGACCCTTTTCCACCCGAACACTACCCGCTGCAATTTATAGTGAACAGGCCCTCGCCTCAAACCGACCTCCACTCTTTTACGGCATTCCGAGGTTTCTGAATAATCACACACCTCACGCTTCCCAGAAGAAGAAGATAATGTTATTTCATGACTACTGACGTCTTGCTCCATCATGATGAGACTCGACATGATTTTGCAGAGATCCGTCCTAATTTGTTGTAGCAGCGGCGGCTCCGTTTCATGGCAGCGCTGGCTTCCACGGCCAAGGCAGCCATATCAGACCCAGTTTCGTTACAGGCAGCAGAAAATAGAGGTTCTCCATTTGCAATTCCTGCTCTGCAGAAAGGGGAGAAACATACTCATCGTAACGCATGGAATAGACATGGCAGACGAAGAAGCCTGGTCTCTCTCTCTTAATATTTCTGCGACCTTCACGGACTCTGGAAACTCCCGAGTGTTCTTCAATGACCACCAATTTGGCGTGAAGTACGAGAGAGAGGAACCCATGAAATCAAAGGGCGTGGTACTGGAATAAATGCTTCTCGGCGGAGATGAGATGACATAGAGAAATGTGCATAGGTCTACGTGGTGGGTGAGAAGATGAGTATGATCCCCATTTCAGTGTTTGCTTAAGGAATTGGTTAGCGGGTAGTGCTCTTACACATAAACCCAGAAATAGGATGGAACTTGCAGGGTACTTCATTGGTCAACCCAAGGCATGTTTCGGCAATAATCTCTGTTATAATCTCACTTACATATATAAGAGGGGTACCATTATTTTCCAGAGTTGCCTTCCACAATACATTTAAATGAATTTGAATTTAAATTTAATCGTGAGTATATATTATTCAATCACATTAATTATTTTATAGTCTAAGAAATATGTATAGAAAAGACAATATATGAATTCGTGAGATATATAAATATAGTTTTTAATTGTGATTTTTTTTTTGGAAAGACTATCATATTAATTTGCTATTAGTTTGTGGTACATATAAATGAATTAATTTGTGGTATATATTAAAGAAGTAGTTTTTTAATTTTGATTTTTTGGAGTTTTTGTTAAATTTTTATTTGGAAATGACAAAAAAAAGTTGTGGTCAAATTTTGATTTGTGTTGTTTAAAGTGGTTTTTTGATTGCATATATGGATTCAAAAACCTCTAGTGTACCTTGATTGTGAAGAGTTCATCTCATAAACTTGTGATTTAATTTGTGATTTCAATGAATTAGTGTTCGATTCTAGACAAATTAGATGGAAAATAAACCTTATTTTTTTTTTCCAAAAAAGCAAGCTTAATACTCATCTATAAATTAAATATGCAGGCTCCAATTACATACCTTGATATTTGTTTTTTTTATTGATTTAAGGATATGATATTCAAATTTTAATAATATTTTTAAATTTTTGATATTTTTTTTATCATAGTTTAATTAGCTTGCTTTTTTTCCCTCAAAATCATGGAAATCTTTTTATATTATAAAACAAAATATTTACATTTTAATCTATTTAATTCATTTTTATTTCATTTCTTATAAAATAATAATTATTATTATTTTATTATATATAAAATAAATATTTAAAATATTTTTTTTTTTTTTTTTTTTTTTTTTTTGTAAATTCGGTGGGTCCATTCCATTTTCTATTTATATTTTAAAGGCAGGCTACAAAATATAAAAGTTAACAGTTAAAACTTGGCCTCAACCTCCCAGCAGGAAGCCAGGTCTGTTGGCCATCTAAAAGCATGATAAGCAGTCCAAAACTGAAATTGTTTCATCCTCCTAAACTTTTCCTGAGCTGTCTGTTCTATGATTCCTATACTTGCTTTCCTAGAGCAGTTTGTAGATTGATTTCTAAACAGGTAATATCATCAAAATTTAAGACACCATTAATTTCATTATTTCTAAAAGGCATACTGTTAAATATTTTTTTATTATAAATTAACTTTTTATATTATTAGTAATTTACTCTCTATATATTCAGGCTGATAGGCTTTTCTTTTGAATAAGTCTACCTGAAATTTTTGTCAACATTTTCTAACTGGAACTGCATTTATGTGTGGAATTACAAACACTTTATATCCACCTGAAAAATTTACCCACCATTAAAAAAATGGAGAGTTCCACTCCCACATGCCAAAAATAATGAAGAGCTCCACTAGCACGGTTGAGGGCTCTGATTTTGTTGGGCACCCAACTATTTGGCATTGAAGGCACCAAGCAAACAACTCCACACAACAACATCAGCTCAACTGGCATTATCTTTATGAAGTCGTCGGGAACAACCAAAAATGTCAACCAATAAAACAACTGTGCACAACAGCATAAGGCTCAGCTGGGATTTTCTCTGTAAAGTTTCGTGCTTGATCCAGACATCCTGAACGACCAAGAAGGTCAACTATTGGCTCCATTGTGAGTGAGATATGATAATATTGATTCGTCATATTGAAGTATTGATAACCCTCATCCACTAAACCTGGTGACTAGCCATGCAGACAAAACACAAAGCATTGTGACATGGTATAGACTAGTGCTAGAGTGTTTCATTTCTTGGAAGATTTTGAGGGCCTCCTCAGCCATGCATAGTATATCCGTAATCATTGTTGTTGTCCAGGTGACAACATCTCATCGTTGTGTTTTGTCAATTAATTCCTATGACATTTGTATGCTCCCAAATTTTGCAGGACATTGGCCACAATGACATCAGATTGAAACCCACTTCTAATTATTTTTTTAGGGATATGTATACCTTGTTGCAGAGCTGCCAAATTGACGCAAACTGGGAGGATCTTAGCAAACATATTTGAATATAACTTTGCACTTGCCAACTGCATTTGTTTGAAAATCTGCGAAGCATCCTTACTATGACCGTTCTCGGAAAATCCGTAATCATTGCATTCTATGAGACCATGTTTCGCCGAGGTGTTAACTTAAACATATTCTGGGCTTCAATTACAAGTCTGTTTTCAGCAAATCCTAAAACCATTGCATTCCATGAAACCATGTTTTGTCGAGGCATTTCCTGGAAGAGTTTCAGTGCCTCATCAATAAGCCCATTCTTTGCAAACTAGGAATATCTCAACCACACACCAAACTAGGAATATATATAGTTCTAGGTACCTCCTATGATGTAGGAACAAACTCCTTATATAGAGAGTCACAACCACATACAAGTAGGAATTACATATTCCAACACCCTCCCTTAATGACTACTTGTCGTGATATCGATTCACAAAATCTAGTTGTGGTCGATCATAACAAAAGATGTATCTGCGACTCAGATCCACCACAAATGGGCGAATCCCATGTGCAGAACCGACAACAATGTCTGCAACTCAGATCCACCACAAATGGGCGAATCCCATGTGCAGAACTGCCAAAAGAGAGATCAACGCCTTTCTAAGCCAAATATCCACGCCCAAATAACAGTCACGCTGATTGTACCTTTCGACGTGACTGTCAGATAGAAAAAACGCGCTGACCCTCATGTGCTCAGAAACAAAAAATATCTGAGACCTGTGAGTAAGGTGTTTACTGCAATCCACCTACTCTTGTGAGCATTGAAGCTCCTGTGTGCACCCGGGGCACCATAGCCACGAAGGCTCGTATAGCCGTGAAGGCTCTATATGTGGTTTCTGGTTCACCACAAACCATCACTTCAAAGTGACAAAAGATGGTTTCCTACTGACTATAAACTTGCAATTACAAAATTTCAATTACAAAGTGGTTTTTAGATAACCATGAACTTCACAGGAATACATATGCCTTTACAAGGCTTACATTACATACTCCAACTCTTGGAGTTACCAAGTACATACAATGACCACTACAACAACCACCTAAACTTGCTTACCATTCCACTGTGTGACTCATCATCAAGAGTCTATTCCAAGAAACTCACAAAAAACACACACAAACTTGATTGTTCATCCTCCTTTGTCGTTCACCATACCATTCAACTCCACGCTCACCGCACCATTCATATGCTAGAACACACCAGTGCTTTCTCGCTTAAATATTTTTGTCATAGATTTTGTACTTTTGAGTTTTGGATATAATGGTCTTGAATCTCCATGTTTTCCCTGTCATTAGTTAGAGTCGTGAATTCTAACAAAATGACTACATGTTGAGGTCACGAATCTCAATATGTATACAAAATTCCAAGACATAGTTCCTTCAAAACAATATGAAAATAACAATAAAAGCACATTCAAAAATATATGACTATCATTTTATGTATCAAGGCAAAAAAACCAACCACGACTGCGATATCTTAAGTGCACAATCATTCAACCGAGGTCTAAATCTGTGCTCACTAGAACCACAGAGTAAACACTCCCTTCTTCGAAATGGCAGCATTGCCATCAAATTCACCTCAGGTTCCCAACACCATTGACTTCTTTCCTGGAAATATTTGCGAATCCAGCACTCTAACACCTATGCTGATAGCATATTGAAACCAGCATTTGAGGACTCAAGACTCGGCCCTTCTCAGTGGCCTCGTCCACCCTCTTGCCATACAACAACGGATCCACAAAGTGATCCATAAATAAAATGATCCACGAAAATATGATACCAACAACCCAAACGATATAAAGCCTACCATATTAGTGAAACAATTAAAAATTTATTATTGAAACTCTCCTGAAGCAGGCATCCGTCGAGGTTCATTCCTTCCCAAAATTGTTGAAGTGTAAACATTTCCGCTAAAGCTATAATTACCATATATAGACTTTCTAATCCACCCAACAATATTCCAACACCAGCAGATTGAGAAATTATATCCAATTCTAAAACCGTAGAAATGACCCAATGGAAATACCTGTTGTCTTATTGCAAGACAATGAGCTCTTAAATGGACAACATAGCCTTCCAATGTTCTCATGCTACTCCATGCACATGTATGGAAAGTCTCAACTCTTCATGCTTGCCAAAAAATCTCCACACCAACGCTCATCTATACTCCTCACTCTTCCGTTGAGCAACTCCACACCACACATGGTAGCACATCCGCACTTGGTCAATGCATAAATCAACACTACCCAGGATTTACCTTCAGCATCGCACTTAATGCTTGCATCCCTATTTTCAAACACCGCTTCAAAATTCTCAATCCCTTGTGTTGCCAGCGTTTGAATTCAACAACTTCACACAACCTCCAAAAAATAGTTGTTGTTGATGCACCTGGGTGCCAATAACACTTCCTGATATGTAGATACTATGATCCGGTCTCACAACAAATTCAGACAGGAAACTCAATTCTTCCTGTAGATCCACACTTCCTGCCTCATTATAGGTGATATTTGCAATGGACATATAGATACTTGAAACACCAGGATGACTGTAATCACGAAACAATGATATTTTCACGGATGCGGAAGGACCGGAAGGCAGCACTGGTCCTCTGGGTTTTTCTTCTTCCCATGGAGAGTGTGCATCCGAGCGATTCTCACACCCGGATCTGCAAAGACCATGAGATATTTCTCAGATCACAAAGATCCCTGAGAAAAATATTATTCCATTCAGAAAATGATACGATCCGCCAGTGATCCTTTGATTATTCCGTTCAAAATCTTCCTATCAAAGAATGTATCTGTGGTGCTGTAGAAACATGGGCTTTCCAGATTTGATCTCTAAGATCCGATTCTCAAGGGGATTTTTTATTTCCAGGCTTGGCCTTCACGCAGAATTTTGAGCTCTCTTTGCTGCAGTGTTCAACACAGTCACCGTGCCTCACGATTTTCCAACGATTCTCCAAAAATTTGATGCAGCAAGCTCGATCCTGCTATCCATGCATGCACAATGATCCTGCCGCTGCACATAACACAATATTCACTGCTTACGGGGATTCTCCAGGTGACGCAGCAGCCAACACCGTTAGCTCGACCTCCTCCAAAACGCAGCAGCCACACAGTCGGCTCGAACTCCTTTGAAGCGCAACAAATAAACCAATAGATTACGATGTAGCCACCAGAAGATCACTTCTCCGCTGGTCTACGTTCAAGTGATCACAAACTTACAAAAACTTTAACATGACTCTCTGGCGGATTCTTCAACGGTCACAGCCTCTAGCAATCATCACGACCTCCAGCGATCATGGCTTCAATCCTACAGAAGCTCCAGCAATCATGGCCTCAGCACAACCTGACCAACCAACACAAATCGCTCCCTTTAGAAGATCGCTCACCGATGTTGTAGGATGGACAAACAAAACTATATAAATACAGTCATTTATTTTCCTATGCCTAGGAAGGGCCAAAGGCCCTTACGGGCTCTGATACCAAGATAAAAATTCACTATGCAAAACTATATATTAATCAAAGGGATTACACACATTTATACATGAAGTATAGTCTCAAGATAGGAAAACTATCTTGGACGCACAATAATGTGGTTGAGAGAATATCTCAACCACACACCAAACTAGATAGTTATAGCTACCTCCTATGATGTAGGAACAAACTCCTTATATAGAGAGTCACAACCACAGACAAGTAGGAATTATATATTCCAACAAAGTCTGCAACCATTGAATTCCATGATGCCATGGTTTTGTTTGAGGCATTTCCTTAAAAAGCTTCAAGGCCTCATCAAGAAACCCATTCTGTGCAAATCTGTGATCATAAAATTCCATGAAACCATAGTCCATCGAGGCATTTCCTGAAAGAGAGTCAGGGCCTCATTGACAAGGCCATTCTGTTACCATCACATTTCATGCGATCACATATCTTTCTCGCATTTCTTTAAAGAGCTTCATGGCCTCACGAAAATGGCCATTCTATAAACCAATATTTCAGAGATGAAAATGTCGAAATTTAAAAATATTCAGGATAAGCAAAATACATAAACGAATGTCCAAATTCAAGTTGTGCTATTCACGAAATATGCATAAAAAAGTCAACAAATGTTATATAAAAAGCAGAAGTATTGCATTTAATTTTCTATATTAATAAAGAGAAGAACAATTTAAGGTGCGTAAAAAGGAAAAATGTGCTTTTGTGAACCAAAATCCTTTCATCTTCATGAATATTAAATTTGTGGTGGTGACAGAAACTACCAAATTTCCCGGTGAAAATGTGATCTCGAACTGAAGTAGGAAGTGAAAAAAAACATGTGGCAGTAGCTATCCCTTGTCATAGTCAATTGTTATTGACCATACAACATTTTTATATGGTATTTGATGGATAACCATTCTTAAATAAGTGCATGAAATTTTTCTTGGATGCAAACATATATCGTGATGTTACTGTGATTCTATTTACTCACTCGATAATATAAACTAGGAATGTTTCAGAGTTGGTTTGACTGTATGTGAGGACATGGATGACGATGACAATTTTTGAAAAAGGGGGATGCAGGGTATTCTAGTAGTGCAAATATGAAATTTAAGTTTTTTTATGTGCACGCTATCCACCTTGGACTCCTTTTTACTTGGAATGAACATATATCCACAAGGGAGTCAGAGCACTCCTTGAAGATATGGTGTGATAATTTTTCAAATTTATTGAAGAAGTTATCTAAAAGTAACACACAAAATATGAAATGTGAAACTCAGAAAACAAACTCTGATAACAAGAAAGCCAAAAATCTGAACATGAACACTGACATTTAAGTGAATATTTGTCCTCCTCAATCGTTAATGTTGGGCAGCACTTCCATGCAAAAATATCAGCACATAAAACCTTATATTGTTTTGTCCTGTTTGTGCTAGTCACAAGAGGCAAAAGAGTTTAAAATTCCTTCGTGAGTGAATGAGAAGTGTGTAGGGTTTCTAGGCAAATATAATAGTCCCAGTAGCGGCACCTTAGGGTTTAATGATGTCCCCATATATCAACTTTTATTTATTTCTTTATTTTAACCAACACTTTTTCAAATTGTGGGCTTATGATGTTCCTAGTTTTGGGAGACATTTCTCAATTTTGTGAAAAAAATGTTGTAGACGTTTTTTCCACCTTCCCTGGGGTGCATCCACCAGGACGATAACTTTGGCAACATTGTACTTTAAAAGTAAGGCTTGAATTATGTAATTCCTTCTTTTATTTCGTATACCCTTGCTCTGGCTGTTTGACATCATTGCATGCCATATCAAGGCAAATTGTAGTATTTAGCTTAATACAAGCATTAGTATTATAGTATTCATAGCTTCCAATAATACAAATTAAGACTTTATTGAATGGATTTCAACATCAGAAGTGACTTATAGAATTATTATATTCACTTATTTTACTTCCACTGGTGGTTTTTTATGCTTGTTAAAAAATAAAGTGCATTTTGATTGTAAGGATAGGCTCATTGTTTTGGTTTTTGTCTCTCTTACAGGCTTGCGATTTTCTAAAATAGTTGGTAGTCCCTATTGCATGGCACCAAAAGTCCTGAAGTGGAACTATGGACCAGAGGTTGATGTGTGAAGTGCAGGGGTTATTCTGTACATTTTATTGTGTGGAGTGCCACCATTCTGGGCTGGTATGCAAAACTTGCATCAAAATGGTTTCTAGGCTCTTTGATATCACACACTCTGCATAAAATTGACTTTTAATTGTAGGGCATTCCATTGATATCCTTCATGTTTGTTCAGAGGGTCTCATGTTAATGTTAGTAGAAATATTTTGTGACCAAATTATGTCTCTTTATTGAATGATAAAATCTTACAGTGTAGGGAATTTGTATTGAGTATTCTGTGCAAATTATATACAAAAACGGAGCAAGGGGTTTCTCAGACCATTCTTCGGGGTCAGATAGATTTCAAAAGAGATCCATGGCCAAAATTTTCTGAGCATGACAAGGGTTTTTTCCGAAAGATGCTTGAGCCTGATCCTAAGATTTGGTTAACTACTCAACAAGCGCTTGGTATGTTGCTTTTTGTCATAACTAAATTCTAGCTTGAGGCCTACATGGTGCAGTTTAAGCTTGCAGGATTGAGTTCAATTTATATAAGCAATTAATCTAGAGAGAAAATTTCAAATTATATATATCATATTTTAATTAAATCTAAATATCCAAGCCTCGATTGCCATCTTCCATGTTCATTGAATCTTTTTCCCTTTCTGCAATCCACAGAAATAGGAGCATAGTGGGTAAGTCTGATTACTCATTTTTTGTTTTCAATATGGTAGTAGCTACAAGGACGAGAATGCAGTGAAGTTTTTATAGTTATCTATTTAAAATAAATTCTATATAATATTTAATCTATTGGAAAATGGTACAATGAGTGCGCCTTTAGAACAGTTACATGCATGAGATAAAGTTGAAGGAATTTAGGCTTTGTATTTAAAACAAATTTGGTTTCCAAATTTGATTATTATATCTTCCGAAGATGTGTAACAAAAACAACCACATTAAAGAGAAACTGGGTAGAATACTGGATAGCTGCAAGAGAGGATAATAATCAAGTGAATTAATCTTTTTGCCCTCAATGCACAATATTTTCCATTCCCTTTGTTTTTGTCAATTTCTTATCATTTCATGATTAGGGAAAGGTTGTCCATTACTTATTAACATTAAAACATTTGTCTTGAGATATTTTCAGGATTGAAATGAACTACCCAAATTTATTTTTGGGTTCCTTGTGTGTCACCTTGGCTATCTCTATTTATTTATTGCTTAATCACTCCAGTCAGATCTGTTTGTGAAAACTCATGTTTTTTTAGATTGGCAATTGTATGTCAGTTGTTAAAATGGGCTAAGATATACCTTTCATGGTTACTAAGTTCTTACAAGGCTTATTGAATCTTAAGGCCTTGAAATATTAACAAAAATGATGTTTCTCGCCTGAGCTCATTTGATTTATTTGCCTCTTCTATTCCACAGTTGAGTTGCATTTTCCCATTGAAGGTCAAAGTGGTATTTATTGGTTGATTTGCAATCATGACATCTATAGGTATAGTAGTTTCAGTACATGTCTTATAATTATATGTGGTTAGTGAAATAGAGTATGAAAATTTAACATTGCAGGGTATGATGGTATGATTGAATGTTGTTTTGTCTAGTGATATCCAAACTTCTATACAAAATTATTTTATTTTTTATTTAATTATGTGCAAACTCATTTTTGTTGTAAGAAAAACTTAAAACCCTAGATTCTCTTTTAAAGAGTTTTAAGATGATATTAAGATAAAATGAAGAATAATTGTTAGGTAAGACCACTGTCATCCCCTGCCCATGAATGTAAGTAGTTTGTAATCCTATCACTCAGAAATTGCTTTTATATGTTTTTCGGAATTATTTATGTTTAGTAAGTATGCATTGCAATCTGATTATGAGGAAAAAAAAAGTTTGCAATATAACAGAATATGCATGAAAGTGAATCAAAATGAATATCCTTTATAGAGAGAAGATGTTTCCACAAAAATATTGGCTTGAGAAAATCTGAGGCGTGAGAAATGTGAATTAGCATCCATTATTTCTTCATGTCTTCAATGTGCCACCATTGAGAAAATAAGCATTATGTTAGTTGTGGTGGTATGATGGTATCTAGGCCAGAAATTGAGAAATATGAATTAGCCTCCTTTATTTCTTCATATTTTCAATGTGGCACCATTGAGAAAATAAGCATTTTGTGGATGAAGCTATGGTGGTATGATGGTATTTAGCCTAGAAATTGAGATTTCATTAATATGAGCTAAATCAATTAACACAAAAAAAAAACCAACAATACTTCCCAGAGAAAATCTCCATAAGTAAAAATATAAATAAAAAAAAGTGTCTTCACTTGCATTGTAAGCAAGGAGAAGCAGAGAATGTTGTACATGTGATGTTGTGATATTGTGTATCTAGGTAAGTAAAGTAGAAGCACTCAATAAGACATAAGGGCTTAAATACTATACATAAATTTAAAGTTCAATTGAGCTACCATGAATCCACCTCACAAACCTTATTTTATTGTCACATTAATCTTAATACTTCCACTGATCTGAGCATAACCTTCTCTCCTGGTGGCCCTAGGCTTCAAAATGATTCAAGTGACCAAAAACACATGTATATTTGCTCCATTGCCTCTGCAAGTTGTTCCAATGGATTCAGAGCATGCCAATATGCTAGGAATGACTATTACTAAGCCAAAGTTGGTCAAAAATATTTCAAGATAGACTTCATTAAAATTTTCCTAGATTCTGCCTCTAAATGTGGAAAACTGCCAGTTAGCCCTGCCAAAGTTGGCAAGTCTGCCGAAATTGGGGAATCTGCTAAAAATCTGCCAACTTAATCTCAAATTAATTAAGGCTTAATTGTGCTTAATTGGTGCATTAACTGCGCAATAATCCACAATTAACTGGGCACTGGTGTGTGGTCACGTGGTAAGGTCATGTGGAGGAGAGCTGGCCCACGGGGCTAACACCCTCTACTCCACCATCTGAAGTCTGCATCTCTTTAAATGCAAGGTTCTACACATCCTTTTCAAGCCTCATTATAGTGGTGCATTGGCTATCAGTGGTAGTGGTATGGGGGAGGTCATGGGGTCGAACCCCAACCTCGCCCCTCCAATTAAGTTTTGCACCATTTATAAACCTTTGAAATGTGTTTAATACAAACAGACTTTGCAAATGATATATTAATGCGCCCCGTCCTTTTTAAAATCATGCTCATAACCAATATATATTACACGCTCTCCAAAATGTGTTGGACTATGGTTAATAACCATTGTAATTTCCACCACTGTGATATATTAATATGCCTCCAAAACCTTTGTAATATGGTTTTTAATAAAAACATTCCAACGTTACTCAAACAAGCATTACCATCGTAAGGTTTTAAAATGTTTTATATGTGAAATTTTATTAATATATATATATATATATATATATAATGAACCTGAATTCAACATTGGAGGACATTGGGAAAATTTCACCTTCACAAACCAAACTAGAAAATCCAATTGTGCCACTTGTCACAGTACCATTGGACAAAAACTAAAGAAGATTCTCTGCATGTTTACTGCGCTGTCATGTCATCAGTGTGTACCTGTTCTACAATTTTTTTTATAAAAATTTACTTGTTCTGAACGACAATCAACACACCATAACTTCCTCATCCGAACTCGGTTTTCAACGAAACGAGTTGCATTGGATTCCTAGCGATGGGCCAGTTGTTGTCATTCTAGTTTGGTGCAATTCTGAGCACTTTAATTTTTTGAGCTAATTTTTGCCCCTGATCCAGATTCTGATCACTCCTTTCCACTGCAATGCTTTTGGACCCACAAAATTTGGTTATCTCATGAGAGATGAATACTCTTTTGTTTCCCAAGTTCTATCATCTTGATTCTACTTGGAAAAATCGTTATGACAACCAATTGGTCCACTGACATGCCTTGCCTTGCCTTACAAATGACTTGGCTCTTCAACCACTGTTCTCCTTTTGCTGCTGACCCAATCTAACAATTGTTGGTTTCTTGCTCATATAACACTTTTTTCTGTACCAAATCAATTTCTCG
Organism: Pinus albicaulis; assembly: GCA_034641835.2. Classification (NCBI taxonomy): domain Eukaryota; kingdom Viridiplantae; phylum Streptophyta; class Pinopsida; order Pinales; family Pinaceae; genus Pinus; species Pinus albicaulis. The sequence goes on from CM076575.1 coordinate 1,127,465,550, forward strand.
GTGCTTGGAAAACTAACTAATTGCCTTCCCACTGAGAATAGTGTTCCTCTTTTGCACAATGAATGAAATACAGAAATGAGTTCCAACATCAGTAATAATAAGAAAAGAAAAGACCATCCTTTTACCTCCACGGTTCCAAATTCCACACCTGGAAGAATTCATTTGCCATCTCCTTCTCTTCTTGGTGTCTACACATAAAATGGTCTATAATGGCTGCAATTTATTTATTTTTGACATCTTGTCACAAACACAACCACTAATCTAAAAAACACATCATGCAAGACACATAACTTGACGACATATCCTCTTGCTCCTTCAAAGAAAAAAATTTCACATCATATGAACATTTCCATGTACTCTCACATCTTGGTGTCAAAATTCATCGAAAACACAAGTTGACAAAAACATGCCTCTTCAAACAAATGACTCTCAATTCAAGCATAAGCATGTATAACAACTTGACGATTAGTTTCCCAAACCAAAAATAATTTCACATCTCATGAAACACTTCATCAACATCTCCTATTCATCTTTGGAGACAAAATCAAATCTTCCGAGTCGATATGACATGCATGCAACACACAATAAACCAACACATGTCGATGCTCATGCATGTGAAAATGATCAACACTCTCAAGTTGACAACATACATGTTAAACAAAGAAATAGACCAACATAATTTAATTACTCATGCATGTTCAAGCACAATGAAACCATCAAAATTCCACTTTTCATACACACAAACTCTCATGCATGTATACAATTCTTCAACTCCCTCACAAGTACAATCATAAGTACAAGAACCCCATTCATATGTACATGTACTTAAAGCTGAAATGAAAAAATTATGTTGCAATAATGTGAGTCAACATACTCCACTTTCAAACACCTACTTGGCATAAACATGCAACATGCATTCCATTGGCAAAGAAATGTGTCAACGCCAAAAGACATGCAAAGCCTAATTGGATAAGAAATCTAACCATCTGTTACCAAACCATTTCAATGGCACTTCTTTCAAATGCACATCATCATCATGTGAATCATCTTAACCCACATCGATTATGGAATCTTCTTTTCCATTCTTTCCATTCTCTTTCTCCACCTTCTTCAAATGTCGTGGATGACTTGCTGGATACAAAGTCCAACACTTGTCTACAAGGTGACCTTGCTTATGGAAATGAGTGCAAAACAATTTCCTCTTCTTTTTAACATGGTTTGATTTTTCTTTGGCTTTCTGCCTCCTTTGCTTTAAAAGTTTCCTGTGCATGGCTATCTTCTTCCAAAATCTTGAAACATTATGGCTATCCAAACCACAAAATGAACATGCAAACTTTCTCCAAACCTTATGCGAGAATTTTCCATGGTTATCATAATCAAAAGAAACTTGATTAAAATCAGATATATACCTTGAACATTCACCTTTGTTGCTTTCTTGAGGAGGTGAATTTGATGAGGTAGTGGATTTCTTCGGAATACCAATAATGCATTCAAAAAATTTAGAGATTTCAACATCCTCTTGTTCGCCATTCTCATTAGTTGCATGCTTATGAGTGCCTACTTGCAAAGTGGGTGTAAAATTTTTTCATTCCTCATGAACACAATCTTCACAAGCTTGAGGTAATGAACATGAAATGAAAGTCCTTCTTGGAACACCTACATGTGCCTCCTTGGCTTTAGAGCTTTCTCCATCATATTGTCTATAACCAACACCCAAATACTTAGGATTTTCCTCAACAAAAATTGGCTCAACTATGCCTTGTGGATGTTTTCCCAATCCTTTACCTTTATAACCCATCTTCATCAATAATTTGGATCCTATTCCTCTAGTGTGTCTTTCAAAAGCACCTACATATTCATTTTGAGAGGAAATTGAAGATCAACTTGAATTTCATACCTCTTTCTCAAGCACATGTTTGGCTAAGGCTTCCTTGGCATCATGGAGTTGAGTCTCCATCTCATGCAGCCTTGCTAAGTTTTCATTGTAATATGGAGCCGAGTCTCCATCTCATGCATCTTTTCAAGAAGTTCTTTCTTCTCCTCCTTCATGGCAATCACCTACTCTTGAATTTTAATCCTCTCTCATATCTTCATACTTCTCTTGCATCCTATCAATCATGATGTAGAGCTTCTGCAACATCTCTTTATCAAAGAGTTTTGCTAAGGAAGATTGACTAGAAGCATCACTTAATGAGGCTTCCATCACACATGAAATGCATACAAGGCTTCTTTGCTGTGATTTGAGACTTCAGATCTCAATTCTAACTTTCTCCTTCACACATAAACTTGCACACAGTTAAATTCTACTTGCACAAATTCAAAAACCAATAGCTATAGAAGGATTAGATAACCTTGGATAAAACGAGCTAAATTTTTTCTTTGATACCAACTTGATCTGAATATGGGAAAACTAGTTAATGCTATGCTAGGTCCATCATTAGTATTAAAAATGTGTTTAAGGATCAGCTTAATATAACCATTAGTGAAGGATTTTATGAGTGTAGCTTCATGTGTCTTTGATGATAAAATTATGAGTTAATTAGTTTTAAAAGCTCATATACATCAGATTAAATGCATAAATATAACTCACATCAATCACATAACACAATGGATGATAATGGAGTTCATCCCTCCTGCGCTACATCTCCATGGACCTGCTTTAACTAGCTAGGTCCTTTTGGGATTATGAGCCAAATGTCTGATTACAAGCATCAATATTGTTCCAATGGATTTGAAATTTATTCCATTGGATTTAGAACACTCAAATACCCCAAAAATGGTTATTTAATCCTTGAATTTGGTTACCATCTCCTTTAGGCTTGACCTCCCATATTGGTGGCCATGGGCTTGTTTAATATCCAAAGTGACAAAAGCGCCTTCATATGTGTTCCAACACCTCTGAAAACTATACCACTATGTTCAAAGCATCAAATTACATCAAAAATTGACTATTCCTTCACTCCATTTTGCCTTCAGCTGATCTGGGCATGACCTTCCCTCTTGGTGGCCCTAAGCTTCAAAAATCTTCAAGTGACCAAAAACACCTGTATATTTCTCCATTTCCTTGAAAACCATTCCAATGGATTCATAGCATGCCAATCTGCTATGAATGACTATTCCTAAGCCAAAATTGGTCGAAAATTGCTCAAGATAGGCTTCATTAAAGTTTTCCCTAGATTCTGCTTCTAAATCTGAAAAACTGCTAGTTAGCCCCGCCAAAGTTGGCAAGTCCACTAAAATTGGGGAATATGTTAAAAATCCACCAACATAATCTCAGATTAATTAAGGCTTAATTGTGCTTAACTGGTGCATTAACTCTGCACTAATCCACAATTAACTGGACGCTGGTGTTTGGTCACATGGTAAGGTCATGTGGAGGAGGGTTGGCCCCCTCTGCTCTGCCATCCGAAGTCTGCATCTCTTTAAATGCAAGGTCGGTCGCATCCTTTTCAAGTCTCATTAGAGTGGTTCATTGGTTATTGGTGGTAGTGGAATTGGGGAGGTCATCGGGTCGAACCCCGACCTCGCCCCTCCAAGTACGTTTTGCACCATTTATAAACCTTTGAAATGTGTTTAATACAAACGGACTTAAAAGGTTTTAAAATGTTTTATATGTGGAATTTTATTAATAAGTTGGAATTTAAATATAAATATAAATATATTATATATGATTAATAAAAACTATATAATTCCATCACATAAAAAGTCATCATGAACCCAAATTCAACATTGGAGGACATTGCGCAAATTTCACCTTCACAAATCAAACTGGAAAATGCAATTGTGCCACTTGTCACAGTCCTATTGGACAAAAATTGAAGAATATTCTCTGCACGCTGACTGGGTTTCCATGTCATCAGCCTGAACCTACTCTGCATTTTTTTTATTATAAAAATTTGCATGTTCTGAACGACGATCAACATACCATAACTTCCTCATCCAAACTTGGTTTTCGACGAAACAAGTTGTGTTGGATTCTTGGCGATGGGATGGTCGTTTTTGTTCTGGTGTGGTGCAATTCTAAGCACTTTAATTTTTGAGCTAATTTTTTCCCCTGATCCAGATTTTTATCACATTTTATCTTCAAGAATATATTTACCAGCTTCTTCTTTAATCATGGTTGTTATGTCAGCACCAAACAATTCCTCAAGTTCTTCTTTTAGGGTATCTTCACGGATGCTAGCCAAGTACATTTCTATATTTTAATGCAATTTCATTTTATCTTCTTTGGATTTCTCCGATAAGATTTTTTTTTTTGTTCTATTGCAATATTATTTTCTTGGATTTCATTTTACAATTTCTAGATTATGAAGAATGAATCTACTCTTAGTTGTGAAAGTGGGAGAATTTTGATCCTAGCAGATCTTTTATTTTCAAAGGATTTTCTTTGATGAAAAAAATACCTTTGTTGTTATGGCTTTTAGAGATTCTCTCTCGATTAGAAATAGGGCATTATGAAACTCATCATCAGAGGGATTGTAGTTGTATAGATTGAAAAAAAGAAAATTGTGATTGCAAATTTTGTTGTAGCTTAAATTTCTTTCTAGATCCCCTACAACTTCTCACAACAATCCCAAAGAAACATGGTTTTGATACCAATATGTTGTGTCCTTTAAACATTTTGACTTAGCCAAATTACATAAAAAAAAAAATTTAAAATTTAAAAAAAAAAAAAAAACATTTTGACTCCATCCATGTATATAAAAATAAAATAAAATAAAATTGTTTATAATATTTATAATTAATAATTAAACTGACTTAGATCCATTTTAAGTCCATACGTAATAAGAGGAGAGGAATCATTTTTTTCACTTTAAAATAGGTTTGCACCTCAAGATATTTTGATCCCTCTCTATCCTTAATCCAGAATTAAGATAGATATATATTTCATCAAATTTGGAATTTTTTTAATAAAAATAAAAAATAGAAAATTTTAAAAATAGTCCCTACAAAATAAACCATTTTTTTTTTAAGAATAGTTCATATTAAACCCAAAAAAAAATGAGAGTTTGTTTAGAAAACTTCATAATAATTGATCTATGTAATTCAATATTGTATTCATTTTGTTTGATAAAAAAGAGATTAAATAGAAATGTAACAAACACATAATCACAAATGATAATAAATTAGTCTAGATTCATTTTGATTCCAAATTTATCGAGTACAAAGATCAAATCTTTTAATGTGTAAACCTTTTTTTTATTGCAAAAATTGAGAAAATGTTTGTAGCTGGAGAAATTTGATCTCCATCAACACTTGATAGATTCAAAATTAGGATGAATCTAGGTAAACATTTTAACTCATTCAAATCAAAATAAAGTAAAATAATAAAAATAAAAATATATGTATTCCAATTTTTAAAATATTTTTTAAATTTTTTATTGTATTTGTACAAGTCAAAATGTTTACTTAACATTACAACATCTCTTCTATACTGGGTTGGAGAGCACTTGTTGACATAATCATTAAATAAAATAAATTTATGTGATAGATGATATTCATTAAAAGTAGTTAGGCATATGACAATGGCATTACAACATCTCTTCTATATTGGGTTGGAGAGCGCTTCTCAGCATAATCATTAAATAAAATAAATTTATGTCATAGATTATATTCATTAAAATTAGTTAGGCATATCACAATGGCCGAAAGACAATTTCCAATGGAGTCATTGTTCGTTTAAATAGACTAACATCACATGAATCTACGGACAAAACCATGGGTTAGCCGAATTATTAGTTGTCATATTAAATTGACTCTTTGACCAAATCAAGTTTATTCTAACTACACTAACAAATTGAAATATCAAGTTGCAATATATATTGGTTAAACTAAATTAATAATATTAATAGAAAGATATAATCTAACTATTCTAAATTCTTTATTTTATTTTTTAATGAAATTATAATTTTTTGTTATTTAAATTGTAGTTTAAAATACATAAATAAATTCAACATCATAATATATCATAGAAAATTTAAATTATACACCTTACATAACTTAACTCAAGCTTTCAATGTATTGACAATTGATCTAGTATTTAATATTTGAAAAATAAATAAAAAATAATTTTAACATTTTATATTTTTATAAATATATATTTTATAAATTTACTTATATTCTAGCTAAAATATGTCGACATTGGATTGTTAAATCTATATAAATTTAAATTTAAAATTTATATATTAAAAATATGCGTTCCATAAAATTGATTTCTGTGAAAAAAATAAAATAATAAAATGATTTTATTTATTTATTTATTTGTTTATTTTTTTTTATTTTTATTTTAACTTCAATAGAAAAACAACTGGTTTATATTAAGTACCAGCACAAATGTCTTAAGTATTCTTTCAGAAATAGTTATATCGACTGAAACAAAAAGAAACATATAGCTTTTTCTTTTTTATCCCTTACAGTATTAAGTTTCTAATAAAAAACAAATTCCTCCAAAAATTCCATTGTCCATATATGAACATTACAACAATGTATCAAAAAGTGCCTAGGCAGTCTATTTGTGACTAGGATTCTTCTAACCCCGGAGCTTGAGGATATTTCCTCTATGAACCACTGTCTTGAAAAACGGTCTACAGATTGTAACATTTGGCCGAAAGGTGGCCCAAAAACACATGGATCCGAAATGTCATCCTTTACCTTTCCTCAGACCTTCTTCAGTAACCTATAGAAGACAAAAGAGTTAGAAAAAAAATAACAGAACCCTTTGCTCCATTTCCTGAAGCTTCAAACAACTCATAGTGCATTTCTTCATATCTCCCTATTAGGCCCTTTTTATACAACCTATCGGCCTGTGTATTCTTTTCTCTGTATATGTGAAAAAAAGTAATGGAGGTGAAATTTTTGCACGTGATCTCTATACAACCCATCCAAGTTGTTAGGAGTTTAGGATTTAGTGCCGAGCCCTTATTCAGATGGTTGATCAGAACTTGTGAATCCCCATAAATAGAAAATCTGTCAATGCAAAGGTGGTGAGAAAACCACATCAGACCCCAAAGTGCCAAAGCTTCTGCCCTCATGTTAGTTCATATAGACCCCAAAGTGCCAAAGCTTTTGCCCTCATGTTAGTTCTTATAGTGGCAGTTAGGAGTGATCATTAGCCACGCATCACATCCACACCTGTGGTTTTGCAGCCCCGTAAAAAAACCCAGCTGGGTAGTTGATTTCGTGTGGTCATTCTCTAATAGACAAATCTGGAGGAGGTTTTTCTATTACATGAATGTTATCCCAAGCAAGAAGCACTTGATTACTAACTTTCTTCGGCGAACTGGACTAATCATCGAAGATCCACCTATTTCTGCAGCACCATAAGTTCCAGTGATATATAATAGGCAGATTCTTAAAATGCTTACCTTTCCCAACCCACCATAAGAAGCAACTTTCAATATTATCCTATGAAGCCACCTAGAATTTTAATTTCCTACAAATATTTTGGAGGAACCTCTTGGAAAAAGGACAAGAATAAAATAGTTGTATGTTATCTTCTGCTACTCGCCAACAACGTCTACAAATGCCAGGACCATTAATCCCTTTCCTTTGTAATTTATTCCGCATAAGGTTTTTGTCCCGCCACACCAGCCAGTAGAAGATAATTTGTTTTTTTTGAACTTTAGACTTCCACATATCCTTAATCCAACCTGGGTTCCTCGCCTCCACTTTATCTTTCATCATGGTATTATACAAATCACTTATGCCAATCTGACCTTTGTTGGTTCCCCCTCCCCCCCACCTAACACGGTCCCCCTGGTTGTTTCTATATAGACCTGGGCTTCTTAAAAAATCACAAAAACTATTCTAGTCATTAACCAGTGCTTCTGGTATACCAAGTTGTCTAGCCGAATGCAAATACAGAATTTCCCCTTTCCATTCCATAATTTGAAAATACAGGAAGATGCCTTTTTTATGAAGAAAAAATAACAGTTCCCACCTGATATGGGTGACTTGGGCTAAACCTCCAAGCCCATATTGACCAATTTGGATACGACCTCCATTTCCAAGTTGCCACTGAAGTTTTACTTTTAACTGTGGCCATATTTTCCTGAAGCCTGTCCAAATCGGAGATCCTTTGTGCTGTTGTATATTATCTCCCTTAAATAGATCTTCCACCAATTTGTGATTATAGTATTTTTAATCCATAATATCCTTCCAAAGGCCTGGAGAAATGAGACTCCTACAAATAGACTTCATCATGAGAGCCTTTCCAAAAGTTTCCAGTTCAATAACCCCCCAGCCCCCCAAAGCCTTGGGCTTCGCTATCTTATCCCATTTTGCCAAATGATATGATCCTTTCCCTAACCCTCCATTCCAGATAAATTCCACCATAATTCCTCGTATTTTTTTGATGATATGCCCAGGAATACATAATAAATGTGCCCAATATATTGTAAACTGCTATAATACAGCTTGAGTTAGCACCAGGTGACCTCCCTTAGACAACAACTTGTTGGACCAAATTGTAATTCTTCGTTGGAAACTGTACAGAATCCATGACCAATCTATTGGAGTATATTTAGTAGCCCGCAGCTGGAAGCCAAGGTAAGTGATCCCATCCTCAATATTGGACACTCAGAAATGGAACAGGTTTTGAATGTAATCGATAAACTTCGTGGAACCTTCCGATTGTTAGAAGAAAGATTTTCCATTGTTTGCCTCCATACCCAACACAATGCAGAAGTTTTTGAAGATCAATCCGAGAGCCCTCCAACTAATTTTAATCAAAATCCCAAAGATAAGGACATCGTAAACAAAACAGTTGTGTGATATGTCCCCCTTGCTAGAAATTCTAATACCTTTAAAGTAACCTGAAGACACAACACTCTTAATATTTAAACAGCTAAAAGCATACATCACAAGAATAAACAACAAAAGAGAGAGTGCACATCCCTGCCTCAGCCCTCTCCCTGCTCTGAAAAAATTCGAGGCCATTCCATTAATGATTACAGACATGGAAGAGGAAGTTATGCATCCCATAATCCAGTCAACTGAGTCACAGGTCATCCTGATCTTATGGAGAATCATTTTGAGAAATCTCCAATCAAATCTGTCATAGGCTTTTCTCAGATCAACTTTCATTAAGTTTCTTCAATTTTATAAAGTGCATGGTCTCTTGTGTTACCACCACCACATTGTGAATGCTCCTTCCCTGTAAGAAACCCGATTGTTCGGGAGTGAGGAATCTGGCGTGGACCCATTTTAACCTTTCAGCAAACAGCTTTGATACAATCTTGTAGAGGGTGTTGCACAACGATATCAGTCTAAAATCCTCAAAGCACTAAGGATCCCTCTTCTTAGGTATCAAAGTTATAAACGTAGAATTAATCCCTCCTTTGAACTTGCCAGATGCTTCACCCTCTTCTATCATATCCGATATATCCTTTAGAAAGATATCAAAGAAATGGATAAAGAAATCTGGGGTCCAACCATCTGGACCCAGACTCTTATCATTAGGGCAAGACTTAAGAACTCTTTCAACTTCTTCATTAGTAGTCAGCCTCTACATAAAGTCATTCTCTGCATCCCCAAACATCCTTGGAAAATTTTCTAGAGCCTTCAATTGTTCAGCAAACACCACTTCCTCCCTACCCTTATATAGATTTTCAAAAAACTTAATAACTTCCTCTTGTATTCCTTCAGCAGTGTTAACAACATCACCATTTACCTCCATCTGCCTATAGACACATAGCCCGACTCTTTAGTCACCATGAATATTCATGGATGAGCAGTATCTTTCTCCTATCTGCTTCCAACTATTTAAGATGGGTCCATCAAATTGGGTTCAAAACCCCATCTTCTATCTCTTTGAGTAAAAAGGTAATCTCTCCCATAATAAGCTTAAGTTCCCCAAGTAATTTAGCTTTCTCTGCCTTCTCCCACTTCTTTACCTAATCCTTCAGGATTCGTAAATTATTTGAAAGTTTTTCCATCACCGAATGACCCTCCTCACATTGGCGTTCTTCTATATGCTTACGAACCAGCATATTAAAGCTCACATTGTTTAACCAAATACGGTTAAATTTGAACGGGTACCCCCTTATCGGACTCTCGAAAGTCCATTCAACAGAGATCGGACGGTGATCAAAGATGACAAAATCCTCTCCCTGAGCCTATAAACCCCCCATCAGAGGCAGAAGAGAGGCTTAAACCATTATTTTGTCAATCCTTTTCCCAATAAATTCCTCTCCCGAGAGCCCATTAAACCAGGTCGGACCCTCCGTCTCCAAAGTTAAATCAATTAGGTTTGATGACTTAAAAATTAAATACAAGAAAGCTTCCAAAGGATCCCTTCAGCCCTGAGGACCCCATGTCTCCCCATCCCGCAGAGTATAGTTAAAATCCCCAGCATAGATGGTGTAGTTAAGTGATAGCAGACCACAGACCTCCATATTCCTCCAAAAACTATGTTTATCCTTGTATGTTGCATAAATATTAAGAAGATTAATCCGACGGTGGAGACCTCTGAAATGACCAGTCAACAGAATTCCCCAAAAAAACTAAAATCATGCAAAGTAGAATTACTGGGATCCCAGATGACAGCCAACCCGCCCGAGCAGCCCTCGGCATTCATGGCCACCACATGCCATTCTGGAAATAAAGCTCGACAAAATGATCGAGTACTATCAGCTGAAGTCATTGTTTCTAGCAAAAATATGACATTAGGACTCAACAAAGATAACAAATCCTGCATAGATTCAACTTTTCCCGCCCCCCCGCCCCCTTATGTTAAGTGAGCACAGTTTCATGGCAGACAAGCAGTAGAAGGGGTCAAAGCTCTAAGGCCCCGGTCAAGTGCTAGGGTAACAGGAACATCGTGATAATTATCAGACGGTAAATCTCGAATAGAATCCACCCAAACAAATTTTTTCTTTCCCTGGGTCGACCCTTCCCTTTACGGATAGTAACGTTAGAGCACGAGGAAGGGCTGAGGATGAGAATAGTAGAGGATGGGCGACCAATATCGATAGACATGGGGACCATACGAGCTTCAGAATTTTGGATAATAAAATCCAGATCACTCCCAATCAAGTTATGGGGAGAATGATGCAAATCTTGTGGCTGATCAGAAGGAAATGACCGAAAAGGAGAACTGGGCGATGGCAGCAGAGACGGGACGGTCGGGGAGGTGGCAGAACGAACTAGTGCGGGAATGAGGATAGGAGTATGGTTAGAGTGCAGGGACACTTTTCCCAATTTAGTTAACTGCCCAGTAATAGGAGTTCCAACTTATGTAGACCGAATAGAGAGATGACCAGTAGCATCTTTCATATCCCCAGAGTCCAGAAAAAATCCAGAAGAAGAAAAATGATTATTACTGGGCGGATAAGAAACTGAAGTAGACTTACCCAAAATAGGAGGGAGCCCCGACATTTGGTCCAAATGGGGCTTGTGGAGGATGTGCGTCTCAGCTCCATAAATCTTTGGTCCTTCTCCCCGCTTGTAGGAATCCTTGTAGCGAGCACAATGGCGCATAAGGTGTCTCGTCCTGTGGCATAAGTGGCATCAGAATGGAGTCTACCACTAGTCCAAAACCTGTCGATATACGTGACCCTCCCATTCCAAATCCACCTCTGCAGGTAGACCACCCGAGAAAGACACTTCCACCAAGATCCAGGCGACCCTTTTATCAAATTCATCACTGCACTTCGGGTCTACAAACCTGCAAGTGCCTATGCTATCCCCGATGACCTTCAGTGCCGGAAGAGTCTAGAACTCCATCGAAATTCTAGGAAATTTCGCCCAGACGAGATGGTTTCTTGGAGCATTACGGAATGGATGGAATCCGACATGCCAATGGTGTAAAGCCTAATATCACCGACCATTTACCCAGACCCTTTGAAAAACCTCGGCCAAATCTTCAGCTTTGATGAAATGGAAGCCGAACCAGCCAACCTCCAACTTGCTAACCAGTGGCCGATAACCTAAGAGTTTATGCCAAGCCTCCATCAGCCACAGATAAAACTCAACCTTGCTAAACTTTTCAAAATTCCAGCGCCCAAGTAAAGAACGCTCCTGTAAACTCGCTGCACACTCCCACATGACATCCTGTCTGACACTGAGCAAACAACAACCCTATCTAGGCTTGAAAGACTTATCCGCGGCGATTGATTTTGTGCATTTAGCGAAGCTGCACTGAAGAAACGGAGAAGACCCTCCAGAAACCTCGACAAACTGGACGATCGAACCCACAGAGAAAGAATCAACAGCATTCCTGGAGGGCAAATGTGAAGGAGAAACCAAACAGCCGTGAGTTGTTTTACCACCTTCCGCCACGTCAAGAGCATGTAGGAGTGCCACGTCGACGTCCTCCCCCTCGAGATTCGCAAGGAAAGAATTTAGGACCGACATGTGAGAAGGTTACTAAAAAGCTGGGCTCTAAAATAAGATGATTGAAAAGATCGAGAGAATACTATAGTAGTAAATGTTAGAATTGCAATCCCAAAGCATAATACCACTGAGGCGACATAAGTAGGTGAAAAAGAATGTGAGATAATAAAATTTGGGAGTAAGCTAACCATTCGACGGAATGGCCTTCAGGTTTTGCGCCCCTGGCAGACCGTCGAATCCCTCTGGCAAACGCGGCCCCATGTCTCTCCCTGTCTCCGTCCCACGAAACGTACCGTTTTCATCCTACCCACCTACGCATGGGGGTGCCCATGAATGAAAATTTCCCGCACCCCCTGTGAACAGGTCGGTGAAAACCAGTCGAGGGAAGATAGGGGAGAGGCATGGAATGAATGAAAAATCGAGAGGTAGAGTCGCTTGAATGTTACTGAAATGTTATTGAAAAATTGAGAGGGAGAGTCACTGGATTGAACGAAAGGGAGAGTCGCTGGATTGAACTAAACGGCTACTGAAAACCGGGGTCTGTTTTTTTAATTCGATGCCTGTGTATTTTTAAGGGAGAATCCCCATTGTGCCCACTCCTCCGTTGCGGCAACTTGTGGGACCACTACTGAAAACTAGTCTGACTCACGGGACCACTACTGAAAACCGGTTTGCTGAAAAACGGTCTGTTTCTGTTTTGTTTAGTGAAACGTTGTTTTTTAATTTGATGTCTGAGTATTTTTAAGTGAGAATCCCCTTTGTTCCCACTCCACCGTTGTGGCAACTCACTTAAACAGATACTCGCTTAAAAATGGTGAAGCAAGTGAAATAGGAATCAATAATTGCCCTTCCGATGCAAAACCCTAAAGAAAATCTCATCTTCTCTAGGTCAGATTTAGATTGGTCTCTTGTACAAGGAAAACACATGGACTCCTTAGATCGGATTGCAAAAATTCCTTCAGCTAGAATTGAATAATTTATTAAAGGAGAGGAAATGAACCCAAATGCTCCATGTTCTTTCACCCGGGTAGAAAGAAAACGCCCAGGCTCAAGGCCTACTGCTTCCTTGGTATATGAAGTGTAAGTTTTTTTATAAATCCTATGTATATATGTTGGTATGAATAGTGCTCAAACAATTTTCAATATGTTGGTATAAATAGTGCTCATACAGTTTTCAATATGTTGGTATGAATAGTGCTCAAACAGTTTTCAATATGTTGGTATGAATAGTGCTCAAACAGTTTTCAATGGAGTTGGTATGAATAGTGCTCATACAGTTTTCAATATGTTGGTATGAATAGTGCTCAAACAATTTTCAATATGTTGGTATGAATAGTGCTCAAACAGTTTTCAATGGAGTTGGTATGAATAGTGCTAATACAGTTTTCAATATGTTGGTATGAATAGTGCTCAAACAGTTTTCAATATGTTGGTATCATATGTATTGAGTTCCCAAAATTTTTTATGCAGCTATGCTTGTTCATATGGCCCCGAAGACAGAAGGGGACAAGATGAAGTGAAGCAAAAATACTCATTTGTGAAAAAGAGGGGATGCCAATGCCATTTCATTGTAAAAATTATGGTTCAAATCCCTGAGGTTGAGATAATAACATATAACATGTATGAGCATGTAGATAGCCAAGGATTGCCTTGTCATGGCCAATATGACACCTCGGGTCATGCTAGGGCGCTGCATCAACCAAAGTTATCAAGGGACATGGTTTCCTATGTAGAGAGTTGTTTCTTTTTGGATGTGCCAGTTGACTCTGTTTGCAAAATGCATGTTAAAAAATATATTGACATGGATGTTGCAGCTCGAGATAGGGATTTCTTTTTGTGTAGAAAAGATGTTGTTAACATATATAATCGTCTAATGAAAGGAAATTATCAGTTTCATAAGAAGGATGAAATGAGCGTGAACCTTTGGTATAGGAAACACCAAAATGATTTTTTCTTTTATCAAAAGCCCAATGGTGGAGATGTCCCTTTTATAATTGGAATTCAGACAAAGTGGACATTGGAGACCATGGTGAAGCTATCGAATAATAGCCTAATAGCCATGGATTCAACATCCAGCACGAATAAGTATGGGGTGAGTGTATTAAGAATGATTGATCTAGTACAATAACTTGATTAATAATGATTAATGATCTATGTATTTTGAATGTGATAGTATCAATTGTACACACTCGTCGTGTTTGATCACCAACAAAGTGGGGTGCCCGTTGCATGGGTGGTGTCATCACGTAATACATCACAGGACATTTCGCTATGGTTGGAGCAGCTCATGCATAGGTGTCACCAAGTTGATCATAGTTGGAAAGTTAATGCTTTCATGGTTGATGATGCATTGGCTGAAATTGGTGCTTTAAGGTAACTTAAATATTCTTATTTTAAAGTACAACTTGTATTTATAACAAAAATAACATGGTTGAAATGAATTGAATGTGGCAGGAGAATCACAAGGTGCAATGTTATCTTGTGTGTTTGGCACGTACGTCGAGCATGGCTAAAAAATGTGAATCGATTGGCCAGTAATCTAGAAATAGCAAAAAGAAATGTTTAGTGATTTGGGTTTAATTATGAATTATTGTTCCAATGTTGAAGCCAGCACTGCAATTAATGCTTTCTTCAACAAATTTGCTAATCAGGAAAATTTCCTAGACTATTTCAACAAGAATTGGGTTGCTGGTGACAAGATTTGTAAGTTGAAAAACTCTTAAGTTACATTTCTCTTTTTGGTTTGAAACATGGACGAAATATCTTCATTAACCCAAATTTTATGAAATTAGGGATGTGAGTCAAAGGTTTTCAAGATTTTCCCCATGCAAATCAGGAGACAAACAATGTTGTGGAATCATATCATTGTTACCTAAAGACAAACTTTCTATCTGATAGAAGAAAGAAATGTTCTTGTAGGATGGACTGGTTGATATATGTTCTTCTAAAAAATGTTGAACCCTGTTATCGGTTTAAGGAAATTATAAAAAAGGAAGGATTTTTAAATAATTACAAGAAAGAGAAACAGTTGGAATCATCAATGGAAAAAGAAAAAAGGATACCATATAGTGATTGCAGCCCTCATTCGCAAATGTCTCATGCTTTTTGGGTGAGGAGTCAATATAAAGTTAATAAGCAATATCTTGTCACTTGTCATCATACAAATTTCATAACTTGTGATTGCCCATGGTCTATTCATGGCAACATATGCAAGCATGCCATAAAGGTGGGTTGGTTGTGTTCCGATTCAATGGCTTCAAAACAATTACAAAATCATCAAAGCACAACTAAGTCATACAATGACCCTCCTGAGATAAGTATAGAGGCAGTATACGATCTTCTTGAAGATGCCATGGATAGTCACAATGTTGATGTAAATGTTGAAGAAATTGAGATGGCCAAGGAGGAGTTATTTGGCTACTTAGACTTGGTTTGAAACAATCCTCCTGCTACTTTGACCAAGATTGAACAGTTGATTGCTTTAGTTAAAAAATTGTTGGATGACGCCAACAATATTCATAATATGGATTATGAATTCAAGTGTGGATTGGGTGCTTTTGAGTTGTCTTTGAAGAGGAAGAAGAGTTTCCTAAGCCCCAAAAAGAGAAGAAAAACAAGGCAACACGGTGCAAGATTCGAAATTGACTTGAATATCTCGACAGGTGAAGATGAATCATTTCAGTTTGAAGAACTCAACAAGCGAGGACGCCCCCGTGCCAACAATGAATGTTTTTCCAGGTTTCTTGTGCATGATTTTATTTTCAATTTGATATTAATATTTATTCCTGTATTAGCTGTATTTGATGTATTAATGTGTTGTTGACTATGTCCATGTATGTTTGATAGGTGGTGAGGATATGGTTGGAGATTTCTCTAATTTGATGGAATTTTCATTTAAGGTGATTAAATAACTCCATGCATTTACACTCATTCTTTTAATACATTGATTGTTTTGTGAGTCATGGAAGATATCTTTCAAGTGGTTTTGCATACTTACATAGTTGCATATATTGGTGTGCAAACAATAATCTGATATATAAATTCGAATAAAAACAATGGAAATGCAACAAAATTATTAGAGGAACTGCAATGAAATTGCAACTAAACATGTCAAACACAATTTTACCAGTTTTTTATAACTAAAAAAACAAACTGGAGAGTTATATATTACAACATCAAATATAATGCCTTTACTGGCTATGAGTTGCAACAACGGTGAGCTAGTGTTGCAGCAACTCTGACCCAGTGTGTCAGCAACTGTGAGCTAGTTTGCATAGTTTCATATATTGGTGTGCAAACAATAATCTGATATATAAATTGGAATAAAAACAATGAAAATGTAACAAAATTATTAGAGGAACTGCATTGAAATTGTAACTAAGCATGTCAAACACAATTTTACCAGTTTTTTATAACTAACAAAACAAATTGGAGAGTTATATATTACAACATCAAATATAATGCCTTTACTGTCTATGAGTTGTTGCAACGGTGAGCCAGTGTTGCAGCAATGGTGAGCCAGTGTTGTAGCAACTCTGACCTAGTGTGTCAGCAATTGTGAGCCAGTGTGTCAGCAACTATGAGCCAGTTTGCATAGTTGCATATATTGGTGTGCAAACAATAATCTGATATATAAATTCGAATAAAAACAATGAAAATTTAACAAAATTATTAGAGGAACTGCATTGAAATTGTAACTAAACATGTCAAACACAATTTTACTAGTTTTTTATAACTAACAAAACAAACTGGAGATTTATATATTAAAACATCAAATATAATGCCTTTACTGTCTATGAGTTGTAGCAACGGTGAGCCAGTGTTGCAGCAACTGTGAGCCAGTGTGTTAGCAACTATGAGCCAGTTTGCATAGTTGCATATATTGGTGTGCAAACAATAATTTGATATATAAATTCAAATAAAAACAATGAAAATGTAACAAAATTATTAGAGGAACTGCATTGAAATTGCAACTAAACATGTCAAACACAATTTTACTAGTTTTCTATAACTAATAAAAAAAACTGGAGAGTTATATATTACAACATCAAATATAATGCCTTTAATGTCTATGAGTCGCTGAAAAGGTGAGCCAGTGTTGCAGTAACGATGAGCCAGTGTTGCAACAACGGTGAGCCAGTGTTGCAGCAACGGTGACCCAGTGTTGCAGCAACGGTGAACCAGTTTGCATAGTTGCATATATTGGTGTGCAAACAATAATCTGATATATAAATTCAAATAAAAACAATGAAAATGTAACAAAATTATTAGAGGAACTGCATTGAAATTGTAACTAAACATGTCAAACACAATTTTACCAGTTTTTTATAACTAACAAAACAAACTGGAGAGTTATATATTACAACATCAAATATAATGCCTTTATTGTATATGAGTTGCTGCAACGGTGAGCCAGTGTTGCAGCAACGATGAGTCAGTGTTGCAACAACTCTGACCCAATGTGTCAGCAACTGTGAGCCAGTGTTGCAGCAACGGTGAACCAGTGTTGCGGCAACGATGACCCAGTGTGTCAGCGACTGTGACCCAGTGTGTCAGCAACTGTGACCCAGTGTGTAAGCAACTGCGAGCCAGTGTGTCAGCGATGGTGACCCAGTCTGTCAATCTGAATCTGTGAATGAAGGGGGACATTCATGAAGATTTTTGATACAATAATCATTATTTCCTGGTTCATCGGGGCAAAGATACCCTCCTGTCTCCATAATTACATTCCAACAATCAAATTCTTCTTTTTTTGTCAGCATATATTTCTTTTTATATACCCTTGTTGGAAGCCAGATCATTGGATACCGAAATCTAAGACCTTTCCAGTGATTCCCACACCGTCCCATAGAAATAATATACTGAGCAACCCTTGTTAAGGTTGTCTTTAAGTTGAGGTAGTTAAATGGATCTTTATTTCGGTGTTGTTTTCCCATGCTATCCCACCTTGCCTTACATCCTCTCTATGCCTTAGTTTCCAATAATTAAATCTAGTCTGCACAATATGCAATGGTCATCTCCCTGTTCTCAAAGATAACCTCTTCTACTTTTGGAGAGTTGATGTATTTTTGGTGTTCTTTTATCACCTCCACAGGTTTGGGATGTTCTCGTCTAACCCAAAGAAGGCTCTCAGAATTTTGCAAATAAATGTTCAGATCATCCAACCAACTGGCCTGATTTCTCAAATACGATACAAATGCCCTCAATTGGACATCCCCTATAACATAGTTGGGATTCCATTTTTTATTATAAGGTAACAAAAAATTATGTTGGTACAGTTCACAGAGCAAGTCTTTCTCTTGATTACAAATTGACATATATTCCTCCTCGAAACAATAACTGCTTTCAACCCGGAGAGGGATATTTTGGATGATAGCATTCTTTTTAAATATCATGAATTTTTCAGTCAAGTACACGTTGTAATTGTTTGAAGGAGCCCTGCAAGCGAGCACACCATCCATTAGCTATCTGAGTTCTTGCTTATCCTTCTCCAACTTGGTCACTCTCCTTTCCAGCAGAGCCACTGTTTTTTAATGTCTTTGTAAAACTTTGTTTTCATATTCTTCAAATATCTTGGCAAGGTCATGAAGTGATTTGTTGTGCACACTGTAAGGTTCCTCATCATATTTCTGCTCACCAATGTCTTTGGTCATTTTGATCTCTGGTTCCTCATCCTCGATTAGTTTCAGTTTTGGTTGTTGTTCCTCTGTGTCTATATTTATTTCTTTTGTATCTTTGATATGTAATTTTTGTTCCTCTGTATGGACAGCTGTGATTTTGGTATGGGACTCTGTAACTTCAATGTCATCAGTTTGTTTTTTTCCAAGGGGTATGTCTTGTTGGACCCCGGGAGAAGGAATACCTATGTCATCAATGGGTATGGACTCTGCAACTTCAATGTCATTAGCCTGTTTTTTTCCAAGGGGTATATCTTGTTGGACCCCTGGAGAAGGAATAACTATGTCATCAGTGGGTATGGACTCTGCAACTTGGGCCAAGAAATATAATCTAACAAAAGTTTTTTTTGTCTGAGCTCATCTGTTAGGGTTTTAACTTTGATCTATAGTTGTCAGTTTTTCATCTGGAGAGTCCTATTCTTTCTTAACAATGAAATATACAGAGGAAGATGTTTACAGGTACTTACTTTGTCAATGCGCTTGTTTCTCAATTCTAGTTGTGCATTTGATTGGTCCTCTTGATCATCCCCAAACAATTTGGGTTGTGCAGTTGGTTGGCCCAACACTTTTTCCCTACTCAATTGCTGGTACTCCTCTTCATCTGCATACAACATTTGGATTGAGATAAGGCCATCTGAGGGGTAACATTCGCTTAGTTCTGCTATGTATTCATAGTCAGAATCAGGAGAGGGAAGCTTATCATCTTGTTCTTTTGTGTTAGCAAGCTGGCCTAATCCTTCTTCCATGCATCCTTGTTGCATGCATCCTTCGTCCATGACCCCTTCAATTAATAAATCATGTGGATACTATTTCTCTTTCTCTTTCTCTTCTTCTACTCCTATCTCTTCTAGGAGTTTTTCTGTAACAACGGGGAGGGTTTAAGGAACTGGAGGATAACGACCTCTCTTTCCATTGTTCTTATGGGCTTTTGGCACTGCTGCTGGGAATTTCCTGTATCCTCTCAATCTTCTGGTCGCGGGTTTACTCACCAATATTTGTACTTCATCATCATCATCTTGGCCATCTCCTTTATGTGTAGCTTTAGCAACAGAAGTTTCCGCTAAGGGGTCATCGAGTGGAGTTGCCACTGAGGGTTCATGGGGTGGAGTTGCCTTTGAGAGGTTATGGGGTGGAGTTGCTGCTGAGAGGTTATGGGGTGGAGTTGCCACTGAGAGGGCATGGCGCGAAGTTGCAGCTTGGAGGTCACGGGGAGGAGTTGCAGCTTCAACATGCAATGGCCTTCTAAATAGGCCATCCCAAGTTCTCCCCTCCCTTCGCAGCGCAGCAACCACCAAAATTCTAACAAGGCATTGGTGGGAAAGGATTTGTAGTGGCCTCTTTGATTTCTGCACACCTCGGGCCATTTGGTCTAGGGTTTTTGCAAGAAATAAAGGCATGTTAAGCAACCTTCCATGACGTAGGTGGTCTAACAAGTGGAGGTGCTCATAACAAATAACCAGATACCTTCCTTCATAAGTGAAAAATCTCTGGACAAGGTATGCAACATCTGACCAGGGTTGTGGTAATGAATTCCTCTCATATCCTGAGCCACTCTTGATCAGTCGTTCACCTACCTCAAGGAAATTCCTCACAATATCAGGTTGGGGTTTTCGGGGTGCAAACCACTTTTCTCCCATCTAGAGTAACCCTGACACTTCAACAATCGCCTCTTCTGTCGCAAGCTCCACTATCCCTGCTACCTCTGATCTACCCTCCCAGTAATGCATGGCGAATTCTAGGGCTATGAAATTTTCATGCCCCTGAAACCTGCGAATATTATATATCTAGCCGGCTTTTTCAAATAATTGTTTAATGGGTGGAAATGCGTCTAACAATTCTTCAGAACTTTCATGGCGTATTCTTGGACCTCCCATCTCTAGCCAGAGTTCATAGCGGCGCTGGTTGTGTTGGCTGTTTGCAAGAATTCAAATGTGGCACAATGGAAGAGTTAGGGTAATGGGTATAGTAATAAATAAATAATGGGGATGGGTTATTTAGGGCGGTGCCCATATGCAGACACGTGTTGCCACAAGGGGTCGGGAAATAGATATTCAATCTTTTTAAAACATATCTTGGAAATAGGAGATTGAAGCTACATTAATTTAAAAAGATTAAAATTACAATATATAAATATGCATCAATATGCTTGGTAAGATGTGAAAATAAAGAGTTCATGTTGTAAGAATGCATTCCATTATGAAATTATTGACCTATCTACTAACACCACATGTGCATTTTTTCATAATCAAAAGATTGGCTTTTTATTAAAACTTTAGACAAAGTTTATATGAGATTCTGAAGACAACAAACCTTCAATCTTGAGATCAATAGTCTCTGTATGGCTCGATTTCATATAAACATGTTATGTTGGGGATGAATGTTCCCCTTTACAAGTCCATGTGAAGCTAACTTTTCAATTCATTCAAATCATAAAATCATATATACCTTAATGATTTTCAAAGCATATCCCTTGGCATTATTCACTTGCATTGGTATCTGTGTGGGTTCTATTCTCAGTACATAACAATGTTAAAGAGTTGGGTTGTCAAGATAACTTCATTGATTTGCAGGCTAAGCTGTTGTTGCTGTCATGGATGTCAAAACGTGCTCCAGTTCAAAACACCTGGCCTTGTGGCTGTAGATGTTGATGATGGAGAAATTCATAACAATTGGATTATTGGTTTGGGTATTTATACATTTCTGCCCCTTAAATGAGGTTGGATCTATGGATTACAAAAGTCCAAGATGTCACATTTGCTTGCATTTAACCATGTATGTATAAAGGAAAAAATGATTGATATATAAGCTATCTTGGTTGCCTTGTAACCAAGGGTATCTCACATAATTTCTTAATGAAGTTCATAATTTCACATAAGAATTAGAGCTCATTATAGTAAAAAAAGAGGCTTGTATAAATTATGGGACCATGTGCTGCTTATGGATAATGATTTTTTCAATGTTCATAGAAGTTGGAATTATGAAGGCGTATTGGAATTTGACTTCCAGAATAAAAGGCATAATAAAAGCATCCATCACATAATCTAATGACATATAAAAGATTTTAAAACAATTGAAAAAGGATGCACAATATCCTTTCTAATGACATCGAGCAGTGTCAAAGTAAACCTATCCTTCAAATGTGAAACTATCATTCACAAGTTTATTTCTTTCAACAAACTGTCATGCTTTGGTCCTATAAAAATTACATAAACATGTTATAACATGACCATGTTAAATGGTGAACTATGCCAAATAATGTCATTCAAAGTATATCAATTCTACCAGGTTGGCAAAACAATGTTTTTAAGTTATGAAACTATAGGATTTTTTTTCCTCAATGACACCCTAGAAAAAGACTTTTGGGTAGTATCGATATATGATTTTAAAATTGTTGATGAGGTTTGTTATAGTCTCAAGGCAACTTCTTATGTGATATATTCATCCTTGGTATGAGATATAGTTTTAATTTAAAATAGTAACTCACTTCTACTTGTATGGAAATCAATATGACATTTACTTTTCAAAAGATAAATTTATATCTATGTTTATCTTTATTTTTAAAAAAAATGATTTTAAAATTGTTGACGAGGTTTGTTATAGCCTCAAGGTAGCTTCTTATGAGACATATTCATCCTTGGTATGAGATATAGTTTTAAGTAAAAATAGTCATCCTTGGTATGAGATATAGTTTTAATTAAAAATAGTAACTCACTTCTACTTGTATGGAAATCAATATGACATTTATTTTTCAAAAGATAAATTTCAAATATGATTCTATTTACATAATCATTGAGAAGTATAATGTTAACATATTAATTTGATAATAATTTGTTGCATTTCTTAAATCTTGCATTTAGAGTTATATAATTATGAGCACCACCTAAAACTTATTAAACGACATACAATCCCAAATTAATTTTACCATATATAAACTGAAAAGAAATTAAACAATGATTTTCATAAATACAGAAAATAAAAGCATCCATCACATATAAAACCAAAAAATAGTGAGGCCATCTATAAAAAACATCTCATACAAAAATGTTGGAGATCATGCTCCAATCTATCTCAAAAAAGATGAATATAATAATATTACTCCCCCCATAATAACCCCAATCCCAATCGGAGCAACAATCAATTTATTAATAGGCAATCTATAACAATGCCTATCAATAACAATTGGAGCACATGTTGGCTCCACAAATCTACCACATCCACGTCCTTTGGATGCTGTTTCAGAAAGTATTGAATCACAGACCCTTTGGACATTAGATTGGTACATAATCTCAAACCTGTGGAATTGTGCAGCAATGGATTTTTCTTGCTGGTGAAGGGGCTTTAGGTTAGGTCTTCTAACTTGGTAGATGGCATTCATCTGGTTGATGATTAGCTCGGAGTTAGTGTAAGTGACAATGTAATTTGCACCATAACTTCGTGCAATTGTGAGACCCTCTATCAATGCATGATAGTATGCCTCATTATTCGTTGTAATCCCATGTATTTGTCTACTATTTTGATATACTTGGCTAACGGATTCATTGTGATGCACGAACCTTATCCATGCATTCCCTGGGTTTGGATGGCACCATATCTGGATAGCCAGGACCCATTTTGCAACCATCTGCAAAACAAGAAAATACAAAATAAATACCGCTCTCTCTACAAAATAAATACAAAATGAAGTTTGCAATATAAATAAAAATTTAATTAATTTCATTTGCGGCGACACTTACAATGGCGGCAACACAATTACAATGTCAGCAACACACTCACAGTGGCGGCAACAGCGAGTTGCCACCACTTGCTATTGCCGCCACTGTAAGAGTGTGTTGCCGCCGCTGTAAATTTTAATTTTACGTTGTGGCGGCAACTTGTTGTTACAGTGGCGGCAACTCGTTGTTGCCGCCACTGTAACAGTGTGTTGCCACCGCTGTAAATTTTAATTTTGCGCAGTGGCGGCAACTCTCTGTTTCCACCATGCTCAAAATTTACATTTACAGTGGCGGCAACTCGTTGTTGCCGCTACTGCAATAACGAGTCGCCACTCTGTACGAAATAAATAAGAAAAAGGAATGCAGTTTGCAATTTTGTTCATATAAATAAACACTGGAATTTACAGCAGTGGTTTGCGGCAATACACTGTTACAGTGGCGGTAACTCATTATTGCCGCTACTGCAATAGCGAGTTGCCACTATTGCAAACGCGAGATGCCCCCATTGCTCAAAAACAAAATTTGCAGGCAATAGTGAGTTATAAAAAGAAGGCCATTCCGTCGAAGTTGCCGCCGCTGTAAATTTTAATTTTGCGCAGTGGCGGCAGTTCGCTGTTACAGTGGTGGCTATAGCGGTGGCGGCAACTCGCTGTTGCTGCCACTGTAACAATGTGTTGTCGCCGCTGTAAAATTATTTTGCACAGTGGCCGTCCGCTGCTATAAATTTTAATTTTGCGCAGTTGCCGCCACTGTGAAAATTTGAAATTTACAGCGGCGACAACACACTGTTACAGTGGCAGCAACTCGATGTTTCCGCCACTGCTCAAAATTTAAATTTACAGTTGCGGCAACTCGTTGTTGCCACTACTGCAACAACGAGTTGCCGCTTTCTACGAAATAAATAAAAAAGGAATGCAGTTTGCAATTTTGTTCATATAAATAAACACTGGAATTTATAGCAGTTGCTTGCGGCAATACACTGTTACAGTGGCGGCCACTAACTGTTGCTGCTACTGCAACAACGAGTTGTCGCTACTGCAACGGCGAGATGCCCCCATTGCTCAAAAACAAAATTTGCAGGCAACAGTGAGTTATAAAAAGAAGGCCATTCCGTCGAATAAAAGGGAGGAAAATTTACTGACCTTACTCCAATGCCTTGCTCTACTTTGCTTTGTTGATAAGGAAGAACCAGGGGCTCTGTTCTGCTATGTTCTACTATTACTGCTCTGCTCTCGACCGAATGGAGAAACACCCTCAACTGAATGACTCGATGAAATGGTGGTCGATGGAATGAATAAGTAGAAGGTGTGGGAGGATGCATAAATTTGAAATGGGTTTGCGAGACAACTTTGTAGCTAGTAGCTAGCAACCATAATGGCCGAGCGAGTAAATTTGGCTCAAAATTGAGAAAATGTCAATTTGGCCCTGAACCGGCTCCGCGAGAGCCTGCGTGACGGCTCGTGTGAGCATACGCAAGGATGGCTCGAAACGGGAAGAGTTAGCCCGTTATGGGACAGTTGACAGAGAATGGTAACGGTAACATCGTTGGATGGAGATAGATGAAGACGGTGAAAGTCATGGGGCTCGCGTTCGCTGGAGACATTCGCCGGTCACCGGGTGCACAAAATCCAAAGCCATTCCGTGGAATGGTTAGCCCACTCCATAAAAGTGGTATATAAACTCCTTTAGTATCAACCCTATCAGGGAAAGAAAGTACACAACGACCACCCTAAAAATAAATGCAAAAGTAAAGGGCCCAATAAATGTCAATCCAACCGTCGTAAGAGTACACGTACCGCCGTCAAGGACAGAAAGAGCAGTTCCCACCGGAAAATTTTGAAAAATCTAAACACTAGCAACTTCAACCAGTCGGGAAATCCAGAGCCGAGAGAGCAGGAAACATACCCCAAGAAAATAACCCCAACCACGCGAGAGAAGATCAATGGACGAGAACAGTCCACGAACAGTCCACAATCTCCAAAAAAGTTCAAACCGACCCCGGAGCAGAGCAGCAGCAGAAACACCGGGCGATGTTCCACCACCTTTTGCAAAATTGTACCTCGACGCTCTTCCAAGGTTTACTGCTCCGGTCCCAAAATGCAGAATCGGAAGGCAAATGACCGGAGATCAAAGGAACACAGCACAACCAGTAGAAAAGAGCCCGGTAGGAAAAAGACAGGGATAATCCATAAAAAGACTCCACCAGTGAAGTCGACCCCTATCTTAGAGAATAACTCAGAAGCAAAGATTCAGAACCGAGACAGTCGAGTTTTGCTACGAACACCACGCCACATCACTAGAGCGGTTTCAGCGCATTGGCAATTGAACCGCGGTATGTGATGTCTGATGGAAAGTAGGGGTTTCGGTCTGTCCGTTTCTACGATAGGGCAACGACCCAATCTTTCCGTTTGACCTTTTCCTTTTCTACGGAGGTTGCAAATTTGCTTTGGGATAAAATTTCTATTATTTTTTCTCCAAAAATTTGATAATAAAAGTAATTGAATTAAATAGATTTAGCCCCATCCACTCAAAATCAAACTATAAACCTAATTTCTCAAAATTTGTGTCAAATTTACTTTTGATAGTGAAAGTAATTGAATTAAATAGATTTAGCCCCATCCCACTCATAATCATCTTGAAACTTGGGAACTATAATCCTAATTTTTTCAACTATAATCCTAATTTCTCAACTGCCAGCTACACATTTCTCCATCCCAGTCATATAAATATTTATGTCCCCTAAAAAACACATAATCACAGCTCATTTTCTTCTTTGGTTTATCTGAGTCTTTCATTTCATGGGTGCCTGCATTTCTTGTCAATCACTTCCTCTTCCCACTGCCACCTTAGTGGTCTTTCAAGAAGACGCAGGTGGGTTGATTAAGGAGTTTCCAGAGCCGGTAAAGGTAGCTGAAATATTGAGAGAGAGACCTGGCTTCTTCCTCTGCGATGCCGATTCCATGCGCTACGATGAGTATGTTCCTCCCCTTTCTGCCGATCGGGAACTACAAGTGGAGCATCTCTATTTTCTGCTTCCTCTAACCAGACTCTGTCGTCCTCTGCTGGCATCTGATATGGCTGCATTGGCCGTGGAAACCAACGCTGCCATGGAGCGGAACCGCCGCTGCCACAACAAAGAGGGACAACGTTGCTGCAAAATCATTCGTTCAGCAAAGAGGGACGGCTTCTGAAAATTTCTTCTGTCAACTATGGTGTGGGTCGAACGGGCGCGGCCCATGAATTTGGTTCGTATTGTATTGTTTTAGCAGGTTTTCTATTAACCTTGCAATGTAATTGGAGTGATATTCGGTTGAATTGAGTTTTCGCAGACTGGAAGTCGTGTAGGAGAGCAGTATGACCAACTCAACGAAATCAACGTTACTCGGATTGCTTTACGCGCCCACTTCACTTTACCCGCTATTTGAGTTGCGTAGGGTTGCCCGCAATGTAATCAATGGACCATTTCTAATATTTTTATTTACTTCTCTACGATATTTCCCTCCCTCTCATTCTTTTATGGGTTTTGTTGAAAAAGAAAGTCACGTTGTTCAAATTAATGCAGATATAATCGTGACCCTTCATGTCCATGAATTATTTTTTAATTTATAAACTGAATTCAATCATAAATTACCTTTCCTTAATCCTGGTTCAATACTTAATAAATGCAATCCACTAACAAATATCAAATTAACATCTTGATCTCCTATAATTTTTTTTGACTTACTTGTTTATTTAATAATTAAAGTTCAACTTAATTGCAATTAACTAATCAAAATTGTTTTGAAATTATATATATATATATATATATATATATTATATATATATATATATATATATATATATATATATATATATAATTTAAATATTTTATAAATTAATATGTTATTATTGTTTTTTAATAGAAGGAAATGAGTTGACTTTAAATATAAGTAAATTTTCATAAATTATATAATAAACATAAAAATTTTATAATCCCAACATACTATGTAAAATATAGTTTATTATTTTTGTAACCATAAGAAGGTTGAATATGAAAAACTCTTTTTATAAAGTGAATTGTATATTCTCATTAAATTACAATTTTAAAATATGTGTTACAATGTCTCTAACCTTCTAACTCATACAATAAATATAATAATTTTGTAAAGCTTCTCTTGATGTCATTTGAACACAAAAATAGAATTTGAAAGAAACTCAAGTAATCTCTTATTTTTTTCCATATTTCATAAATCAATTTTAGTGAGGTTCACCACCACCACCACCACCACCACAGTCCATTTACAAACAAAGTATTCAAAATATAAAATGCATTTTCATTAAAAATAACAAATTCATGCTAGTGGCACAAGAACCCCAACCCTTACTTAACTCCACTTAATATGGCCACCATGGAGGAACTCTACTCAAGGCATGGGTAGGTTTATGAATTGAATTGAGCTTTAATTTGTAGTTATTTAGACATCACCTCAAAGCCAAACAAACATGGGAAGAGCTAGGAGGCACTATGCTACTAGACTAGTTGGGTTTGTTGCACCATAAGGCAATTGCACCACCGCACACAGAGATATGAAGACCTTGTACGAATGTGATTCATTGCCTCAGTTGAGAACCATTTACATGATCATGCCTTTGCATCAAGAAAATTAAACAATGTTGATATGTATATGAGACATTGAGAGGAATGCTTCAACCCAGATAAGGAAGAATTTATGGCAATGCTAGTATGGGTCAGACACTATTCTCTTCTAGCATACTTCTGAATTCCATAAATTCTAGAGGGTGTCAGAAACTCAATAGGTTATTTTGTCAAAATTTCGGAGGTTACAAGAAGAGGGAGAAACATGTCCTCTACAAAGATTTTCATGTATATGAACATTTCTCAACCCCTTTGAGAATTCATTGATTTAGAGTACCAAGATGAAGTATAGTCACAACCCCTAGATTATGAGCACATTTCATCCAAATTTCGTCGGTGTCACGAACAAGGCCATATGTTCAGGGATTTTCCATTGAGGAAAAATGAACTATAAAAGATGAGGCAACAAGAGGTAGTGGATGACTTCACAAAGGTGTCGAACAAACATAGAAACCCTAGAGCACAAAAACATTAGGAGAAGCAAAACAATATGGAGGTTGAGAATGCCTTCATGATTTTAGAATATATGGTTGAATAGTTGTCCTTACTGAAATATATCACCATGATGGAAATTAACTTGGAAAACCCTAGTGATAAGCAAGCCCCAAAGAGAAAGACTCTAGAAGAGGAGTCGAAGTCAGAGTGCTTCCTTGACCTACTAGGGATTGGAGAAGTCATGGTGGTGATGGAGGAGGACATCAAATCTCTTGGGGAAGAAAAAAATTAGCGATTGTCGTCAACAGTTGGGAACAATAGGATCTCTCGAAGCTTCCTCCATGTCAAAAGGATCTATATGCGTAGGTATATTTGTGCTGGAAATGTCAAGGAGGCTCGCAAGAGATTAAAAGCAGTGGAAGAGGAGTCTTGACATGTGCGAAAGAAAAAGGGAAATAACCTTTGTTAAAGGAGGTAAAAGGAAAAGGAAGAAGAACGATGAGAAAATACCTTCAAAATGCAGGAGAATAGTTGATAAATTCTGGACAAGTTATGGTCTTATGAGAGATCTATCCCTTCTCCTAAAACCTTCTCAATGAGGCTCATTTCATGGAATATAAGAGGAATTAATAGTAAAGGGAAACCGATGTACTTGAGAGAATGGTTTAGCATAGAGAAACCAACCTTGGTTATTTTGTAGGAAACCAAGGTATCAATGGAGAAAATATAGGATATAGGTGGTAAATGTTGGAAGGGTAGCAAAGTTATGGACTTAGATTTCAGGGGTAGTGCATGGGGTCTTGCAGTTTTGTGGAACCCTCTATAATTATAATTCTAGGACTCGAAAGTGTGTCCCAGGATTTTGTTTGGAAGATTCATATATCTTGGCTCGGAAGAGAAGGTGTGCCTGATGACAATTTATGGCCCTCACATCTTAGTAAAAAGGTAGTGTTCCTATAGAATATAAAGTCTCACAAGAGAATTACCTAGGACCTGTTATGGATCATTGGAGGTGACTTCAAGTTAATTAAATTGTTGGAAGAGAAAAAGGGTGGCATAAGGATATTGGAGCTATAATCCAATGCCTTTAAGGAATGCATTTAGGAGTTGGGATTAGTTGAAATTCATACCATTAATGGTATTTGCACCTAGAATAATTGCTGAGGGCGTAAACACCAAGTCTCCAACAAAATGGATAGATTCTTAGTCTTTGATGAGGTAAAGGAGAAGGATATTTTGTAGAAGAAAAAATCCTCCCCTTTCTTGGTTCAAACCACTGGCTAGTACATCTTGTAATATATTTAAAGGAGGCCCCTAAGAACAATCCCTTTAGATTTGAAGGCTTTTGATTCCAAGATCCAAATTTTGTGGAGAAATCAAGGTCTTGGTGGTGGTGGTGGTGGGGGGGAAGTGGTGGGGAATTAAGGTGAAAGGTAGAAATAAAATGCACACCCTCCAAATGCAATTAAAAGAGCTCAAATCCAATATTAGGGTATAGAGTAAAAAGGAATTTGGCTATATTCTAGAAGAAAAAAAAAATTGGAAGGCCAGATGCAATTTATACGATAAAGAATGATTATAGAAGGAAGATCGGATCACCTGGTGGTCGAGGAGGGTATTACTCTAATCAAATTAGAGAGAAGACATAAATAGGAAGAATTGCTTCAGAGGAAGAAATCGAGAATTTAATGGTTAAGGGAAGAAGAAAAAATACTAGTTTATTCCATAAATCCATGATTAAGCACAAATATCACAATAGAATTTTATTTCTTACTAGTAGGGATGACCAAAGGATGCTCTACCATGAAGATATTGAAGTTATATAAATAGGTTCTAACAGGAAAATCCCAAATACACAACACATTATCAATAGGTTATATTGCATCCCTAGGTTAGTTAGTAAATAGTAGAATGAAGCTCTAATGAGGGAGATCTCATTGTAGGAGGTGGAGGATTAGTGGCTTCCATGATGCGAATGTTGGTGAGAAATATTCCTGAGAGCTAGGGTTGAAAGCCCCAGTAGAGAGGAATATGAAAACAATAAAGAATGTTCATGCAAGCATGCCAAACATTCAAAGTCGCAACAGTTGGATAAGAGACATACATGGGTTCCTATGTTTGGGGTAGATCATGTAGGGTCCAAACCCTTTGATTTCTCTAAGATGTGTAGACCTGTAAGTTAATTATAGAAGCATGGACATATAATATAATTTAATTTACATGCATA
The DNA here is from genome assembly GCA_034641835.2 of Pinus albicaulis. Lineage (NCBI taxonomy): Eukaryota > Viridiplantae > Streptophyta > Pinopsida > Pinales > Pinaceae > Pinus > Pinus albicaulis. The sequence goes on from CM076575.1 coordinate 1,127,496,570, forward strand.
TAGATATGTTAGATCATCATAAATACCATGATAAAGTTAGCATTAATAATATGACAACATATTTCGGGAAAAGGACACCAGCCTCTTTATTAATGAAAAGCAGGAAATACAGGGAAGCTACAACCTGATCCAAGAAAAATGTACTGAAGAAACCTCCCTCCAGATCTGTCCATTCTGAGCCAACATATACTTTCTCTATAATAAGTGCAAAGGATATGCTAGATAAGAGAACTGAATATCTCTACAAGGAAAAAAGGTCCTTCCTATAGACTAGGAGTGCAGGAGGCACAAGAAAATGCAAACTTGATCTGGGTGAATTTGTGTATAGTATTGATACTTCTCATATGATATCCATTAGGCCTACCCAAGGGGTGTATATATAACACCTAAAATTGGTTATTTTAGTTAGGCCACGGGTTCCTGTAGGTGAGCTTTCTGTAAAACCCGTAAACCATGCCCGAAAAATAGTTATTTATTTATTTTTTCAAATTTAAAATGTTATACGTGGATATAGTTCATATCAAGCACGTATGTACATAATTTTTAGTGGGCAGAGTTGCATATGGATTTTGATTTTTTTTTTTTAAGATCAAGTCAAGTCTGCAAGGGAAAGGGAGATGCTTATGCAATACAAGATCATATAGTCTACAGGAGTGTTGAAAGATGTTATAACATATGCCCTGTAATGTATGAGGTCAGAAAGGAGTTGATGACCAAAATACATTCACTACTAAATTTGGGTGGAAATTTCGATGGAGGAATCTGACGGAACAGATAAAATTAGAAAACATGTGAGAAGTTAAAAGTGTTTTTTTTTTTAAATATCGACACTCATCGAATATCTGACAGAAGTTCTTTAACTCTCGAATATCCGACGAAAGATATTTTCCCATAAATTATTCGATGTTTTTATTTTTTTATTTTTTCTATAATACTTATTGTCGTCAAATATCCAACGGGAACTCCATTGAATATCTGATGCTTTATCCAATATGAAAATATGTTGTCCAATATTACATGACAAATGGAAAATAACTATTGCACAACATTAACTTCCACCATTACTGGCTTTTTTCTGTTGACAACGTCTAATATGGGACCATTTTACGTTGAGTTTAACTAATTATAATAAATATAACATTAATATTATAGCTATATATTATATTATTAATATATATTAATATTAGTATCAATAATATACTAATATATATATATATATATATATATATATATATATATATATATATATATATATATATATATATATAGTGTGCCTTGAATACCTATATAGCTTTCACATAATTTCTATATATATTAGTTGTGATTGTTTTGAAATGTTGTAGGCTTATTTTGAAGTTAATTTTTGAAAAAAATCATCAATAAAATTTTGTAACACCATTTTCCCACATCAACCCAGTAACCAGCCAACCGGGGTAAACATGTGACAAGAGGATACTAATACAAGATTCAACCTCCTAGATGACCTTGAGGAAGTGGAACTGACAGAAACCTGACAAACAAACCTTACACAACATCAACAACATCCCTAGAAGGTATCTCAACCCTTTAGGACTCTTACCCCTAGGTCACACTGACAATTTGACCCTTTAGGCCAGGAGGTTATAGCTCCAGGAAAAACACTGCATGGATGTGGCTAGGGCCCCAAATGCCTAGTTTTGTGCCTGCAACTTTGGGATTTGAGCCACCTTTTTAAGCCTAGAGCCCCAGTCACTACCCAAAGCTTCATGAAAATTTAGGGGATGATAAATAGCATTAGAAAAATGATATGAAAGCAATCACATCAACAAGAAATCATCTGGACCCCTCCTAACCATGACATAAATTTTGTGGAACATGTTAAAAACATTGAATCTACCTGTGTAAACATCCTATTTAAACATAGGGGTCTCATACTTATATGAGAATCACTAGTAAACATTGTTCCCTTACAACATTAGCTGCAATACAACCTATTTGACAATAGATACAATATGCATTCATTTACAAGTAAAAAAATGGATAGAGCCATACATCATCACTGATCAAATACATGCTTATAACTAGCACAATAACCACAGAAATACAATGGATACAAAACCAATAGAACCCACATATAAATTATTACATTTGCATACCAAATACCAAGGGAATGAATTGTTTATTACTGACTGTAGAAACCAATCAAAGATGGGACTTCCATGTTCAACCCGACCATATATTGACTGAGCCAAGTCTCACTTCAACCAATCACCCTCGTACCATATTCCAAGCATGAATGTGGGATATCATCAAACACATCAATCACAATCAATACAGGGTTTCTAGAGGCCAAACTACCTCAACCCTCAACCAGTGATTCCACCTCACGTTCAAACATTACAACCATCATGTATTGGTCTATATCCAAGTTGTTACAGGGCTCCAAAGTGTTTTTTCCAAATAGGGCTTCCAGGACTAGTAACTCAACCCCAACTGTTATAGGGCTTCGAGGACTAGTAACTCAACCCCAACTGTTATAGGGCTTCTAGAGAGTTTTTACAACTAGGGCTTCTAAGACTATTAACTCAACCCACGTATGGCTTCCAGAGAATTTGTCAAACCAAGGCTTCTAGGACTAGTAACTCAACCCACAGTTGTCTGCCAGGATTCCAGAGCGTTTGTCCAACCAAGGATTCCAGGAACTAATAACTCAACCCATAGCTAAATGAATCATGAGAACCAACCAGAAAACAATCAATGGAAATAAACCCACAACACCATGGCTATCTAGGAAATTACAAGGCTAGGAAAATCCACATGCATACACCATGTGTGCCAAAACTAGTGAGGAAAACATACATGAAACTTGATACCTAACTCATAACCTGTTGTAGATGTTGATCCTAATGTCCTCTTGCAATTTTCTGCTCTTCCTTTGCCTTCTTGCCCCAATCACCAAGTATCCACAATCTCCAAGAGTGCTCCAAGAAAAATCAAATATCCAATAGTATGAGAGAGAGAGAGAGAAATAAGAGCTCCAAAAATGAACTGAAAAATTGTTACCCTATGATCCTCAAAAGAATTTTTATTAATGAGGCCTGTATTTTATTCATGTTCCATTATTTTCCTTCTTTTTCCTCCTCACATGCAACCTGTGACCTTTCACCTTCCTTTTCGCCTAATTTCCATTATTTTCATAAATAAAATTCCAATTAATGCCTCATTCATTTCCAAAGATTTTACCATTTCCTTTGCCAATTTCCGTAGCCATAATAACCGAAATGAACATCCACTAGGATTTTTTTCCAAACATTAAGCTTGGAATACATGTCCCATAAACCATGGTTAATATTTTTAACTTTTATTGCATGGAATTTTCATCATGGTTGTTACGGAACCCTCCCCCTGTGGGGAACACCGTCCTCGGTGTTCAATGACAGCTACAAACCAACAAACCGTTGAAAACCCAAACATACTTCCTATGGAGCTTTATAACATAGTTCGTTGTAGTATTTATAATGACCACCTGCTAAAACATGAAAATCATATCATTTACTCGAGCTTTATAACACAACTCATTACGGTATTTACAATAACAACCACATTTTCTTCAACCAACAAATAATCATACTGTTTGTGGAGCTTTATAAATGAGATTGATACAATATCTACAATAATATACACATATACACATTTTCTCAAATGGAAAATAGAAGGATATGATGCCCGTATCAGCAACAAGGGAATCCAGAGGCTCACACCTCCACCCTAAAAGTAATACCAGGATTCTCCTCCTTCCCATGAAGTTCAGAATCCACTGCCAAAGTCAAATCTGCATCCAATGTCCAGCGCTACAATCCTGTGCCACTTGTCCTCTCAGTGAAAAGTTTCCAACTCATTATTCTTGGGCACACTCCCAGTGTGCACCTGATTTCATCTGGAAATTATAATTACTAAAAAAAATCCATCCCCGACCTTCCCTTCCCTGCTAAAAATTCCCTCATGAAATCCGGTCACTCCTTTCCGTGTCACACACCTTCCAAGTTCCATTGGCACCCCCATCTCAAGAATTCCATCCCTTGGCAAGGCTTCCTTGCATCAGAAGGTCAAACAACCAAGGCATAAACCTACCTCAAAACCATCATACCGGTCATAACATTCTCATGGAAATCAATGGAAATTATTGGGTACCAATGTCCCACAATGGACCTACTCCTGAAGTGCTTTACCGTCATACTGATGTATGTTCCAATTCCTTTTTTTGTTGTTGCTAATTCTTGCAGTCTATTTCAACCATCCAACCAGGAATTGCATTCTTTCCTATACCAAGCACATAATTTCCATTAGATTATAAATAAATTTACAGAACTTCAAATCATACCTCATTGGTGGCTCGTCAATAAGGTACACTTGCAATCCTATTCACTTCCTGTCGTGCAAGTTAGAGTGGTTGGTTGATCAAATCATCATGTATAAACATATCAAATCTGGTTAGCTCAAAACACAACCATCATAAATTAAAATCATGAATAACATGTAATAATCATAAACCATAACCATAAATAAAATGCAACAATCATAATTTAGAATCATAGATTACGTGCATAATAAAACTGAAATAGAATATTGATACTTATCCTTCATCGGTCCTTAATTTTTCCTTTTTTTTGTACTCATACTGGATCGGTTGCCAAAATCGACAAGCACCTAGTGCCTTTGCTTCTCTTCAATCATGTACACATACACATAGGGTAGATCACAACGCGTACACCCACATACGACATACAACACCATACAATACACACATCCACATTGGCATACAACACATACATCTACACCCAATGTAAAATACAGCATAAAACACATGCCTACACTGACATACAATACATACAATACATACACCCACACCTGGTGTACAATACAACACAATACATACACCTACATCGCCATACAACAGATACACCTACACTTGGTTTACAGTTCAACACAATACATATACATATACAGTGCACAAAAAAATTAATACACATGTCATGATACCACGACTACACCATGCACATACATAGTACCACAAGATCTCAACACAACAAATACTACATGCACATGATAGCACATGTATACCAATACCATATGCACGACATTTACACAATACCCTTTGTACACAACACCACCTGCACAATGTGTGACAACATCACATGTACACGAGACCATCTACACAACATGTACACAATGCCAAATGTACACCGCACCACTTGTACAATATGTATAGAATACCACATGTACAGAATACCACATGCACGACATGTACATGACACCACATGTACACAACACTACATGGAGGAAATGTACACAATACAACCTTCACACAACACCACATGTACAACAATTACACAACACCATATGCATACAAAACCACATGTACAACACGCACACAACACCATATGTAAATAACACCGTATGTACAACATGCACACGACACCATATGTACATAACACTGCATATACAACATGTACATAGCACCATACGTACACAACAATGCATATCCAACATGCGCACAACACCATATGCACACAAAATCACGTATCTAACACACGCACAATACGATATGTACACAACACTACATATCCAACATGTACGTAGCACCATTTATACCTAGAATTGCATATGCAATATACACACAACACCATATATACAATAGAAATACAACATCATATGTATACAATACTACATATGTTACATGTACACATCACCATAGGTATACAACATGTTCAACATATACACAACAGTAGTACTGCACATCCACATACTACACACTGATGCCACAAGAAGCCTTGCTTCTAGTGTCTTTCCATTATCCATGCTTATCCTAACATGCTGCGGATCACACTACTTTCACTTCTCTGATGTACCCCTCAAAATTAACTTTCCATAACATAAACATAGGAACAGAACTAGCATATAACATTAATTCATATCAACATGATACTGACATCATAGATCTGTCAAGGCTACTTTGCCAATAAATTTCTCATAGCCAAGAATCTCTTCATGCCATTCACCTGCATAAGCAATCGTTCATTCACAAGAACGATCCCTGACCACCCTGTCAGATAGTGACCTAGATACATAGATACATACATAATCATTAGCATAAAACAATCATTATCCTGTCAGACAATGACATACATACACCCCTATATACATATAAATATTTAGCGTCAAACAACCATGATCCATGACGACCCTGTTAAACACTACATACAAACATATATATATATATATATATATATAAACACCAACATAATCATGATCACATCATAATTACTTGATAACATAAGGTCAAAGTTAAGAGAAATCCCTTTATGCGTGCATAGTATGCACAACATTGAGAGCCATAGTTCGCAACTTAGCCAAGGCATCTAACACCTCAAATTCATTTATTTTTCCTTTCCTAGTTACCTTTCTCATGTCTATACTACCACCATCCATTTACCACAATGGACCCGACCAGTCTAACTGACTATCATATTCTTACCTTCCACTATGCTTACTCATGCACCAAACTTAACCTATGTCTTACATTAAATTTTGGGTACCACACATATTTCCTTGAGCTCCATTAACTTTTCTCTTTCCCCAACCAATCCCTAGACTCTCAAACATAAAAGGAAAAAAATAACAAACAAGAAGAAGACCATGAGAAACAAAAATAAATTCGACACTAAAAAAAATTGGTATGGGCATACACTAAACGCAATCAAGGCCGAAAATCAAGAGTAAAAAAATAAAAATACCGAAATCAAAAGACTAGAAACAACCACCATGACTCAATCCCATGGTTCCCAAGGAAAGTTCAACATGAGTCTTCTTCAATATTTTATAACAATATATTTTTTCCATGAAATCCCCTGCATCATACTGCCATAACCACATAGCTCTTAGTGCATAAATAAACATAATAACATGCCAACTATCTTACCTTGTTGTGCCATGCACACTGACCCATAACTGAACAAACATGTCAACCATATGTACCAAACATCAAGACAACATATCTATTAATTTGAAATAAACTTTTACGAAGACTAAAAACATGAACCACATGCACAAGATACCACATGTATACCAGTACCATATGCACAAAATGTATACAATACCATCTGTACACAACACTACCTGCACAACGTGTGTACAACATCAAATGTACATGACACTATCTGCACAATGCCAAATTTACACTACACCACCTGTAAAATCTGAACACAATACGACATGTACACAACACCACATGCATAACATGTACATGAAAACATATGTACACAATGCCACATGCACTAAATGTACACAGTACCACTTGTAGACAACACTGCATGTACAACATGTACACAACACCATATGCACACAGAACCACATGTACAACACACACACAACACCATATGTACATAGCACCATACGTACAACACGCAAACAACCCCATATGTACATAGCACTACATATAAAACATGTACATAGCACCATACGTACACAACACCACATATCCACATGCGCACAACACTATATGCACACAACACCACATATCCACACGCATAGTCCGATATATACACATCATCACATATCCAACATGTACATAGCACCATCTATACCTAGAACTGCATATGCAATATACACACAACACCATGTATACAATTGGCATACAACATCATATCTACACAATATTGCATATTTTACATGTACACATCACCATAGGTACAATCACTGAATATACAACATGTACAACATATACACAATAGTAGTATTGCACATCTATAGACCACATGCTAACCCCATAAGCAACCTTGCTTCTAGTGTCTTTCCACTATCCATGTTTATCCTAGCATGTTGCAGATCACACTACTTTCACTTCTCTGATGTACCCCTTAACATTACATGTCCATAACATAAATGTATGAATAGTACTAGCATATAACATTAAATCATATCCACATGATACCAACCTCATAGATCTGTCAAGGTTGCTCTTCCACTAGATTCCTCATAGCCAGGAAGCTCTTCATGCCATTCACCTACATAAGCAATCATTCCTTCACAAGAATGATCCTGTCAGGAAACGACATACACAAACACATATATACATATAAACATTTATTATCAAACAACCATGATCCGTGCCAACCTTGTCATACACTACATACAAACATACATACATGCATACAATATATAAACACCAAAATAATCATGATCACACCATAATTACCAAATAACATAAGGTAAAAGTTAAAATAACTCCCTTTATGCGTGCATAATATGCACAACATTGAGAACCATAGTTCCCAACTTAGCCAAGGTATATAACACCTCAAGTTCATTTACTTTACCTTTCTAATGTTTGTACTGCAACCATCCATTTACCACAATGGACCCAACCAGTCCAACCAACTATCATATTTTTCCCTTTGGCTATGCTTACTCATGCACTTAGCTTCACCCATGTCTTGCATTACATGTTGGGTACCACACAACTCTACCTGAGCTCCATTAAATTTCCTCTTTCCCCAACCAATCCCCAGAATCCTAAACATAAAAGGAAAGAAAAAGAAACAAACAAGAATAAGACCATGAGAAACCAAAAGAAATATGACACCGCAACAAAGTGGTATGGTCATATAGTAAACACAATCAAGGTAAAAAATCAAGCGTGAACAAATAAAAAAGACCAAAAACACAAGACTAGAAACAACCACCATGACTCAACCCCCTGGTTCCCAAGGACAGATCAACCTGATCCTTCTTCAAGATTTGATAACAATATTTTTTCCCAGGCAATCCCCTGCATCATACTACCATAAACACATAACTATCAGTGCATAAAAAAACATAACAATAAGCATGCTATCTTACCTTGTTGTCCCACACACACTGACCTATAACTGAACACACATGCCATCCATATGTACCAAACATCAAGACAAAATATCTATCAATTCGAAATCAACTTTTACCAAGACAAACAACCATGTCATAATCAACAACCAGCTCACACTCATCGGTCACAATACATACTTCTACAACTACCACCTACTGACACTCAAGTACATATCAACTTCCTCGACATGTTAGTACGACCATCTCAAAACAAGATCATTTCTTCATGCAACCTTACATACACATATACTCATATCATGCAATTAATAAAACATTCAAATAACTTGCAAACATACTATGTTAAATAAATCAACTAGATGACATAATAAACACCTAATCACTCAAACACCAAATAGATGACATAATCAAACATTCAAGTACAAAGTAGATGACACAAGCAAGCTCATACCTTAATGTATCTCATGGGAGGCTATCTTGTCTGCACAATTAATCTAGATTAGCACGATATAGCTTCACAACATATCAACCCAATCATAAATAAGGTCGAGATATCCATAATGGCATCTAGCTAACATTTTTGCACCCTAGAACCAAAAAAAATGTCATTCATGCATACAATCACATATGCATAATCAGTCTAGACATAATACAACACACTATCATAATTAGGTCGACTCATGCCTGAATGTCATAACCCTAACCATCAAGTCACTAGCATGTAACAAAAAAAATTTATATATCATGATCATAAACAACATGTAACCTAATCATCAAGCTAAGTATCATACAACAAAAACAAGTTAACCCATAACATCCTCATCAAAAACATATAAGCTATCTAATGTAAAACAACAATAGGAATGCATACCACCACAAGTTGATATCATTCAAGAATATCATGCACATATAACTGCACTAATCAAATAGAATCTATAATGTTTATAACCATAACATCCATAGAATGAAAGGAATACTCATAACCATAATGCATATAATAATCCTTAGCCCAACATCCAAACTTGTATGACAACATGCTCTTGCCTCGAGGTCCAATGCTGCAACTTCACTTGAATGGTTTGCATATCCTATTCTATCTTAGCCAAAACATTAGCATCATATTATACCAATATCATATACAATTACCTTATACAAAACAACCTCACTCAAACTAATGCGAACTTGACCATATGCACCCACTTGACATGTATAACCAATCATGAAACGACCAATGCATGTTCAACATATGACATCACACAAGAAATAATACACGGATAACATCAAAGAATTACCAATGTTTAACCCTAGCATAATCAATAAATGCATGTAAAATATGTAAGCAAGTGTGCACAAATGATACACAAGCATGAGCAACACATAACTAGTCATACACTTATGAAAACATGGTGAAAATAACACCATCAACACTTCCATGGAAACACCATTTCCACCATGGAAAACATAACACAGATGCAACAAGTATCTATAGACCATAAGAATAGTAAACACATATGGAACCAACATAAATTTATGATCAACACATTGCCCATCCAGTCTGAGGGTTGAACCATGCTTTGATACCACTTTGTAACACCCTCTTCCCACATCTACACAAGTATGGTGCCAACCGGGGTAAAAATGTGATGAGAGGATACTAATACGAGATTCAACCTCCTATATGACCTTGAGGAAGTGGAACCAATGGAAACTTGACAAAAAAACCTTACGTAACATCAACAACATCCCCAGGAGGTATCCCAACCCTTTAGGCCTCTTGCCCCTAGGTCACACTGACAATTTGACCCTTTTAAGCCACAGCTTCAGGCATAATACTTCATTCCTGCAGCCAGGAGGCTATAGCCCTAGCCACAACACTACATGTCTGTGGCTAGGGCCTCAAATGCCTAGTTCTGTGCCTGCAACTCCGGGATTTGAGCCACCTTTTTAGGTCTAGAGCCCTAGTCATTGCTAAGAACTCCATGAAAACTTTGGGGATGATAAATAGCATTAGAAAAATGATACGAAAGTAATCACATAAAAAATAACTCATCTGGACCCCTCCTAACCATGACAAAAATATTGTTAAACATGTCACAAACATTGAATCCATTGGTGTGAACAACAGATTTAAACATGGGGCCTCATACTTATCTGAGAATCACTAAGAAACATTTCTCCCTTACATCATTAGCTGCAACACAAAACATTTGATCATAGATACTTTATGCATTAATTTACAAGTAAAACATGGATAGAGCTATACATCATCACCAATCAAATACGTGCTTATAACCAACACAATAACCACATAAATAAAATGGATACAACATTAATAGAATGCACATATAAATCAATAAATTTGCATACCAAATACCAAGGGAATGAACTTCTCATTTCTAAATGTAGAAACCAACCATAGATGGTATGTACACATTCCACCCAAACATAGATTGGTTGAGCTAAGTCTCACTTCATTCAATCACCCCTGTGCCATATTCCAAGAATGAATGTGGGATCTCATCAAACACATCAATCACAATCAATCCGGGGCTTCCAGATGCCAAACCACTTCAACGCTCAACCAATGATTCCACCTCACAGTCATGCATCAAAATCATCAAAAATTAGTCTCTATCCAAGTTTTTCTCTAGATTTTTTGTTCCAGTAAGAGCTTCCAGGAATAGTAACTCAACCCCTACTATTACAGGGCTTCTAGATAATTTTTCTAGCCAAGGATTCCAAGACTAGTAACTCAAACCACCTAGGGCATCTGGAGCGTTTTTCTATCCAAGGCTTCTAGGAATAGTAACTCAACCCACAGTTGTTCGATGGGATTCCCCAGTGTTTTTCCAACTAAGGATTCCAGGAACTAATAACTCAACTCACAACTAAAGGAATCATGAGAACCAACCAGAAAAAAATCAATGGAAATAAACCCACAACACCATGACTATCTAGGAAATGGCAAGGCTAGGAAAATCCACATGCATACACCATGCATGCCAAAACTAGTGAGGAAAACATACACGTAACTTGATACATGCACTAAAAACCTATTGTAGATGTTGATCCTGATGTCCTCTTGAACTTTCTTTCTCTTACTTTTATTTCTTGCTCCAAATCACCAAGTATCCACACTCTCCATGAGTGCTCCAAGAAAATTGAAGTATCCAAGAGAGAGCGCGCGTGAGAGAGAGAGAGAGAGAGAGAGAGAGAGAGAGAGAGAGAGAGAGAAACGAGAGCTCCAAAACTGAACTGACAAAATCTTACCCATTGATCCTCAAAAGACTTTTTATTAATGAGGCCTATATTTTCTTCATTTTCCATTATTTTCCTTCATTTTCCTCCTCACATGCAAATTTTGACCTTTCACCTTCATTTTCTCCTAATTTAAATTATTTTCACGAATAGAATCCCAATTAATACCTCATTCCTTTCCAATGCCTTTTTCATTTCCTTTGCCAATTTACTTAGCCCTAATAACCAAAATAAACATCCGCTAGGATGTTTTTCCCAACATTCAATTTGGATTACGTGTCCTATCAATCGTGGTTATTATTTTTAACTTTTATTGCATGGAAATTTCACCAGAGCTTTTACAAATTTTGGTGACAAAAAATGTCACATAACATTCCTCAAGGAGACCAAGGATATGTGGGATTGACATCAGGGGCTTCTGAGGATCGAAGATATTGTTACGGTTGTATAAATTACAAGGTCTTAAGGCTAAGGATAATTCTAATAAAATTAACTAAAAATCATTGTAGAGACTATGGACACACTTAAGGGAGACATGAATATCATCCATTAGTAAGTTATTCATTATATGTCTTTTTATTGTAGATTGCTTTTATAAATGTTTATATGTATACTATATTTTAGATTTTATGTATTTGTATTGTAAGTTATATTGTCTTTCTATTGTAAATGTATTTTATAATATTCTTTTGGGAGGTGTTTGACCTATGTTGTCATCTTGATGTGGACTAGAAATATTATTTGATTATTTTCGTTAGGTTCGATTAAAGGGTTAGGTCGAGTTAGGGATTAATTAATTTATGGTCTTAGGGATAAGGGGTTATTATTTAAGGGTTTAGGGGTTAGGGGTTAAGGGCTTATTGGTTAGGGGTTTAAGGGCTTAGGGGAACTAGGTTTAGGTGTTAGGGGTTTGATGTATTTTTAGGGGGTTAATTAGGACCTAGAGGATTTAGAGGTTAATCATGGGTTTTTATGAAGAATTATTAATAAGTTTTTAAATTATATTATGCACATAATTTAAAAGATGGACATAGTGAATACCATTTTATAGGAAAGAAAAAATAAATTATATAATATATTGTAATAAAATTTGATATGAAAAAATATTTAAATATAAATATCATTAAAAATTTTATTAAAGACAAATTTAAGTAAAAATAAAATTATTATAGAAAAAGATGGTTGGAGAAAGACAAAAGGAGCCATTTTATTAATTTAGGTAAGATGATAATTAATAAAAAAACTCGTTTTTATGAAATATATATATATATATATATATATATATTAAAATGTTTAAATTTTTAAACCTCAATTTATTGAAATGTTATGTTCCTAACCACAATCTAATTCACTCATAAAAAAAGCTCTTTCTCATTTTTTAAGGAAAAAAGCATGAGACACAAATCTTGCACTTGGTGTTTCAAAATGTTTTAGGTGACAATGAACTTTTTAAGCTCAAGTGATATAGAGTGAAGAATTCTCTATATAACGTCTATTTTTGTGATAAGTAAAGGGTCTCATTTGTTGTAAATTGTGAGAAATAATTGAAGTAATATCAAATTTATAATAGTTATAGCAAATGGGTAGATTAATGAAATGCTTGATAAATTATCAATGGTTATTTTTTCCAAATTGATCTTATTTATTATCATTCATGCAAGGTAGAAAATTCCATTTTGAATGTCCTTTGAAGTAGGCATGATGCTTTTATTCTGTAACATTCACTTATCGCTAAGTACAAAGGAGCAAGTTTGTGACATTTTGGTCAAATTAAAAAAGTATTCAAAAAGAAAGAATACCCCATTTTGTGTAGAAGGACAAATATTTGATGTTGTGCCTTAGTAAAAAAGGGTTTCCTATAAAAAAATGTCTTTATTGGGTTCCTTCCCACTTGGCTAAAGAAAAAAACACACTTCCTTTATGCAATTTTAAACAATCATGGCAGAATCCATCAAGACAATGCATTTGCAATGTTCAACTCATGTTGATAGTCAATGTGCACTTTTGTTGATAGCCTCCCTCACTTTGGTTACATTTATACTTTTATTTTGGTGATTTTTCTCAATTGTTGTCTTTTGCACACTTTCGCTTTCACAAGTGTCAATTTCGCATTCTCAACTGTAGTTTTGGCTTGCTTTCATGTATAAATTTATTAATACTGATGTATTACCGGATTCGCCTGATCTAACAATATTTATCTTCTTGCTAAATACATAATCCTTCTACTGTTAAACTTGTGGAAATTTAAAACCCAATTACAAACACGTGAATAATTCAATCGCACGTAACACAATTGTTTAGCAGGAAAGATTAAAGCTAAAAACTCCAACTATCATATATTATGTATATCAATGGAATCATGTAATAATCTCATTCAAATCTTAGTACATCAAGCTCTCAGTACAATGTAGATTCATTACACACTGTCATGCAGAAATTTGCATCTCCATGCACCAATTTCTTTACTCCTGACAACCTACCTCCACTGTGCAATCCCTGCTGAAGAAGACCCTAGAATGAATTCGAATTGGCCTTGCCTTGACTGCGCAATCCTCATTAGCAACTCCAGTGTGTGTTAGATGAATTGAATGCATCACTATAGTCACAACGGATAGTCCATCTCACCATTTCACCTATCTCTCCACTGGGTCTCCACTGGAACTGACATGCTTTGTAGTTAATTGTTGTATTTGTTCAGTTGTTAGTGAGTTATTAGTTGTGAATTAATTAACTAATTAATTCACTTAAATCTCACTAGTGTATCTTTCAGTTAGACTAGATACAACTAGCTCAACTGAGTTTAACTCACTTAGCTGAGTTAAACTAAATAACAACTCCTGTAACTACTCTTCCAACTCTTTCATAAATTTTCCACTTCAGTTCTAACTGAGTCCTTCATGCATGAGCCACCAATAACCCTAGGAATTGAGTAATTCCTTTAGCCCACTGATTTTCCAAATCTGTTCACTGAAATAAAGTGCTCCAAGAGAATAAGTTGATGTTTATTGTTGGATTATTATTAAGGGTTAATAATAATTGACATGCACCTATTTTTAGATTGACGATCTATAAATAGACTTTGCCCAATATTCTAAAAATATAATTTCATCTATTTTTCACATTTGACCAACCATCTACAAATAGCATCCTGCAACTTATAGAATATGCTCACCATGTCTAAAAATAGACATACACCTAAAAATAGCCTGCGGGCCCAACTTAGTGAAGGTGCTTACTTTTCACTAAGCTCATCATTTTGTTGAATCTCAACACTCCCTCTCAACAAGATAGGGATTATCCTTCACCCCGATCCTGCCTCTATGGTATTCAAATTTTCTCCTGCCAAGCGCCTTCGTCAGAATATCTGCATCCTGATCTTCCATAGGAATGTACTGAAGCAACATGATCTTCCGCTGCACACAATATTTGATATGATGATACCGGATATCAATATGTTTATATCTATCATGAAACACAAGATTAATCGACAGTTTAATGCAACTATGATTATCACAATGTATCACTGTAGGATCTAAATTTGAACCGAACAAACCGACCAGGATCTTCCTCATCCAGATAGCCTCACATGCAGCTTGACTTGTTGCCATGTATTCTTCTTCCACTGAACTGAGTGCCATGGATCTTTGTTTCCTTCTGTACCAAGAAACTGTTGTAGATCCGATACTAAAAACCCCTCCTGATGTGCTATTTCTGTCAGTTGGGCTGCCTACCCAATCTGCATTCGTGAAGCCATGCAACTTCACCTCATCCGTCTGTCTGTACCATAAGCCATACTCAGATGTGCCCCTGAGATATCTAAGGACATGCTTGCCTACCTTCCAAAAGAGCTTGGTAGGCTTAACAATCACTTTTGAAAGCTGGTTCACCGCATAGCATATGTCTGGTCTTGTATTAACTAAATACATGAGCGGACCCACCAATTGTCGATAAACAGTGGCATCCACTACCTCTGCCGATGTAGCATCCTCTTTCCTCCAATTTCAAGGAAGAGGAGTATCCATGGTCTTGCAGTCCTCCATGTGAAACTTACCAAGTATCTCTCGAGCATACTTTCCTTGAGACACAAACAGTTCACCTTCGCGCTGCCATATTTCCAATCCAAGGAAATAATGAAGGAGGCCCAAATCCTTCATCTCGAACTCTGTTGTGTAACCAGCTCCAAAAATAGAAGAAAAGAGATATCAACGCCTTAGAAATGAGCCACTTTGAGGGGGCAACCTCCAATACATTACATAAATTGACAATTCTTGGATGATACAATTTACAAAACCTCCTTTCTATATATAGGAGTCCATGGGCCATAATGTAATCCTAGTGGGCCACAATGTAATCCTAGCCGACCTAACAATAATAATTTAAGGGCACAATAATAACAAAATGGGGGTTACAAGGGTACAATAATAACAATAAGGGGGTTACGCTAACAACAATAAGGCACTATACTAGTGATATAGGGACCTAACATGCCCCTCTCCTTCAAAAAGTGTTGTCCTCAACGCTTGAGTAGCTCCGGGTGCTTCTGTATAAAATTCTCATCCTCCCATGTAGAATCTTCAGTGGGTAAGTTCTTCCACTTGATGAGATACTCTGAAATTGATCGATTCCGTAGTTGTCGAGTTCTTGTTTCGGTGACCGCTTCAGGTTCCAATATGATTTTTCCTTCCTCATCAAGTTCTGGCAATATTGTTTGAACTGGAAGATTTTCACCTATAACCTTCTTTAAGCATGAAACATGGAAAACTCGATGTACTCGCGAAGAAGCAGGAAGCTCCAATTTGTATGCCATAGTACCAATCTTTTGCAACACCTTGTAAGGACCATAGTACTTTGGTGATAATTTATTATCCTTCTTAGCTTGCTTGAGGGACATTTGTTTGTATGGTTGCAGCCATAAAAATACCCAATCTCCTACATCAAAACTTCTCTCGCTGCGATGTTGATCTGCCTGTTGTTTCATTCGATTTTGTGCCAAATTCAGGTTATCCTTTAAGAGTTGGAGAACTTCTTGCCGATGCTCGATGTGATCTTCCACTGCTTGAACCTTCAAATTTTCCCTTAAATATGATGTGATCGATGGTGGATGATATCCATAAAGTGCCATAAATGGGGTCATTTTTGCTGCAGTATGGAAGGAAGTGTTATACCACCATTCAGCGAGAGGTAACCACTTGACCCATTGTGTTTGTTTATCAGACACAAAACAACGAAGATATCCTTCCAAACATTTATTTACTATCTCTGTTTGACCATCAGATTGAGGATGATAAGATGAGCTATGAGCTAATTGAGTACCCAAACAAGAAAATAACTCCGTCCAAAAATTTCCCGTAAAAATGGGATCTCTGTCGCTCACAATAACCCTTGGGCTTCCATGTAGTTTTTGAATTCTGTCCACAAATGTAGTAGCAACTGTACTTTCTTTAAATGGATGAGATAATGCACAAAAGTGTGCATACTTGGTAAGTCTATCAACTACCACCATGATGACACTCTTTCCTTCGGACTTAGGTAAACCTGTGATTAAATCCATTGAAATCTCCCCTCCCAACGTTTATAGACTCAACTTTTATAAAAAAGTTGTGAAGTCCTGGCCTTATTTGTTCACTTTATTTCACTGCCAAATGCATGATTTCATGTCTTTTTAAATAATTATCATGCCACCTAAAAAAATTTTTTCACCCTGGTAATGTTCGAGGTTTAAAAATCCTCGAGTGTCCTTAATTGAGGGCAAAATTAACTTTTGTTTTAGTTGGGAATTCTTATAAAGATATAAGCGATCTTTGTACCATAAGGAATCATTTTTCCAACTAAATGTATCAGATGTACTAGGATCTTGCTGCAAATTTTGAATGAGTGTCCATATATCTTTTTCCTTCTTCCATTCATCTCTTGCTTTGGTTATCCAATCTGGTTGGATAATAGAAATGGCACAAAGCAATGCTTCCACCTCTTCATTCTTTCTTGAGAGTGCATCTGCAACAACATTAAGCTTTCCTTCTTTGTAGATTATTTCAAAGTCATAACCCAACATCTTTGTGACCCATTTTTGCTGCTCTTCTGAAGATAGTCTTTGTTCCAAAAAGTGTTTAAGACTATCATGATCAGTTTTTACCTTGAAGTGTCTTCCCATTAGGTAAGTTCGCCATTTCTTTAGTGCATGCAGTATTGCTAACATTTCTTCTCATAAATAGGTTTTTGTAAATACTTTCCTTTGATTGGACGACTTTCAAAAGAAATGGGTCTTCCTTCCTGCATTAAAACTGCACCAATTCCATTTCCTGAGGCATCACATTCCACAATAAAGGTTTTTGTGAAGTCTGGTGTAGCTAAGACCGGTGCTAGGCACATTGCTTCTTTAAGACGTTCAAAGGCCTTAGTTGCTTCAGGAGTCCATGAAAATGCATCTTTCTTCAATAATGTTGTTAGAGGTGCTGCTATTCTCCCATAATTCTTAACAAACTTGCGATAATACCCCGTTAACCCGAGAAATCCTCGCAACTTCTTCATGGTTGTGGGGACTTTCCATTCCTTAATGGCTTTAATTTTGTTAGGGTCTACTTTAACACCCTCGTGAGATACAATATGACCCAGATATTCCACCTCTTGTACTCCAAAGAAACATTTGGATTTTTTTGCATATAATTGTTTCTCCCGCAATAGTTTGAGCACCCTGTCAACATGTTCAACATGATCCTTCCAAGACCTGCTATAGATTAGTATATCATCAAAAAATACTAGCACAAATTTTCTAAGGAAGGGTTTGAAAATGGAATTCGTCAACCCTTGAAATGTAGAAGGTGCATTGGTAAGGCCAAAAGGCATGACCAAAAATTCATAATGACCCTCATGAGTTCGAAATGTTGTTTTTGAAATATCTTCAGTCTTCATTCTAATTTGATGATATCCTGAACGAAGATCCAACTTGGTAAAATAAATTGCTCCATGTAATTCATCCAATAATTCATCAATCACAGGAATGGGAAATTTGTCTTTAATGGTGAGCTATTGAGCTCCCTATAATCCGGACACATTCGCCATGATCCATCCTTTTTGTGTACCAAAACTACAGGAGCAGAGAAAGAACTTTGACTAGGTTGAATTATACCCGCCTCTAACATTTCTGCAATCATACGTTCAATTTCACTCTTTTGGACATAAGGATATCTATAAGGCCCGATGTTTGGAGGAACACTTCTTGGAATCAAATGAATAGCATGATCATGATCACGAATAGGTGGGAGTCCTTTGGGAGTTTCAAACACCTTGGAATGATTGTCCAAGACTTGTTGGAGATCTGCAGAAATAGATGATTTTGATGTCGGAACTTCTAGTGAGCATAATTGTGAAATTACGCCTCGTTTTTCTTTCTTTAGAAGCTTTGTCATGACATTAGAGCTTATTATCCTTCCCGACTTCCCTTCAATACCCCGTAATTCGACTTCCTTTCCTTCTGAAAAAAAATTCAAGAAAAGTTCTTGAAAATTAAAAGCTACCGTCCCCAAAGATTGTAACCAATGTACTCCTAGTACAACATCAGCACCTCCCATAGGAATGGAAAGCATTGGACTAGTCAATACATATTCCCCCATGGTTAGCTTGATATTATGGCATTTCCCAGAGCAATTTATAGTTCCTCCATTTGCAACTATCACTTGACATTCTGGTGCTGGGTATAGGAAACAATTTAATTCCTTGGCTACCTTACAATGAATAAAATTATGGGTGCTACTTGAATAAATCAACACTATTACCTTTTTCTTCCTTATTTTTCCTGCTATCTTGAGAGTTTGAGGAGTGGTAATTCTTGCCAGTGCATTACACGATATGGTCGGATTCATTTTTTCCTCTTCTAGGGCTGGTTCCTGGTGTATATCCTCTTCTTGTTAATTTTCTTCTTCCTCTTCACAATCTATGTAAAATAATTTCTTCTCAGCACACTTATGACCTTTAGTGTATTTGCTATCACAACTGTAGCAAAGCCCTTTTGCTCTTTTTTCTTCCAATTGTTGTGTTGTCAACCTTGTAGGTTGTGGAAATCTAGGCGTAGCAACACTTCCTTCTTTATAGAATTGAGTGGTAGGCTTCCTTGTCGCCATAATTTTACATTCAACTTTTCTTGCCAACCCGAATGCCTTCTCCAATGAATCAGGTTCCAAAACGCGAACTTCATGTTGGATGTTATCCTTTAAAGTGCCTAGGAAGAGATCAATCCTGTGTTCCTCTGTAAGATCAGTTACCCTTATATTCAATTTTTGGAAGTCCTCAATGTGCTGCCCCACTAAACCCTTTTGTTTGAGATTTATCAATTGGGTAAAGAAGGTGTTGCTCTTTGTATCCTCATAATGTGCTATCATTTCCTCCGTAAAAATTGACCAAGTGATAATTTTTTTACGGGAGCAAAGCCATTGATACCATACGAATGTATTTTGTTCTAAATGTAAAGTTGCAATACGTACCTTTTGTGTGTTTTGCACGTTATGGAGATCAAAATATTGCTCCATCTGTAGTATCCATGTTACAGGATCCTTTCCATCAAACTTCCTCATATCCATTTTTGGAATATGGTGGTTCTTCCCGTCAACATTCGAGTTTATGAAATCACAATTAACATTTATTTTGTTCTCATCAGGAGGTTCTTCTCCTATATTTCCGCCATTAGGAATCATTTCTGGTTTTAAGCTTGTCATCAAGCCTTCCATGTATGTTTTTAGATCATTCTTCATGTTTTCCATGTTGTCTTTCATGTCATCCATCTTAGCTTCCATGCCCACTTCCATGCCATCCATCTTAGCTTCCAAACCATTCATCTTAGCTTCCACGCCTTTCTTCAAACCATCCATCTTAGTTTCCATGCCTTTCTTCAAAAATTCCATTTCATTTATTTTTGTTCTTTGCGAGAGCGAAATTTGTTGCACTTGCTCTTGTACTTTTGATATGTCATGTTGCCATTCTTCGTCTTCATGAGTCATAGTAGAGCCTTCTAAAGGCTTAATGGGCATTGAATTCTTTTTAGGGGCCATTTTAGAATCCAATACTGATATCTATTCTACAATATGCCCTTGGAATCAATTCAACTTGATTATTCAAACAAGACTTATGCAATTTGGAAAAAAAATACACACCTTTTACTTGCTTTTGAGGATCTCGATATTGAAATTGAATTATCTCTGTAGTTGGGGATCTTCAATATCTGAAATTCAGCTCTGTAGTAGCCCTCTAAATTATCTTTTGAATGCCATAGGTATGACCTAATTTGGATTCTCCAATACAAAGTTGTGTCCAATCTCCCACAATTACCTAATTCTGGAATAGTTCAGTAGAGCGAACTTGTAGGACTTGCCACGTGTCACTGTTTGGTCCTTTGTATCTGAAATTGATAGACAAGAAACTAAAGTCTGTGTACTTGTGACCACTTTTTACGACACTCCAATCCAATTCCCAGAGAGAGAGTTATTGAACTTTTCCCACGATAACCTCTTTGAGATGAAATTCAGGAGCCTGAAAAAGCACTACCTTCCACAGATCATATCTCCAAAAATATTGTGAACCAAGATCTGAAATGTTTTGACGAATTTCCTCAGGAGTTCATCTTCGCACCATATGAATTTCAGATTCTGAACCTTCGTAGAAAAAAAGTTATAGCGAAAATTCCACGATGACCTGTTTAGGAGCTTGAAAAACGACCTAACTTCCACAGATGATATCTCCAAGAATATTGCGAACCAAGCTATGAAATTTTTAGACAGTCTTCCTCAGGATTTTGGATTCACACCCTAAAAATTTCAGCTTCTGAAACTTCGTAGAAAAAAATTTATAGTGAAAATTCCACGATGACCTGTTTGGAGCAGCGAAACCCTAGAATCCAAAGCTCTGATACCAAATGTTGTGTAACCAGCTCCAAAAATAGAAGAAAAGTGATATCAACGCCTTAGAAATGAGCCACTTCGAGGGGGAAACCTCCAATACATTACATAAATGAACAATTTTTGGATGATACAATTTACAAAACCTCCTTTCTACATAGTCCATGGGCCATAATGCAATCCTAAAGGGGCTCACAATGTAATCTCAAACTCGACCCAATTAATAATACCTATAAGGTCAATAATAACAAAATGGGGGTTACAAGGGTATAATAATAACAATAAGGGGGTTACACTAACAACAATAAGGGACTATACTAGTAATATAGGGACCTAACAAACTCCTTTGAAAGATCTGCCTTGCATGAGTGTATCAACTACTCATCACCCGTTAGTATTAAATCTTTAACATAAAGAACAATGATTAAAAGCTTACCCTCCACCACAATTTGGTACAGGTTTGCATCTACCTCACTCTTGGTGAAGCCAATTCTAGTGAAATAGATGTCGATCCGTGTGCACCAAGCATGTGGTGCTTGCTTCAGCCCATACAGTGCTATTTTGAGTCTGCACATGCGACTCGCTGTTGAAGATCTCAAATCCTTCAGGCTGATCAATGTCCACCTCTTCCTTAATGATCCCATTAAGGAACATAGTCTTCACATCCATCTAATGAATGTGCCAAACCATCTCCGCTGAGAGATCAAGGATGGTCCTTATGGAAAAATATCGTGCGACATGTGCAAAGGTTTCTTCATAATCAATCCCCTCGATCTGTGAGAAGCCCCAAACAAAAAATATTTCCTTATACTTCTCGACACTCCCATCAGCAACTTGCTTTACCTTGTAGATCCATTTTGAATCTACCACTGATTTACCCACCGGCCTTGGAACAATCTCCCAAGAATTGTTTCTGACGATGGAGTCATACTCCTCCACCATGGCATCTACCCATGTGGGCTCCTGCATTGCTTCTTCAAAAGAATATGGCTTTGTCATGATACACTTGATCATAAGAGCCATGTATCTAGTAAATCGGTTAGGTGACTGTCCCTGTCTGTGCTGTGATGTAGGGACTCCTACATTCTCTGTCGTATCAAGCTTCAGTCTCTCAGCTTCTATGGTATGCTTTCTGCCAGTTCTGATGTTTGGTTCGGCATGAGTGGACTCCTCCACTCCATGAATCTCCTCCTGTGGTTGATCCACATCTAGAGGCTCATCTTTGGGAACAAGTAGCTCCTCCTCTACATGCAAGTGTAGCTCCCTCTCAAGCGACAACTTCATGGCTTTCACCTCATTTAATTTTATATCCCGTCACACCACAGTCATTCGAATATTTGGAAAATACACATGATAATTATGGGGTGTTTCTGTGTACCCCAAAAATATCCCAAATTCTTCAGTTGGCTCCAACTTCTTCATGGCGTCCTTTGTCACATGAATGTAAACACATGAGCCAAAAATATTCAAATTATAAATATCAGGCTTCTTACCAGTAAAATATTCTTCAGGTGTACTCATGCCAAGTACTCTATGAGGACAACGATTTTGGACATAAATTGCAGTGTTGCATGCTTCCGCCCAAAAGTGCATTGGTAGGCCCTGGTGATGTAGCATAGCTCGTGCAGCACCCAAGATCGTTCTGTTCTTCCTCTCCGCGACCCCATTCTAATGTGGGTTATGAAGCGCTATGAGTTCTCTTTGAATTCCTTCTTTGCTACAGAAGTCTTTGAATTCATTCGAGATATATTCACCACCATTATCGCTCCACAGAGCCTTCACTTTCTTCCCCGACTCATTCTCCACCAATGCTTTAAAATAAGAGAACTTTGAGAATTTTTCACTCTTCTTCTACATGAAGAAGATCCAACATCTACGAGAATAGTCATCAACAAATATAACATAATACCTTTGTTTTGCTGTTGAAGCAACCGAGAAAGGTCCACACACGTCTGTGTGAATTCTCTCTAGGATCACCGAAGCACGATTCTCCTTCTCATGAAAGGTGGTCTTCACAAACTTACCCATAGTACATTCCTTGCACTGATCTGATTACGCAAGAGTACCCTTGGGAAGTCTAGTAGAAACTTGCTGCAAAATCTTCAAAGTGCCATGGTGAAGATGACCCAATATCCTGTGCCATTATTCGCCCTCATCTCGGCTCACCACTTCTTCTGCTTTGCCCATCATTGCAGCGCAGCCATCTACCTCCAACTTGTAGATATTTTAAACTCGAATCCCTATCCTCTTGGTTTGACCCATTGTTTTATGTCGCAGGAAATATTTTCCCTCACTGAAAACAACGTCATAACCTCTATCTTCCAACATTGTGACCGAGACCAAGGTCTTCTTTAGACCTGGAACATGCATGACATCTTTCAACATAAATGGTTTACCTGACTCCCTCTCAAAGGTAATGGTTCCAATGTCAGTCGCACTGTATCTGCCATCGTCACCCATCTCTATATGCATTTGGAGATCCTTCTCCTCCAAGTCACTAAACAACTCCTTGTCTCTCGTCATATGGAAAGATGCACCACTATCAAGATACCACACTGATCCCATTGAGCTTGAAACCAAGAATTTGATCAAAGAGAAATCAAGTTCAAATTGCGAGGCTAAGGCATCTCTAATTGCAGCTCGAATAACCTTCTTGTTCTTATTTTTCAGTGGGCAGTTAGTGGTGAGATGCCCATGTTCATGACAGTGAAAACATTTCACTTTGGACAAATCCAACTTCTTTTCTGTAGCCTCAGATTTTGGATGGGATTTATTCCCCTTCCATTTCCTTGCTTTGGCATCCAAAGCGCAATTCTCTTCATCATCATTCTTTAATGAAGAGCCATCCCTGGTACTTCACCTTATCTCCTCCTGCACAATATCCAACCAAAGTCGCTCCCAACCTAGCAGTTTCTCTCGTCCATTAACAGAGTATTCGTAGCTATGCCAACTCTTCGGAAGGCCAAGGAGAGAAAATCTCACCAATTCATCATCATCAAAAGTAATTCCCACACTTCCTAGTTCATCCCTACAATGGACAAACTTCGTGAGATATTTTGGAATATTATCGCCCTTCTCCATTTTTATTTTTTTGAGCTTATCTTTCAGCGCCAACTTCCTCTGGTCGCTGTTGCTTTGGAAAAGATCTGTCAAAGCCTTCCAAATTGCAAATGGAGTGTCTTTCCCATGAAGGCTTGACAAAATATGGTCCTTCACACCTTCCAACAAAATTATTCTTGTCTTTGCTACCTTCTTTTTCCATGCGTCAAGTCCTGCATCATCGCTAGAAGCAGGCTTAGGAACATCACTATCGATGAACTCCTTCAGTCCATTATCTTCAAGCACCACCTCCATCCTATCCTTCTAGGCTATGTAATTCGAGCTACCCTCAAGGGCATACTCCAATCGCAACCCATTGAAAGACATTTCAATGAATACTCAACTGTCGCACCAAAGAATTTCTGTAGCAAATTCGAATTGTCCACCAGCATAAAACTCATCATTTATTCACAATTTCAATCTCCAGTGATTAACACTTCTCCGATACCATGTAGAAATTTATTAATACTTATGTATTATCGGATTCTCCTGATCGAACATTATTTATCTTCTTGCTAAATACATAATCTTTCTACTGTTAAACTTGCGGAAATTTAAAACTTAATTAAAAACACATGTGAATAAATTCAATCGCACATAACACATTTGTTTAACGAGAAATCTTAAAGCTAAAAACCCCAACTATAATATATTATGTATATCAATGGAATCATGTAATAATCTCCTACAAAGCTTAGTACATCAAGCTCTCAGTACAATGTAGATTCATTACACATTGTCATGCAAAAATTTGCATCTCCATGCACCAATTTCTTGCCTCCTGACACCCTCCCTCCACTGCGCGATCCTTGCTGAAGAAGACCCCAAAATGAATTTGAATTGGCCTTGCCTTGACTGTGCAATCCTTATTGGCAACTCCAATGTGTGTCATATGCATTGAATGCATCACTATAGTCACAACGGATAGTCCATCTCACCCTTTCACCTATCTCTCCACTGGGTCTCCACTGGAACTGACATGCACTGTAGTTAGCTGTTGTATTTGTTCAGTTTTTAGTGAGTTGTTAGTTGTGAATTAATTAACTAATTAATTCACTTAACTCTCACTAGTGTATCTTTCAGTTAGACTAGATACAACTAGCTCAACTTTGTTTAACTCACTTAACTGAGTTAAACTAAATAACAACTCCTGTAACTACTCTTCCAACTCTGTCATAACTTTGCCACTTCAGTTATAACTGAGTCCTTCATGCATGAGCCACTAATAACCCTAGGAATTTCGTAATTCTTCAGCCCACTGATTTGCCAAATCTGTTCATTGAAATAAAGTGCTCCAAGAGAATAAGTTGATGTTTATGATCTGATTATTATTAAGGGTTAATAATAATCGACATGCACCTATTTTTAGATTGAAAATCTATAAATAGACTTCGCCCAATATTCTAAAAATAGAATTTCATCTATTTTTCACATTTGACCAACCATATACAAATAACATCCTGCAACTTATATAATATGCTCACCATGTCTAAAAATAAACATACACCTAAAAATAGCCTACGGGCCCCACTTAGTGAAGGTGCTTACTTTTCACTAAGCTCATCATCTTGTTGAATCTCAACATTTCACTTTAATTAGTTATTTTTTCATGTTATCTTTGCTCTGGCATGTTCTACTTTCAAGGGCATTCACATGTGCAAGTTTCCTTTTCCATGTCTTATTGTAGTCGCAAGTGTTGCTTTTAAGTATCTTCAACCTTATATGTGTTGCACCTTTGCACATCACTAGAGTTAGTTCCGGTGAACTTACTTGCATGAGATTCTCTTACATATCATTAGAATATGTTTCAAATACATTCCTATAGCTCACACATGTTGATTTTTCCTAAATTATTTCAACATAATATCAAACATCTTGCTAAATTGAACAAGCTTCATGATCACACTGATTTGTTGTATTTGTTTCTTGCTCTCACCCAAGCTCATGGTTGCTCACCCATCATCTTAAAACTTCTGGTCTCTAAGTGAACTTAAGAAATAATATGACATTATAATGATGAATGCAATTTAAACAAGTTCAATATGTTTTTCATTACGGTTGTGACTATGTATCTTAGAAAGTGTCTCACTTCCTACATGTCAAGAAAAGTAACAATTTTATTAGATTTTTTCAACATATTCTTAAAAATCTTGATAAATTTCACAAGCATCATCATTTATTTGTTGTCTTTGTTTCTTGATCTCACCTAAGTTGTCTTTCTCTTTGTCTTTGTTGTCTTTTTTTGCCTTATATATTATATTTGTAAACAGTTATTATATTGACATTTAAATATTTTCTATATATACTAATCTTACTTTATTGATTTTAATTTTATAGTATGGGCCCCATATGGCATTGCTTGATGAGCAAGAGGTGGTTTTGATACAAGTTCCTATTCAAGAACATGGAGTGATTAGTATTTAGGATCAAGCTAATGATCCTATGGAAGAAGATAATGATGTTGATAACATAATTGAAGAAGATGGGACAAATAGATTGATCCAGGAGACATTGAATAATGTTGGAATGGATGATGATGGTAACTAGTATGATGATTGTGCTTTTGATATACCTGTACTTGATAGGGAAAATAAACCTTTTTATAAAAGCTCGGAAACATCTCTTCTCTCTTTTGTATTTTTGTTGGTCAACTTAAAGGTGGTGAATGGTTTATCAAACACATGTGTAACATAGCTCCTACAGTATGTATTATATTTTGTGACATTTAGTACTATATACATGACAAGCAAATTATTTTTTTTCGTTGTTTTTAATGTTAGTACATTGATCATCATTTAATTAATTTGTAACTTTTGGATGCAATATGTACGATTAATATTGTTTAGTACATTAACCAATACTATTTTTTTTTATGTTGTAGAATATTAGGTGAATTTATGTTACCACTGTCAAATGTTTTGCCTCGTATATACCGAAATTTACATGCCATTATGAAATATATTTGAATGGAGTATCAAGTTATTCATGCATGCCTAATGACTGTATTCTCTATTATAAAGAAAATGCGTCGAAATAAAAATGCCCAAAATGTGATGAGAGTAGATATCAAAATGATAAAGTAACAAAAAATGTGCCTCCCAAGGTTCTTCATTATATTCCCATAATTCCATGTATGCGATAATTGTTCAGGTGAAAATCAT
The DNA here is from genome assembly GCA_034641835.2 of Pinus albicaulis. Lineage (NCBI taxonomy): Eukaryota > Viridiplantae > Streptophyta > Pinopsida > Pinales > Pinaceae > Pinus > Pinus albicaulis. The sequence continues at coordinate 1,127,524,831 of CM076575.1, forward strand.
AGTAGAACTTATGGATTACCAAGCAATGAATAGAAGTGAATATGGTGTTCGTCGAATGCCTACAGATGGATCTGCATTTAGGAATATGGAGGAAAATTCACCAGAGTTTAAAAGAGAATGTCATAATCTTATGCTTTCATTAGTAGCTGATGGTGTCAATCCATTTGGAGAGCCCATATATACTTACTCGATGTGGCCCATATTTTTTATCAACAATAAAATTCCTCTGTGGAAATCAATAAAGAGGGAGAACATAATGTTGAAAATGATTGTTCAGGGTATTAATTTGATTAGAATAATTTTTTTAACACAATAACATCTCATTTGTCTTTTTTGTTTCATAATTATTTCCTATATATTTTTTTTACTCATAATGTTCAATTATGTCTTATAAATTTTTTTATTTACTCATATATGTAGTAATTATGTATTGTATGTTCAATCAATTAGGTAAGTATTAGGTCAAAGATATGAATTTATGTATCGAGCCTCTTATTGATAAGTTAGCGGAGTTATGGAACTGTGCCACTATGTATGATATCTGTAGGCCATTATATGCACAAAGGGAATTTGAATTCCATGTAATGCTTTTATGGACAATTCACGATGCCCTAGGGATAACACATTTATGTGGCATGCTATAACGTTACCCTGCACTTTAATAGTGTTTAATTTTATGAAGTTCATTTCATTTATGTATTTTAAATAGTTCAACCTTCATAGTACATACTTAAAATAATTGATATAAAAATATTCCATCTCTTCAGGTCTTCAAACAAAGGGTAAATTTTCTTATCCAGTTTGTGGTCCTAAGATGAAATCTTGTCTTTTAATAAGCTTAGGAAAGGAGGTGTTTGAGGAGTATAGACACTTCCTTTCTAAGAACCATAGGTACTGGAGTGACCTAGGTGGCTCCAAACACACTTAGAGGTCAAAGAGGGCTGATGATAGGTCAAAATTCAAAGTGGTGAGATTTTTCTCAAACTAGGTTTGTAATGAAGTATTGTTCGTCTTGATTCCAACAGTGCGAATGGATCTCTAATCCAAGCTTGTATGGATAAGTTAGAGCAAGTTAAAGTTTTGGTCAAAGTGGGTTGTGGGTCATGTTTAATGGTCCTACAAATTGACCGAGGACAGGGCAGGGAACTTCGCTCCAGAGAGCGAAAAACATTTTGGCATCTTTAATTCATCCAATGACCCTTAAATTCGGAAAATTTTAAGAAGATAAATTATATATATATATATATATATATATATATATATATATATATATATATATATATATATATATATATATATATAGGGTGGTGGGCCACCACCCCCACCACCCATCCGCATCGATAATATCATTGTATTATATATGGCGGTGGTAGGTGGAAAAACCCCACCACCCTGACACCATATTTATAACAATGTCAGGTGGGCCACCCACCGGAGGACCCGACCTTAACACTCTCCGCCATGTGGAAAACTTAGGGACCGGTGGGGCTCGATCCCACCTGGCCCATGTGGGTCGGCCCCCACTGGGTGGTCCCATATATAACATAAACGACAACAGTGGCATAAAATAGTTCCTCTAAACCACCAATCAAACATGTCGGCATATATATGGGTCACGTCTAATGATCATTGTGATTTTTTGCAACATTTATTAAACTATTTTCCATTTATAACTAAACACATCACATTCCACCAAAAACTGACACATTAAAATTTAATAACGCACCAAAATTAATACATTTGATTCAAAAAATATGCCAAGTATGGGATTTAGAGGGGTTGGAATTCCCAAACTCCCACCTCTAATTCTCCTCCTTAACCAACATGCCTAACAACATCCTTCTAAAATCTGTCGGCGTATTTTTATTTAAAATCCAACTTTTCCATTCGACCAGGCCATGATGGAGTGCCCACGGAGGCTTCACCCTATTAGGGTCCTATAAATATAGGATTCATAATTTTGAATTTACTCTGTTAAAATCTTGAAATATTTTACATACCTTTGCTTTCTACAAATGTATTCCCAAATTAAAAAATGAAAAGAGGGTATGTCCTAAAAGAATAATCAAAGGACAAAATGAAACAAAGATCAAAAAAGAATATTAAATATGAACCCCATAAAAAATAGATCATGAAAGTGTTGCAAGTTTAAATGCCACTACTTCAGTTTACTTTTGCAAATAAGAAATTGTGCAGCTTGTCCTAAATGCCACAATCCATGAGGGTCAAACAACTTAGACTTGACCTCTCATGCTTTAAATTTCATGTTGTTAGATAGAGAATAAAGATCTAGCCAAACAGTCTAAACTTGGCAGATCAATAGTTAAAATAGAGAATAATAAGGAGTTCAAAAGTTTAATCTGAGCCCTTGGATGAAATAAGGTTAGAATTAGATAGTTTCCTATTTTAAAAGAAATATGAATAAGGGGTTTCAAGCTCAAATGAACCCATGTAAATGAAGAAAAAATGTTAGGGTAGCAGATGGGTAGAAATAAGCAGTTTCACAAGGCATTGATAAATATCATTTGGCATATTACTAATTTCCCTCCCCACAATGTATTCCAGTACTTAATCCTTCAGTCATAAAGGCTCGGAGCATTTCTCTGACTTTTTGTGGGACCGGACCCACGGCTTAATGAATGATTGGCACTAAAGTATTGGAATCCCCTTCATTAAAAACCCTTCCCCTTCATCATTTATTTTACCCTAATAAAATCCCTTTTCCTAAGTTTAAAACACTTTTTATCTAGGAAAAGTAAAACCCCCTTTGACTAATTCCCCTTTCATACAAAAAAACCAAAAAAAACCCACAAAAATGCATTATCCTAGGTATTAAGTGTGAAATGTTTAAAATGGGGCCGCCACTATTCATGCCCAAACACTTAACTTACACTTTACTTAGTGCATTTTGTGTTTTTCTGCTTATTCATTTCATATTAACACTTAACTTATATATTAATTCCATTATGAACCTTCCCCTCGTAATTATATTAATTCATTTTATTAAATACCCCAAAATCCACTTTAATAATGTTAACCTATGGTTATAATTTCCCACGTTATATATTTCCTGATCCCCATGGGTATAAAATATTACTATTAAAACCCGCCAAAGGTTATAATACACATGAATATCACCTATTTTTCGTGCTAAAACCTTAAACCCGCCTATCCGCTTATTTCGTTAAAACCTAAGCTTTTATATGTTTAAAAATATGTTTAACATTTAAAACTTAAACCCTCGCCACATTAAGTTATCCTGGGACCCACACCTTTTGACCCAACACCTCCATCGCATAACCCGCTCCGTCAATCTCTATCCTCTAGATCTAACGACAGAGATCACCCTTCGCAAATTTAATTGCGCGATCAATAAACAAAATAAAATTTGCGATAAACACTATTTCGGCGCCTTACCTCTCCTCCACGCGTCATTTTATTGTTGGATCACATCGATTCAACAAAAACCGTTTACTTCCTTTCAAGTTTGTGAAAACCACTAGCCTTAATATCCTCCATCCCGAAACCATTAACCATTTTCCACCCCTGCAATAAACCGCTTGCTCGCCCCTGTACAAATGTGTTAAATCATTCTCTACTGCGATAAGCCACTCTTCGACTCTGCGCTAAAGGAAATAAAGAAATGAAATGAAAATACCGAACCATTGTGGTAATATCTGTGCCATTTGTGAAAAACATACTCACTCTACTATGTGGTAAACTATTATAGCCTTGCACCCATGTGTTAAGCTATTGAGGTTTAGAGTCCATCTCTACTCTTATGCCCACACCTCTGCAAAATTGTGAAAAAAAACCCCTGCTATGGCTAGAACTCCTTTCACTGAATTTCCAGTTCCCTAAAGCCACTATTTTATTCCCTTCAAACCCATGTTTCATTAACGAATTGTTTTATTTTTGCAGGTTATTCTCAAAATATGAAATTGGGCCAACAGTTTCAATACTAGTTGAAAAACTTGTTTGCTCCAAATTATCATATTTTAATTCAAAAAAATTCATTGGACAAACAACTTGTATACAAAGAAAGGATTAAATCAAAGTCAGAGAGAGATCAGAGAGATAAAATTGCACAGTGAAGGGTAAAAGTGAAAAGGTGACAGAGCAGTCAAGGTAAAACAGTAAAAGTAAAACACAGAGGCAGTAAATGGTAAATAGAGATGAAAAAACTTTCACCAACAACAATGAAGTTTATCCGAAGTAAAATTAAAAACAGTTAAAAGAACAATAAGGTTAAAAGATGAAAACAAAGCAAGAAAGGACATTTTCCAGAAATTTCATGTTTAAGTCATAGTTTTGCAGAGACTATTGTGGCCAATCCAAGATTAATTTTGCAACCCTGAAGGAGGTTTATGTTCCTAAGATGTCCACTTACAAAAACCTCTCTCATTTTTCTAACAACCATTATGGGTTTTGAAATATTAAACAATATTTGACAACACTTTTTACAGAAACTTCCTGTTTAGTCATCATTTGGCAGAGAAGATTGTGGCCAATCAAAAATGAACCTTACAAAAATGGAGGAGGTTTGTGTTCCTAGGAGACCCATCGAAAAAACACCATCTCACTTTTTACACATGTATTACATAATGAGAGATACATGCACATATTTACAGCCTATGTTTCAGACTATGCAAAGTTCTGTTTTAGACATATTTTTGCAGAGTGTATTGTGAACAGCTGGAGCGGAATTTTAGGAAAATGAGAGAGGTTTATCTAAAAAATATATTTATCTAAAATAAAATATTTCACTTTTTATATATATATTTCATAATGAGATATACAAAGGTATCATTGTACCCCAATGTTGCAGAATTTTTGGAGCAAAAATCACAAAGGAAGGAGAAGCCTCATCATCAACTAAGAGTTGCTATCAAATTTGAATTTCTCTTCTTTGTCATCATCAATCCATAAAAATAGTTCCAAATAGATTCATTAGTTTTGAATTTCATTTTATTAAGTTCTATTTATGTAAAATAGTTTGAAATATTTGTAAACCAATCTTGATATTTTTTCAAGATATTTTAGTTTAGAATTTGTATAAATACTTCACTCTTTGAAGTATTAGTGTGGAATAAATTGCTGAAGATTTCTATAGTCATTTTTCCTGTACCTGAAGGGTTTCTTGTAGCAATTTCAAGTAGCAGACTGGATCAAAGCCATCATCATCATATTTCAGGATTCATGTGATGAGCCATTGAATTGAAGTACTTTCTTCTGTCATTGTTTATCTTATTATGTTTTACATAATTTCATAAATGTGTTCTAAATTTGAATGATAAATCACGAATATTATTACAAAATTTGTTAAAAGCACACTGTCTTGAACTGTTTATCATTTCTATGTTTTCTGTTGATTTACAGAGTGGGGAACCCTTAATTTCTCTCTCATTCGAATGACCTCTCTCTTCTCTTTCCTTATCCGGATCAAAGAATTCTTAACTGCTCTTTGTCTCGATTAATCCACTTCACCAATCAGCCTTCAAAGATCTTTAGTGACTTGTCTATATTGCCTTGAAAATATTTGTCTTTTGATCTTGATCTTGAGCTGTCTGCTTGACATACTGACTCCTTTTGCCCAATGGAAAACCAGATCTATTACTATCCATCTCTATAAGTGATTTTTTCCACCAACCAAACCAAATCTTAAAACCAAATTGTCCTTATAACTAACCTGATATCAAACATAAAAACAAAGTTAGATCTTATAGAGAGAGCCCTCTCTGAGCCTTAGGAAGGCTATATCCTAAAGCTTAAAAGTAGGTTTATGGTTACCTCGGTGAATTCTTTCTTTAACCTTGGGAAATTACTGAGTGCTAACATATTGGCGACTCCACTGGGGAGACTAACATTTTCTTCAGAAATATTTTAGAGGTTGAGATCCGATCTATGATGGTGGACAATGATCAGACACAAAAAGGTTAAAATCATCCACCTGGAAACTCCAAATAAATTTCACAATCAAGACTCACTAGAGGAATGAACCTGAAAGAATAATATGGAAAGATCGTGCTTTTAACTTGGATTATGATCCAAGATATTATGTTCTTTCTCATTAAGAAAGTTTTTCAATGTATATTGTATTTTAGAGAAGATGTTAGATTAGTTTTTAATTATTTTCCTTTCAAGAATGTAAGTACTAATTCTCTTAATCTCTTTGAGCAGCTTTCTTCTGAATCTAATGATGATCATTTTTCAATTAAGAAGCCTCAAATAATCAAGACTGATATTACAATCCCTGTGCATATTCCTGTACCTTGTAAAGTTCCTGATAGATATAAGCCCCTCATTTTACCTCCTATACTCCATGATTTCGCTGATAACTATTACAAATTTCTTCCCAGGTTTGATGGAGAAAATAATAACATCACTTGCCAAAAACATATTCAAGGTTTTGAGAATTATCTGGACCTATTTGAGATTGATGAAGATGATGTCAAAATCAAACTTTTTTCTCTTTCTTTACAAAATAGAATAAAGAGTTGGTTCAAGAATCTGCCTAATGCAAGCATCTCAAATTTCCAGAAGTTTGTCAAAAATTTTCTTGACAGATGGAAAATTAAATTCAATCTTTTTGTGATCATAGAAGAATATAATCAGTTAAAAATACATCCAAATGAAACAATACAACGATTTTCTAACAGATTATTCAAGTTAATTATTCAATGCCAGAAAATATAAGACCTCCTCATGATTCAGCTCTCTTGCATTATCCGAGTGCCTTTGATCCAAAAATAGAATTTAAGTTAAGAAAAAGATATCCATAAACACTTGTACAAATGCAAAACATTGCAGTGGATGTAGAATTTAATCTGCAAATTAGAAAGGAAAAGTTGAAAGCACAAGAAGAGAAGAAAAACATTGTAGAGGTAAAACTCAGCCTTTTGGTAAGAAAACTAGATGAAATCATACATAAGATCACTATGAAAGATGATTTTTTTATTCAAAATCACCATGAAGGAATAGAAGAGTTTGATAGCCATGAACAAATTCTTGCTAATTCCAATTATCATAGATCAGAAAATGGATTTACAGATCAATATGTGGAAGAGGAATCTACCGATTTAATGTGTATGTTTGATGATATTCCTTCATTTAATGATTTGCCTGACTATGATCAATATGATGACAATTATGTTCTCCAAATTCAAGCTAACTTTACAGAGAAATTGGAAAATAGTTTGGAGGATGAATAAATGCAGTTTCAGCAGCCAAAATACAGTGATCAACCAATACAGATCAGCTATGAGAGTTAAGAAGAAAGTGAAGAAAATTGGGAAGTAAATCATGGATCTCTACCTCTTTGTTTTGCTTCATTTCAGTTCATCAAAGACAACTTTTATGCAATAAAAAATCATCAGTCTTTAGAGTTTGTTGTGGACAACAAATAAGATAATGAAACTCTTGATCAATATTTTTCAGTTTCACAAGTACAGTTATCAAATTTTATTAAAACATCTGATCAAATGAAACAAGAAAGCTCCATACCACAATGTTTTGAATCATTTCAAATTTTAAAGGAAATATGGTATAAAATCTTTAAAGAAAAGGATGAGCAACTTGTTGAAGTTTATGAAGTCCCATGGAATTCTATATGCCATAGGTTGCAACAATTTTCCCAAGTTTTTCATGACCTAATAGCAGATATGTTGGATAATGGATGCATTCAAATCATTTCTCCATTTATTGGCTATGAGCTTCAAGATCAAGATGATAAAATTTTCCTCAAACAGATATTTTCATCAGTAGAAATATCATCACAAAGTTTATCTGAAAGTTTGCAGGGAGATAAAGATGAAAATAACATTTCAGTTTCATGGCATGGAGGCCATCTAGAATAGATGTAAAATTGTTTAGATCAGTTAAAAATTAGTGTATATATCTTGGAAGATCCTTTTGAAAATTTTCTAAAGTCAACAAAGGAAATCAAGTATTTCCTTATTCTCTCATTTGTTGACAAGTTTCTAATGGTTTGCATAATTACAGTTTTGACAATCAACAAGAACATGCAACAAAATACCTCAATGTATATAATTCTTGAATGGTTGCATTGGTTGTTTCATTTTACCTAACCAAAAATTGGACAGCTGATTAGAGTAAGTAAGTAGGACTTCATATTATTTTAGTTTTTAGTTTTCAGCTAGTTTTGAAATAATATTTGAAGCCAAGGAAAAGTCCATAAGATATTGATGATTTAGTAGTTTGGTTTGAAGGTTGCAACACCTTTTAGTCTTAGAGAAAATTTCAGTTTGCAGAAAAGGGTGTAAATTTCAGTTCAAGAGTTTCAGTCACAGAGATTTTATAACAAAGCAAATGCATGTTTGGGATTGGCTCAAAGGATCAGGCTACTAGTCGACGGTGTTCTTGACATATCACAAGAAGATGCCATCCCCATGTGAAGCCGCTATTAGGGTCCTATAAATATAGGATTCATAATTTTGAATTGATTCTGTTAAAATCTTGAAATATTGTACTGACGTTTTCTTTCTGCAAATGTATTCCCAAAATAAAAAATGAAAAGAGGGTATGTCCTAAAATAACAATCAAAGGACAAAAAGAAACAAATATCAAAAAATAATATTAAATATGAACCCCATCAAAAATAGATCACGAAGGTGTTGCAAGTTTAAATGCCACTACCTTAGTTTACTTTTGTAAATAAGATTTATGCAGCTTGTCCTAAATGCCAAAATCCATGAGGGTCAAACAACTTAAACTTGACCTCTCATGCTTTAAATTTCATGTTGTTAGATAAAGAATAAAAATCTATCCAAACAGTCTAAACTTGGAAGATTAATAGTTAAAATAGAGAATAATAAGGAGCTCAACAATTTAATCTGAGCCCTTGGATGAAATAAGGTTAGAATTAGACAGTTTTTTTTTTTTTAAAGAAATATGAATAAGGGTTTTCAAGCTCAAATGCACCCTTGTAAATGAAGAAAAAATGTTAGGGTAGCAAATGGGTAGGAACAAGCAGTTTCACAAGGCATGGATAAATATCATTTGGCATATTACTAATTTCCCTCCCCACAATGTGTTCCAGTACTAAATCCTTCAGTCATAAAGGCTCAGATCATTTCTCTGAATTTTGGTGGGACCAAACCCACAACTTAATGACTGATTGGCACTAAAGTATATGATTCCCCTTCATTAAAAACCCTTCCCCTTCATCATTCATTTTGCCCTAATAAAATCCCTTTTCCTAAGTTTAAAACACTTTTTATCTAGGAAAAGTAAAACCCCCTTTGACTAATTCCCCTTTCATACAAAAATGCCCCAAAAAAACCCACAAAAATGCATTATCCTAAGTATTAAGTGTGAAATGTTTAAAATGGGGCCACCACTATTCATGCCCAAACACTTAACTTACACTTTACTTAGTGCTTTTGTGTTTTTCTGCTTATTCATTTCATATTAACACTTAGCTTATATATTAATTCCATTATGAACCTTCCCCCCGTAATTATATAAATTCATTTTATTAAATACCCCAAAACCCACTTTAATAATGTTAACCTATGGTTATAATTTCCCACGTTATATATTTCTTGATCCCCATGGGTATAAACTATTACTATTAAAACCCGCCAAAGGTTATAATACACATGAATATCACCTATTTTTCGTGCTAAAACCTTAAACCTGCCTATCTTCTTATTTCATTAAAACCTAAGCTTTTATACGTTTAAAACTTAAACCCCTGCCACATTAAGTTATCTCGGGCCCCACACCTTTTGACCCAACACCTCCATCGCAAAAACCACTCCGTCGATCTCTATCCTCTAGATCTAACAACAGAGATCACCTTTCACAAATGTAATTGTGCAATCAATAAAAAATAAAATCTACGATAAAAGTTGTTTCAGTGCCTTATCTCTCCTCCACGCGTCATTTTATTGTTGGATCACATCGATTCAAAGAAAACCGTTTACCGCCTTTCAAATTTGCGAAAACCACTAGCCTTAATATCCTCCATCCCGAAACCATTAACCATTTTCCACCCCTGCAATAAACCGCTTGCTCGCCCCTGCACAAATGTGTTAAGTCATTCTCTATTGCGATAAGCCATTGTTCCACTCTGCGCTAAAGGAAATAAAGAAATGCAATCAAAATCCCAAACCATTGTGGTAATATCTGTGCCATTTGCGAAAAAGATGCTCACTCTACTCTGTGTTAAACTATTATAGCCTCGCACCCATGTGTTAAGCTATTTGAGGTTTAGAAACCATCTCTACCCTTATGCTCACACCTCTACAAAATTGAGAAAAAAAACCCCTGCTATGGCTAGAAATCCTTTCACTGAATTTCCAGTTCCCTAAAGCCACTATTTGCTTCCCTTCAAAACCTATGTTTCATTAACGAATTGTTTGATTTTTGCAGGTTATTCTCAAAATACGAAATTGGGCCAACAGTTTCAATACTAGTTGACAAAATTGTTTGCTCCAAATTCTCAGATTTTAATTCAAAAAACTACATTGAACAAACAACTTTTATATAAAGAAAGGGTTAAATCAAAGTCATAGAGAGATTAGAGAGATAAAATTGCACAGTGAAGGGTAAAAGTGAAAAGGTGACAGAGCAGTCAAGGTGAAACAATAAAAGTAAAATACGGAGGCAGTAAATGGTAAATAGAGATGAAAACACTTTCACCAACAACAATGAAGTTTATCCTAAGTAAAATTCAAAACAGTTAAAAGAACAATAAGGTTAAAAGATGAAAATAGAGCAAGAAGGGACATTTTCCAGAAATTTCTTGTTTAAGTCATAGTTTTGCAGAAACTATTGTGGCCAATCCAAGATTAATTTTGGAACACTGAAGGAGGTTTATGTTTCTAAGATGTCTACGTACAAAAAAATCTCTCACTTTTCTAACAACCATTATGGGTTTGGAAATATTAAACAATATTTGACAACAATTTTTATAGAAAATTCCTGTTTAGTCATCATTTTGCAGAGAATATTGTGGCCAATGAGAAATGAATCTTACAAAACTGGAGGAGGTTTTTGTTCCTAGGAGACCCATATACAAAAAAATATATCACGTTTTACACAAGTATTAAAGAATTAGAGATACATGCACATATTTACAACCTATTTTTCAGACTCTGCAAAGTTTTGTTTTAGACATATTGTTTGCAAAGTAGATTGTGAACATCTGGAGCGAAATTTTAGGAAACTGAGAGAGGTTTATCTCAAAAATATATTTACTAAAATAACCTTTTTCAAGTTTTACATATCTATTTCGGATTTAGATATACAAAGGTATCGTTGGACCCAAATGTTGCAGAATTTCTGGAGCAAAAAGCACAAAGGAAGGAGACAGTTAGTGACTTGGAAGCCTCATCATCAACTAAGAGTTGATATCAAATTCCAATTTCTCTTATTTGTCATCATCAATCCATAAAAATAGTGCAAAATAGATTCATTAGTTTTGAATGTCCTTTTATTAATTTCTATTTATGTAAAACAGTTTGAGATATTTGTAAACCAATCTTGATATTTTTTCAAGATATTTTAGTTTAGAATTTGTATAAATACTTCACCCTTTGACGTATTAGTGTGGAATAAATTGCTAAATATTTCTATAGTCATTTTTGTTGTACCTAAAGGGTTTCTTGTAGCAAGTTCAAGTAGTAGACTAGATCAAAGCCATAATCATCATATTTCAGGATTCATGTGATGAGCCATTGAAGTGAAGTATTTTATTCTGCCATTGTTTATCTTCTTATGTTTTACATACTTTCATAAATATGTTCTAAATTTGAATGATAAATCAGGAATATTATTACAGAATTTGTTAACGGCACTCTGCCTTGAACTATTTATCATTTCTATTTTTTCTGCTGATTTCGAGAGTAGGGAACCCTTAATTGCTCCCTCTTTCGAATGACCTCTCTCTTCTCTTTCGTTATCCGGATCAAAGAATTCTTAACTGCTCTTTGTCCCGATTAATCCACTTCACCAATCAGCCTTCAAAGATCTTTAGTGACTTGTCTATCTTGCCCTAAAATTATTTGTCTTTTGATCTTGATCTTGAGCTGTCTGCTTGACATATTGACTCCTTTTGCTTAATGGAAAACTAGATCTATTACTATCCATCTCTTTAAGTGATTTTTCCCACCAACCAAACCAAATCTTAAAACCGAATTTTCCTTATAACTAACCTAATATCAAACATAAAAACAAAGTTAAATCTTATAGAGAGAGCCCTCTCTGAGCCTTAGGAAGGCTAGATCCTAAAGCTTAAAAGTAGGTTTGTGGTTACCTCGGTGAATTCTTTCTCTAACCTTGGGAAATTACTGAGTGCTAGCACACCCAATGAACCTATGACATATCGCGTGTGTTCGTGACATATTAAACAATACCCTTAATTTGACTACATATTGGATAATACCTTTAAAAAATCACATTATTTAACCCCTTACCAATATGAACCCAATACACCTTCCCAATTTAAGAAAACCCTACTTTCACTAGATATTGTAGGTATCCATTTTTTCATTACAATTTTTTATACCCATTTATATATTTCATTAACTTTGAACTCCATTTTTTATACTTGCCAATATTAAAACCCTTTACCCCCTATATATCCCCCAATATATTATGTCATTTTCACCTCAAAATATATCCCCCAATATGAACCCATGTGTTATGATATTGCTCCCCTAGTGAATCCCTTGTGGGAGCGTCGAGTAGCGAAGCAAACAGTCAACAGACTGACATAACTTTGACATAGTTTCAGATAGGTGGAACCATGACCCAAGCGAAACCTTCCCCATGCAAAGAGGTAGTGGAACCATGAACTGAAGAATTTCCCGAGGAGGTAAAAATTCATTTTATCATAATGGTGTCAAATTTCAAGAATTTTTGTAAGGAACATAATGGAAATATCAGATTCACCATTTGAGCAGTGTATTTCCAGTCAGCCCATGGAGTAGCATCTTCTGAGAATCACGGGGGAATCTAAGAGATTCTTGTATGCCCATATTTGACGATGTTGGAATTCAACGGCTGGATAGTCGATTTCATACCACTCGACGCAAGAAATTCAGTGGTGCTGTCAGTTTTTGCAGTTGAGCCTTTCATTTTTCAGCCACCTTTAGAACTGAAGGTAGATGAAGCAGTGACGTCAGTTTACTTTCATAATTGATGAGATGATGTATTATGTTGGAGATCCCTGTTGCAGGATCATTATTGCCACATTATGTGAGATGTATTTAGCTGTTCATGCTATATATATTTTTTGAGATCCTTATGTAAATATGTTGAGGGGATACTCATTGCCACATTGTGTGAGATCATGTTAATTTTTCATGTTGAGAGGAAGCCTTCTTGAGTTAGAGTTCCTGTAAGTGGAATGTCTCATGGAGAGACAAGCCACTTTTTTTGAGGGCGTATGACCTTACTATGACAAAGTGTTGTCCATGTACATCATCATCTCTTAAAAACATTATATAAAGCGGCCTACACCATCTTGACACCGGGACCAAAGACGTAGCCCTCACTGGGTTAATCCGTTATCAAATATCTCATGTTCTTATGTTGCTGATTGTCGTCATGTTTCCTCTTGATTAACCATGCATATGTGTTATTAATGCTCTTTTAAATGCAATTAAACCACATCACATAAGTAAAAGATCATGGGTAAATCCGGTAGTTGACGAACCTATATTAATTTTTGTATCAGAGCAGTCTTCTTGCTGATGTGAATTGCGAGTGTGAACAACGAGTGAAAATGAAACAATGGAGGATGAAAAAGACATGTACGAGGCCTTGTTTAGGATGTCTAAAATGGTGGACATAATGTATGAAACTTACGAAAAGAGAATAACGGAAGAGGAGAAATAAAGAGTAGAGAATGATGCTCTATCCACACTTTCCAGTGAACATTCATCACTTTCTCATCATTTGAATGAGGAGATCAACTAGAGTCTTCAAGCAGAGAATGCTAAATTTAAGAGGCTTCTACGAGAAGGGAAAGAGGGGAAGCAAAGACTACAACTTCAGCTACAAGCCATGACAGAGGCCTTGGAGGATTTGAAGTACAACAAAGGCCTAAAGAAGCCATCATCGCCTATTTCTGAATCGAAAGTTGAGGTAAATAGTAATGATCATTCTTTAGTTTCATCTTCACATGGTGTTATTTCTATTGGAAATGTGGAGATACCCATTACAAGAAATAGTGTGAGACTCCTTACCAAGATGGGGTACAAAGGAGGAGGAATTTGTTTTAAGGGCCAAGGCATGACTCACTATAAGGAAAAGACCCTCTAGCAGATGTTTTTGAGGAACCCCATAGAAAAATACCCCATACATCCATTTCTAGCGGAGGTTACTAGAGGAGGTTGGCGGGCAGAGGGTTTTCCGAATGGTTTCCTCCCGATGCGCTTATCATTACAAGTCGCCCTAGTGCACTCTAACAACGAAAGCACCAGTCATGCGGACCAAAACATTGGCACATTGGACATCGTGCACTCTGTACACACTCGCCCGGTGCATCTTATTATTCTATAGAATCGGCGCGTCACAGATATTCCGCGCTGGTGCATTATAAAACACAGCGCCAAAACTGAGACGGCCCGGTGCAGTAGAAAGAAACTGCACTGATCCGTCATAATACATCGTGAAAAAACACAAACCGACCAGCACGTTTTTAAGAAACAGACCCAGTGCGCCTATAAACAACGCGCACCGGCAAAGGGTTATATTAAAAAGAAATTACGGCAAAATAACCCGGATTTTTCAGTTTTCTAGTGCTTCTAAGCTCTCAATTACTAGTGTGCACCCTACCATAGAACACACCAGTGTGCACGAGACATTGGCACACCCGACAGCTTGCGCGACATACACACACATCCGGGGCCTCCTATTTCTGTAACGCACCAGTGCTTCACCACTATTCCACGCTGGTGCATCATAAAACACTGCGCCAAAATAGAAACGCGTCGGTGCGTTCTTATCAAAGAGAACTGGTGCACCTATAAAAAACACGCACCGATAAAGGGTTATATTAGAAAATTATGGCAAAATAACCCAGTTTTTTCAGTTTTCCAGTGTTTCTGAGCTCTCAATTACCAGTGCGCGATATCCCATAGAATGCACCGGTGCGCATGAGACATTGGCACACCAAATAGCTTGCGCGACGTACACACACATCCGGGGCCTCCTATTACTGTAATGCACTGGTGCTTCACCACTCTTCCACGCCGGTGCATCATAAAACACTGCACCACAACAGAATCGCGTCGGTGCGTTCTTACCCAAGAGCACAGGTGCATCGATAAACCACACGTACCGGAATAGCGTTACATAAAATAATAATTTAAGGCCAAAAAACCGGTGCTTTACGACTATTCCACATCGGTGCTTTACAGATTTTCCGCCCTGGTGCCTCATCAAAATTTCGCGCCGAAAATAAAACATCTCGGTGCGGTGTTAGGGAACCTCCCCGGTGCATTATAAACAACGCACCAAATTTTACACAGCCCGATGCGGTTGGAGGTAAGCGTGTTGGTGCGCCTATAAAACCCCACGCACTGGAACATGGTTAAATAAAAAAAAATTACGGCCAAAAAACTTCATTTTTCACTTTCCTCAATGCTCCAGAGTTGTCAAGCACCGGTGCCATTTCCCTTTGTCTGAGCCACCCTGACATCGATGCTCTCATTGCACCCATTGCATGCACTGTTGCTCTGCATTGGCCACCAATCTCCAGCTTGCATTTTGAAAAATGGTGGGAAAATTTTCTTTTACAAATTTTACAGCTAATATGCCTCCTCGACGACGAAATGTACATGTATTTTTCTAGTTTTTCCATAATTAAGCCTTTTAGCAGATTAGAAATTGAAATAACCTTAAAAATAACCATTAAAAAAAAAAAAAATGGTCGCACGATGCGCCAGATCTATTTGGCTCGCACCGGATAGCGGTGCTGCCTATAAAATTTACAGGCCGCACCACCATCGGTGCTAATGATATCTGCACCATTTCTGGGGCGGTACCATAAGGCGCCCCGAATAATTTTAAAATAAAATAAAAGGAGGTGCAATCATTTATCCAGGCGGACCGTTGACCACGAAAATCACAGTGCGGTGCATTGACAAAATTATCTGCCCCGGTGTATGTTAGCGCACCGCATTCTGGATTCCAAGAGGGTCAACGGTGCGGCCGGGTAAAAGACCACACTGTCAGCGATGTAATTTTCATGAAGTCAGTGCACTGACACGACTATACGCGTCGGGGCTTATATTTCAGTCAGCACACCGCTATTCTGAACTTTGATAAAGTTAACGGTGCTTGAAAAATAGACAGCTGCACCGAGGCCGGTGCATTGTATTTCATTATGGGCACCAAGACCGATGCTCTATGTTCTTAAGACGCATTGCGATCAGTGCGTGACTGTTTTTATGGTGCACAGCAACAACAAGAGGCTAAGCAGTATGACATGATTCGCCAATGGGAGGACTGAGAGAGGGAGAGAGATGCATACCCTCTCCCTATTACTGCAGATACCCATGAGATCCTTAGACAGGTAGGCCTCCTCAAGTTCTATGAGGAGGCTACTTCCCTAAAGGCGAACAGTGTGTTTTTGAGATATCTTATCCATAGGTGGAATGCCCACCGATAGGCTTTCCAGGTTGGTCCTGACCATTGTTACACACCCACTAAGGAGGATATTTATTTTATTACAGGACTATCGAGGAGAGGGGTGGATTTTCCCTCATTCCCAGACGTGCTAGCTGGTTGTGCAGTAGGGAGTCAGTTAGTTTACTCCCAGAGATACATTGGAGCACATGTATTGTCTCCTTCAGAGTTTCAGGTACCTGGAGGTCAGTTATGTATAGGTGCTTTTGGTAGACAGGACGTGCAGTGCCTCTCCCTTATCATTTCGACCATTTTGCACAACACCAATGACGGGCAACATATTAGTTGCTCACTTTTATATTATGTTGATTCTTTAGTACAATAGCCACGACTTGTTAGGTGGTTTGCCATTTTTTTGCGGCAGTTTTGTACGGCCTTAGATAAATGTCATGCTCATGCACAAGGGAGGGTCAACTTCCCTTTTGCTTCAGAGCTATTTTGTTTATTTTTTGAGAGGTTTCCAGAGATGAGACCTAGTTTTGTTCGACAACCTCGTAGGCCGATGTTTGAGGCCCGGATGCACATGTGGGGGCAGATGATGCCCAAGAGGGGAGACACTATGTTTCCATCCAGGATATTACATGATTCACTGGACTTACTAGCCAGTTTTGATGGGCTGCATCCCTTCATTTTGGTCCCATGTCCTTATGCTGGCTTAGATTGGCGAGGGTGTCCCAACATCCTCTTCACAGCTGATGAGCCGCCAGATGAAAGACGTAATATTACTGTTTTATTTATATTTATTCTAACATGTTCTCAATTAACTTTTTTTTATTAAATTGTGTAATGAAATTGTCTAATTATTGTTGTGTACTTGTATATATTTTGCAGGAATTGGCTCTTTTGATGGCGAGAAGATGCTAGGTCCACCACATGATCCAGGTGTGGATCCTGATGATGAAGATTAGGATATGGATGATGTCGAGCATGATCATGATGAGGATGATGCCGGTGCAGTAGAGAGACATGCTCCTGCTCATCATGGTGCACCGGTGCTACCTTTTGCTAGGCGTGGTCGACCTGAGACCAGATATAGGATGGAGTTGGCCAACCAATTCTGTGCATTGATTGTTGATGCGGGCATCAGGACCACTCATTACAGAGGCATACAGGGTGACGATAGGCTATTACGGATGTGGAGAGGCATGCCGCGTGACATGTACGATCTAATGCGGCATGTCGTAGGAGGTATGACAACAGTTACGCGACTCAGGAGGACTGTCCGTAGCTATAGGCATAGTCAATCCATGGCATGTGATGGACATGAGTCTGCGAGTAGCAACTCAGATGCATCTCATGATCGTTCACCTCGCGGCGTGCCTGATGAGTATGATGCTCCACTGGTAGCATCTGACAGTCATTATGGAGATGAGGCTGGACCATCGGCCATGTCCAGTCAGCAACCTGCAGCTACATCCATCAGTACTAGTCATGATGATCATGAGCAGGCTGGACCATCGACCGCCAAGGTTGCACTATTCACTGAGCAGGCCTCCACTACTACTACTCATATTGATGTTGTACTACCACCAGCGGATGCATCCATCAGTAGTAGTGATCATGATCATGAGTAGGCTCGACCATCGACTGTCGAGGCTGCACCCAGCTTTACTGAGTAGGCATCCACTTGTAGTACTGCTATTGATGTTGTTATACTACTAGCAGTGCCTGATCCATGACATTTATATTACAGTTGTATATTTTTAACATTATTCAGTTATATATATATATATATATATATATATATATATAATATATATATATATATATATATATATATATATATATATGGTCCATGTATTTTATGTTCATGTTGCAATTGTACTTAATTTTCATGTTGGTGATCATCATGATGTGGCACATATTGTTATGTCATGTTAGATATGTATATTTGATGTTTGTGTTGTGATGATCTTAATATATAATGTTAATTTGATGTTTGAATGTGTTTATTAGTCGAATATGATGTTTGTACGATGATTATCATGATTGTGATGATGTTTATTAATTAATTTAATATTAAATGACCATGATATTTATTAAATATTATGTCGTGATTGTAATTGTAATTTAAATTTTAATTGTATGTAAAATTGTAAAATTGTATTTGTATTTGTACTTATTGTAATATAATTTGTAATTGTATATAAAATATTTATTAATGTACCCTGGATGCGGGTGATTAGCCACAAGGGTACGCGGAGGAGGATGTGGGTCAGCGCGTGGGCTCATTACTTTGCCACCCTTACTCACGTCATAGTCCTCATAAATATACCCACCATCATTTGCACTGCCGCATTAATGCAGCACAGAAGCCCAGACCAGCCTCCGTCCATTATGAGCATGGCTTCCTCTGGAAGCTTCATTCCTGTTCTGCCTCCCCTGCATTCTAGTTGCTCCCCTGTTGCTTTAGAGCCTAGCTCTCGAACCAGCACAGGGCGATGCTACTCCATCATTTGCTGCATTGATTTAGCTCTGGGCCTGCACATATCGTAGAGTACACTCTGCCATCTGAGGCTCAGTCTTCCCATTGTGAATTCCCTTGCTCGGCAAGAAATCCCTCTCCTGTACTCTGTCCCCATTCATTCTGTTGGTCGCTCCCATCACCCTGCTCAAAGAAACATGCCGCGCCTTCGACAGCGTATGCGTTGCTGGCGAGGCAGAGGTCGTGGTCATCTCCCCTGCCAGCCCTCCACTTCAACTTCTGACTCTTCGTCTCCCTCCTCGGATAACTTCACCAGTCATTATCCTGCTACCAGGAGCGGTCGTGGCCGTGGACGTGGGCGTGGACGTGGGCGTGGGATTTCTCAATATTAATTGGGTTCGCCCCACTTCCCTGTCTCTCTAATTATCATCCCTGAGCATCTTCACACCACCCATCTTCGCTTTCCTTGCTCGTTGAACCAGCCCACAATCACTGTCACCATTACAATTGAGCTCAAGGAGGAGCCCCTAGGTTCATAAGCGGAGCATCCTAGCGCTGGCTTGGAGCATAGGGTTGACGACATACTTTTCACTCCACCAAGTGGCAGCCTGAAGAGAAAATCTCCTAGCTGCAGTGATACTCAGGACATTGGCCATGAAGTCAATCCGGGCAACATCAAGCGAGGCTGCCACAGCATCAAAGACAACAAGTAGGAGGAGGAAGATGAACCGTATGCCTATGGTTGTTGTGTTGTTGAGGAACCTCCCTCTTTCTCTCATGATTCTTAATATGGTTAGAACTCGCAGTTTCTTTCTTCACAAGTTTTTGGCTGGGTACACTCCTAAGCTCACCATGTTTACTTACTCTTCGCTTCAGTTTTTTGATAATCTGTCAATGTTCCAAGGCCAGTTTCCCCTGCGTGGGCGGCATGTTTTTGTTTGACAGCAGGATGGTTTTTGTTTGACTGGTATGTCTGGTAAACTTTTTAAGTCATGTTTGCAGCGTAAGAATGCCGCTACTATGGGCAAGCTCAGCTGAGGCCGCTGCCTCTTTGTAATTCATTTTTGTATTATAAATAGAATAGTTAAATTTAGAGAAAAAAATATTTATTAATGTAAAATTTAATTGTAATTGTAATATTTAATTTATTCTGAAATGATTGTAATTGTATATATGAAAAATTGTAAAATTGTAATTGTAAATGTAATTGTATGTAAAATTCTAAAATTGTAATTGTATTTGTAATTGTAATTTTAATTGAATTGTATGTAAAATATTTATAAAATTGTAATTGTATTTGTAAATGTAATTCTATGTAAAATTGTAAATGTAATTCTATGTAAAATTCTAAAATTGTAATTGTAATTTTAGTTGAATTGTATGTAAAATATTTATAAAATTGCAATTGTAATTGTAAATGTAATTCTATGTAAACTTGTAAATGTAATTGTATGTAAAATTCTAAAATTGTAATTGTAATTGTAATTTTAATTGAATTGTATGTAAAATATTTGTAAAATTGTAATTGTAATTGTAAATGTAATTCTATGTAAAATTGTAGATGTAATTGTATGCAAAATTAAAATTGTAATTGTAATTCTAATCGTAATTCATGTATGTGAAATTAATGTAAAATTGTAATTGTAATTATTATACTTTTAATTGTAATTGTATGTAAAATATTTGTAAAATTTTAATTCTATTAATATGAAAATTTTAATTATATTAATGTGAAATGATTTTATTAAAATATTAAAATTTGCAAATAATTGTAAAATAACAAATCTAGAATAATACGAATTTTTGTAACATAATAAAATTTAGAAAATAATGAAAATAAATTCATGTGCTTTATAATTATCATTATTTTATGCCCTTATCATCCTAACATGCACTGATGCATCGTATAAATAAGACACACCTATGCATCACAACTCTTCCGCACCGGTAACGAATAAACACAAAAAAAAAAAAATGAAACTCTATTTTCTTTAAGTGAAAAAAAGGGGAAATTTGAAAAATGGGCAACAAAATATTTACGAAATCTAATTTCATAAAATAATTCTTTAAATACTAAACACTTTTCATTATTTCACTATTTTTTCTTCGAACGGAAGTATTCAGATAATCAGAAACCAAACCTCTAGTGATTGAAACTCTGTATCATAGAATTTGAAACCATCTCGTGATTAAATTTGATTATTTTTTTTACTTTTTTTCTGCAGTTTATCCATTTTTACCCTAAACCCTTCATTTTTTTTGTTTTTGCCCTTTCTTTTCCCTGTTTCTATGATTTCAGAATTAGGGTTTTCCATTTTAGATTGACGTCCAACCCACGGAACAACTTGCATAGTCGGATCCAAATCCATTCAGTCATTGCGTGAATTTTTGAAAAAATGGATTTTTCTTTATTGGTGTGCCATGCGTAGTATACCGCACCAGTGCTCTGTATTATATAGCGCACCACGAAAGTACTGTAGTAAAAAAAATTGAAAACATTTTTTCTAAATCCGTGCGCCAAATCTGAAATAGGGCATCGGTGCTCCATTTAACTAGGAAAGCGTCGTACGGTGTATTACACCATTTTTGCGGTGCATTTATAATAACCCACACACCGTTAGGTCCATTACACTATTTTTTGTGGTGCGTTTACAATACCCAACGCACCGTACGGTGTATTATACTGTTTTGCGGTGCGTTGTTAATATCCCCACGCATCGGCAGCAATGCAGACCTCGTGAAAGGCACATCGGTACCTTGAGATTTATTTTCTACATGAAAATTTGAGAATTTATTTATAAATATATTAATGAATGATATGGTACAAGTTTCAAATTGTTAAAGAAATCTCTGACAAGAGATCAAGTAACAAAAATACTGTTAACACATCAAGAAAAGCAAAAAAGACAAGTTCTTTGTAAATTCTTTATAAAACATATTATTTTGAACTATATGTAAGTTTAAATAATATGTATTGTTTACTGTGTATCATGCAGAGCCACAAAATGACAAAGCTCGATATGATTATTTATGATCTAGGACCAGAAGAGCGTAAACGTTTAATGGAAAAATTGCAAAAGGATGAATCAGGTGAATGAAAAAAATAATATCGATCCAATATGAGTTTCTTTTTTTAATTATCATTAATAATATACTTAAAATTATTAGATAACATGTGTCAAACAGTCTACTAATTCACATCTATTTAATGTTGTATAGAGACCAACAACTCAAAAAAGGAATGATGTCCTAAGAAAGGAAAAAAAATAGGACATGCAAATGAAAATCAATTGCTCCTTAGCTCATCTGGAGTGGTGCTGGAAGTTAACTAAAGGGGAAAAAATTTTACAAAAGTTTGAGGGATCTAGTGGAATGAATGTATAGAAGTTCTTTCCAACAACAACGTGCTTCAAATGTAATATGTAATCATTGAATTTTTCGATCATTAGGTACAATAAATATACAATTTAGCATTAAATATTAATTTTTAAGAACTTTCTTGCAAAAAGGAAAAGAAAATGGAACCCATTCAGCACATAAAACAGGATGACATGGAAGAAAATGGTTGATCTCTAAGTTTGTGAGTAATTGTTTCTTCCTTATAACAACTTAACTAGATTTTATTTTTTGTATTTTTTAAGTTGTTTTACAAAAATCATCATTGTCGAATGTCTTCAAACAGGTGCTAACATACAAAGAAGATCCATTAGACGAATTTATTGAAATTGAGTTAAATATGGGTTGTGAGTATATGTTGGCATATCAGAATCTAATTGTGAAATTTGTAAGCATCTATCAATCTTGTTTACTTAGCTCTGTCAATAATTAATAGAACAAAAACATCTTTTATATTAAATATAAGATTTGTTATGGGGTATAAAACTTGCAGGAAACAAAGTATGGAACTGCGCCAACAAATAAAATTTTGAAAGATGGCATGGTACATGGTTTTGAAAGAATGTGTATAATTTATGAGTCAATTGTTGCTATGGTACGTAATTTTTCTTTTCGATTTACATTGATGTATATTATTTAATATTGAAATTTTCATTATTCTCACCAATGTATATACACTCATTTAAGTTTATTTTTATGTTTGTAGATGGAATGTGAAGAAGAAGAAAATGACCGTAAAAGTTTTTCATCTCAAATAACCTAAGTCATGGAAGTAGCTCTAGCAGCTATAAATAAGAGAAGAATGATGATCACTATGTTTAAATATCAAAGCACAGCTTTTATTTTTTGAAGAGACATGTTCAAGGAAATCGCATATTTGTTTAATGTAATGGACATAGTGTCCCAATTGAAAGACAAAGGGATACCAATAACTATCCCATTTTGTATGAAAAACATTGTCTTATATATATATATATATATATATATATATATATATATATATATATATATATATATATATATATATATATATATATTTTTAATTTACCCACAGTGTTTCCTATTGTCATGGTTCTATTCTCCTCTATTGCTATTTTCAATGTACTAATAAAATTTAATTCATGAATATTGTTATAAGAGATATATATGCTCTACTTGGATGACAATAATGAATTTAAAATAATCACAATAATTTTGACTCATTATAGTTCGATGTTTCTAAAAATACAACATGAAACCCAAGCTTAGGTCAAGAATCGTAATAACTCTAAGTGCGCATGTGTCTATACGCACCTATGTCGCTATATGATCTATGGGCACCGCACAAATACCTGATACTGAAGTATCAATACCAGGTACAAGATTGATATTGCGTGATCAAGGCGACGCACTATAGCAACTCTGCATTTTTACAATCTACGGGCACCATACGAATACCAATACCAATTATAAATCTCAGTGCCTTTCTATGATACGGCGCACCGGTGCGTTGATATGACCTATGGGCACCGCACAAATCCCAAGACCTATTAGAATGGCCTTGTGCGTTGTATTACCAACACTACACCCAGTGTGGTTTTACACACATCTCGGTGCATTGGACTGACACAACCCCGGGGCGCCGTCGGCATGTACGCACCGGTGCGTTAACGCCATAGTAGCGCACTGAAGAAAAAACATCCTTAATAACCTCCGGCCACCCATTTTTTTTTAGTTGTGTTGAATTTCCGTTAAAAGCTCCGCCAAAACCTCCGTAGCCATAAATGGATGTTGTAGCAATTTTTTTTTTGACAATTTTGGCCAAATTTATAACACTAAAAACCTCCTTTAGAACCTCCGCTAGAGGGTCTTTTCCTTGTAGTGACTTAACCATTGGAGGTTGTGAAAAGGCCTCGATTCACAGGTTTGGGATGCACTAAAGGACAATACTCAAAGGTGTCAGAAGCTTCCAAGACATTGTTGAAGTCGTTGAGGAAAGAGATTGATGGGAACACTTCACCATAATCCTATGGTAGCACACATTAGAAAGAAAGAGATGAGGCATGCTATCATACACATAATTGCACCAGAGATAGCCAGGAAAGGTATAAAAATTCTCGGTATTCTAATGTTATTTCGGTTACAATCATGTTGCTAATAATGAAAATAAGTCATGGCATCAAAAAATATGTATTTTTTTTGGATTACACAACCATGTGTTTTCTGAGTGCTGGAAGAGAATGACAACATGAAAAAGGATGAGGTGTGAAAGGCCTTCTCCACTGCAGGAAAAGAAGAAGGTAAAATAGGTCTGGAGGAAGAAGACTCATTTCAATCATTGCGACATAAGTGGTCATCAAAAAGCCACATGTTGAAGGCTCCATCGAGAGCAGTGTCTCAAGGACAAAGTGTCCATGCATGAACTAGTTGAAACAATCGTTTGACAAGTGAATGCGCTACAAAGAGATGACCATTCACTTTGATAAGTGAGAGATGGTTTTCATAGGTGTTGTAGTGTTTCATGGCCTTACTTTGTAAATCATGTGTTATAATTTAAAATGTAATAGTGGTGTTTTTTCCCATCAGTTGTTAAGAAATGATGATGTTTTGGCCTTGTACTAATAAATGGGGTATTGATTTCCATTTTGATGTAAACTTGACCACAGAGTATGTGTTATAAACTCGTGGAAAGTATGGGATGTTTGGGTCATATTTGGTCATGTAATTTAGCATGTAATTTTCAAAATATTGTGCTATAGGTTTGCAAAGCATGCAGGTGGCAGCTCATCGCTTATGGCTTCGAAGAACAAAGGTGAAGGAGAAGGAAGGGTGACTTGTCAAGACACTTGTGGTGCAGACAATGTACATGATAGTTGTAGATTATGTTCATGCTTTTGGTGTACCAAAAGATCCTCACTGGGGAGGATTGATCTAGGTGGCTCCAGACAAACTCAGAGGTCAAAGAGGGTTGATGATAGGTCAAAATTAAAAGTGGTCAGATTTCTCTTGAGCTAGGTCCAAAATGAAGTTCTTTTTTCCTTGATTCCAATGGTGCAAACAGATCTCCAATCCGAGCTCGTATGTAGAATTTAGTGCAAGTCAAATTTTTGGTCAAAGTGGGCAGTGGGCTAGGTTTAATGGTCCTAAAAATTGACCGAGGATGGGGCAGGGAACTTGGCTGCCGAGAGAAGGAGAAATTGTGGCCTCTTTGATTCGTCCAATGTCCCTTAAATTTTGGAAAAAAATTAAAAGATCAATTATATATATATATATATATATATATATATATATATATATATATATATATATATATATATATATATATATATATATATATATATATATATATATAATTAAAATTAGGGTGGCGTGCCACCGCCCCCGTCACCCCTCCCCATCGGCAATATCATTGTATTATATATGGGGGTGGCAGGTGGCCAAAACCCACCACCTCAACACCATATTTATAACAATGTCAAGCGAGCTTCCCATTGGCAATCCTGACCCCTACACTCTCTGCGATGTGGCAAACTTCGAGATTGACAAGGCTCGAACCTGCCTGGTCCACGTGAGCCGAACCCCACCAAGCAGTCCCATATATGGCATAAACCACAGTGGTGGCATAAAATAGTTCCTCCAAACCACCAATTAAACACATCGGTATATATATGGGTCACCTCCATTAAGCATTGTGATTTTTTGCAGCGATTATTAAATCGTTTCCAATTTATAACTATACGCACCACGTTCCACCGAAAACCACCACATTCAAATTGATTAACGCACCAAAATTAATAAATTTCGTTCAAACAATATTCCAAGTACAGGGGTCGGTAGGGTTGGAACTCCTAACATCCCACCTTTAACTCTCCACCTTAACCAACATGCCTAATGACATCCTTGTAAAATCCGTCGGCGTATTTTTATTTAAACTCCAACTATTCCATTTGACCAGGACATGGATGAGTGCCAAGCAAAAAAGCGGACAAGATGCAGATCGGAGGAACTTTGACACAGTTACAGACAAGTGGAACCATGAACCAAGCAAAACCTTGCCCAGGAAAAGTGGCAGTGGAACAATGAACTGAAAATTTTCCCAATGAGGTAAACATTCATTTTATTAGAATGATGTCAAATTTGTAGTCAAATTTCACAAATTTTCACAGGTAACGCAATGGAAATATCATATTCGCCATTCGAGCAGTGAATTTATAGTCAGCCCATAGAGCAACATCTTTGGAGAATCATGGGGGAATCTAAAAGATTATTGTAGGCCTAGATTTTGACGGTGTCGGAATTCAATGAATGGATAGTCGATTTCACACCACTCAACGCCATAAATTCAATGGTGCGGTCAGTTTTTTCAGCTGAGCCTTTTATTTTTCAGCCAACTTCAGAAGTGAAGGTACATGAAGCAGTGATGTCATGTTTACTTTCATAATTGTTGAGATGATATATTACATTTGAGATCCATGTTGCGGGATCATTATTGCCACATCATGTGAGACGTATTTAGTTTTTCATGCTATGTATTATTGTTGAGATCCCTATGTAACTATGTTGAGGGGATACTCATTACTACATTGTGTGAGATCATGTTAATTTTTCATGTTGAGAGGAAGCCTTCTTGAGTGAGAGTTCTTGTAAGTGGAACACCTCATGGAGACACAAGACACTATGTTTGAAGGCATATGACCTTGATATTACAAAGTGTTTTTCATGTACATCATCATCTCTTAACAACATTATATAAAGCGGCCTACACCATCTTGACATTGGCCCCAGAGACGTAGCCCGCATTGGGTGAACTCCGTTATCAAATGTTTCGTGTTCTTATGTTTATGATTGTCTTCATGTTTCCTCTTGATTAAACATGCATATGTGTTCTTAATTCTCTTTTCAATGAAATTATAACCACATCACATAAGTAAAATATCATGGGTAAATCCGGTAGCTGAAGGACCCGGATCACGTAGTACAAAAGAATATTTTTTCGATGAGAAAGAAGAGACTGGAATAAGACCACGAAGAATGAATCCTCATGCAATTAAGTTGTAATATAATAGAGTCTCTCAAGGTATGGTTAAAATTGTTTATGTATCAATATGCATGATATGTTTGGATTATTTTATATTTTTATGGCATTTTTTTCACTATACTAATTGATAGGCTATATTGTTGTTATAATATCTTTAACTATGATTCACGTTGTAGGTCATCAAGGCATTAATAACATGACACTTCCATGAGGAATGAAATTTTATCTAGATAAATTCAATAGGCTCCCCTACTATGATAACTTAGAAAATTTTCATTCATTTGATACAATGCACATCGAGAAGAATGTAACAGTGACCTTATGGTGAATCTTAGATGGAAGGAGAGATAAAGAAAAAATTGTCGATATTTGTAATGACATTAAGGAGGTAAACCATGCATTGAAAATTGTGACTCATTTAAATATAAATGGAGACAACCAAAATATAAGCGCCCTTCCATGGTTAGTGACAGAGCAACAAAGCAAGGATTTTAAAGAGGTTATTAAAAAAAAATTTCCAACTGGATTTTATTCAAACATAAAGAATATCCTAACAAAGAAAGGTGAATTAGGTGGGGTAAAATGATGCAACAAAACTACAATTTTCCCAATTCGTAGATCTGTGGGTTATGGACCCACATTTGGTTGACATATTTCATTTACACAAAAAAAGAAGAAGGAATGTCCTCGAATTCACCCAGATATAATTTTAGAACCCCTTGCCGGAACGGAGCCGGAAATAACTCCTTGAACAAGAATCAAATTCTCTTAAAATCTAATTCTTATATTTCCCGATCCTAAACGGACCGAAAATAATAATTCATTTTCTGAAATATTTTAACCATTATGTATTCACTAGAACGTTTGCTGCAAGTTGGGGTGTTATGTATAACTCCTTGTTAGATTCCCTTTATGTGATATTAACTCAGAATTCAATGCTTCCCATCAACGTCTCATTTCCTCATCATTTTGATCATCAAACCTTCAATATTACTCTCAATAACACAAATATCATCCAATGTTGCATTATAATCCAACATTAAAGGGTTACTTAGTCTTGATTTTAAACACACGAAGATATAATAAATAAGAACCAAAACTCTATTTAATTCTCGCAAATACAGTCACAAAGAAAACAAATTCCATTTCCAGAACAATACTACAGTATGGTTTGTGGCTGAGCCAGTTTGTACACAATTGGCTACGAAGGCCAATTCTGGTCTTTATGTTGCGTCAGCCCCCATCTCTCTCATTATGCCAAAAGCTATAATTTATATAGAACACAATACATCGAATGGATCATTTCAGATCCATTCGTTTCTCTTAGGATCTAGTAATAATTTTCTAAAATCATGCACTTACCTATTTTTATAATAAGTTGACCATAAAAATAGTAATTCCATTAATAAAAAATTAACAAACTCAACAAAATGTGAGTAATCTCGTCCTCATGCCATGCTTCCTCCTTTCGCAGCATTGGATTCCAATTTTAATGAAGTGTGCTTGGATGGTCCTGCATCATAAAAACTCATGGATGGCATATGTTCATTATGATAATTATTTTGGCGTATATATTTAATATATTTTTGATACATCTTGTTAATTAGTTTTTTTTCTACTAATTTGAAAAAAAATAATGATCGATCATTATTTTTGTTACAGTATGTTCTACCTCTATCCCTCCTGGAAAACTTTGACAACAATGTCAAACAAGTTATATATTATCTTGGAAAATACATGAGGTAAGTGGATATTTATGTGCAAAGTGTAATTTTTTCAATATGTTGTTGTGTCATAATATTTTTTACTGCATGTGTTTTACTTTTCATCATGTACTATATACTTTTTTTTGTTAAAACCTGTGATTTTATTGCTTAATTTGTAGATGGTTGTCATCTAAAGAAAATGATAAATAAGGTAAAAAGTATTGGAGGAAACAAATTCCTCGTCTAATGTGTGAAATGAAAAAATATATACATCCGACATTTTTTAATACACAAGAACACTACCTCATACACCAAGTCGAGGAGATTTAAAAGTGTGGAACTATACACGCAAGATCAATGTGGATGGTTGAAGGCCACTTGAAATCACTAAAGGATTTGGTCAAACAAATAGCACCTCCTTAGGGTTTTATGGCTGAGGGATATATGCTATATCAAACCATGGTTTATATTCGTCAATATAGTCCTGAAATAGGAAAAAATATTAATGTATTGGATCACATTTAGGATGTCAACTCCATGAAAAAATTTGAATAGGAGCACCTATTGGTGAAACATAGAATGAAGAAAGTGATATGTAAGTAGATAGTGAATATTTAAAAAAAAAATTGACTTTTTTGTGTTTATGTATATCGTACTTATTTAATTTTTAGTCTTTGTGCATAATCCATTATTATGAAGGTATAACATGGTATATATATATGTTAATTGTTTTATTTTAATACAACCGGTTGAGATTGGGATGTAATAGATCTATACATTGCCAACAATCTTGATTCGATGAAGGCATCGATTAAACGATGAAAAAAAACTAATAATGGTAGGTTATCATGGTATGGTGTGTATACATTGGTCAAATAATCTCAATGTAGTGGAATACCAATCTTACGTAGAGACACTGATTTAGCATATGGCTTAAAATATTATCAGGCAAGCATAGTCACCCATATATACTACTTAGTTTTTTTACAATGCATGTTTTTTTCTTAATTTGCAATTTTTCCAAGTATAAATATTCTTATCAATTAAAAATTCATTTTTAATGTGTTTGACATATTGCAGTTGAAACAACACAACAAAATGTTTTGTGATGGCCACAAATTTCGCATCAAACAGTTGGATGAAAAGATGAAAACTTATGATAGTGGGATAACTGCAATATGCCAGGTTATCTATGTCGCCTCTAGAGGTGACAGACATCCATAAATCTCTGATAATAGATAGTATGAGTATATGCATGATATACTTGAGTGTGACTTTTAATCCTTCAAAATAGTTGTGTTCAATGTCAAATGGTTTAGGATATGAATCCATGAATGTGACCCTGATAGAACTATTATTGAGCATGCTAACATATTTACCATGGTTGATAAAACGATTCTTGAGCCAGGATCAGAGCCCTATGTTCTTCGAAGCTAATGTGAAAAAGTATTTTACGTAGAGATTCCATGTAAATCAGGTTGTTCATATGTTGATGTTAAGCTTATTGTTACTTGTTGCGGGCCTACCCCTAAGTACCAATCCACCACTTGATTACATTTGCCAATTAGTTGAAATTATTCTTTAATTAATTGATCCCACAGAGAGTGAACTGTGAAAGGGGCCAACATTGATTTTTTCTCAATTTGTGCTTGCATGCATTGAAACTTGATATGGTTATAGTAGATACATGCATTGACAGTATGGGAGGGTTTGAAGACTCATATATGACTCACACAAAGAATTTGACAAACAAATGGTAAAATTATAACATAAATGTCAAGGAGATGAAATTATCCATCTAAAATATCCATGCTATTGGGTGCTTACTATGTTAGACCTTGAGACCTATTGTTGGTTCATAACTAACCTATTCAGTGTAGTTATATCCCTCATAGAGTGAATTTTAAGCTATATTGATCATATGTTTTGGTTCAATAAATTATCGATGGTACTTGGAAACTATGCTTATGATATGTAAAATTGACTTATTCATGTTTAGGATATTTTGCCATGGTAAAAAATCAACTTATAATGGTCACCTTCTTACTTTATCTCCAAAAGTATATTATATGTTGAAATAGTGGCAAACTTGCTAGTAAATTGTTGATATCCAAGAATTGTAGACACAAATTTGGATTAGTCTATGAGTACATATTCTTACTTTCTTAGCGAATGTATTATTTTCCCTTGACCTGCTCATCATGCATCACCCTTCATAGTGGAAAAGTCAGACTAGACATCACATGTTCCATTCATGTGGCCTAAGAAATACTCCCATTTTAAGGATGGGCACTACGATGCCTTGGAAACAATAATTTCATTGGTTATCATAGTGGATGTTACTTGGAAATGAGAATATGGCATTTTCGTGGAAAACTCTTTTGTATACATTTAGAAATCAACTATGAAAATGCTTAACCATATAAACCCCTTTTTTAACCTAGACTTGTGTGACCAATAACTTCTTTCTCCTCAACCCACTCAATGATAGCCTTAATTTTGACAAGTTAAACTCAACATTATTGTGTTCCATTCTCATGGATTGAGAAATAATCCTCCCATTCAAAATACAAGCACAAACATGCCTTGAATGCAGCAGTTTCCATGATTGTTATAGTTGATATTACTTAGAAATGAGAACATGGTTTTTATTGGAAAACGAGTTTATATACATAATTTTACAAACAAATTATGACAATTCTTAACTAATGGATTCTCTTTTAGTTTTACATGAACCCTCCAACACATATCTATTATATTCAAACAATGTATTATCTCAATTTATTGTACTATTAAATTTATTAAATAGCTAAGAGAACTATTCATATGCATTTAAATTCAACCTAAAGACTTTACAGATGGTTGGGTGTCATCATATTTATATTCTTAATTTTTAAATATATTAATGAATGGATTGTTATTTTCCACAATGTGTAGCCATGTTGAACTAGGGGTTCTTCAGACATTAAATCACAAGATACCATGGGATTTCATCATAATAGCATCAATGACACCGTTAAATTTATATTCATGTGTAGCACCTGAAATACATAATTAATTTCAACAAAAATAATATAAGAATTAAAAGAATCATTTATAATTTTTAGAAAACATTGATTGGCTACAAATTTCTCATGTTTCATGTAGTTATAAACCAAGTTACTCATATGTCTCTCAACACTGTGTCACCCCTAGGGTGTGGCCTTCACTCCACGGGTCAATGACATATCTACAATTAGGTACACATTAATACCTAACATAACTAAACGAATATATAAAACTCATTAGCCTTCTACCATTAGTTTCACATCAACCCTATAACCCAAGTAGTGCACCCAATTCTTTACACCTACAATCCAATTAGTGTCTCTTGTATAATTTATGTGAATTAATAAATTGTAATAATTGATTAAAATTCATTCATATTATGATAGTGTTTGGAGAATATTTTATAGTGAGTATTCATACAATTTTGTATTTAACATTTCTAAAAGAAAGTATTTCAATACATAGAATTAACAATTGTTATTATTATTTATGAGCTTTGGTTAAATTTTGAAATTATATTAGTTAATTCTCAAAATGTTATGAGATGAAAATTTTTATTATCTTTGTGATATTAAAAGCACTTTCTCTTGAAATGTCCTTGGTGTATATTGAATTTAAATATCATTTTCCAAATATTTGTGATATGGACAACTCTCTTAACCTTAAAACTTAGTAAAATCATGGTGATTTCAAATAAATAAATAAAACTTTAAAAATCTCAATGAAATCCCTTACATTTTTAATACCTAAGAAATCAATTTGATATAAATAAACATTAATAACAATTACTATTATCATTATTATGTAATATTATTATATATATTAATACGATATATAACCAATATTGTATATTAAGAGCAAGATATTAAGATTATATATTAAGAATATTATATATATTAATATGATATATAACAAATATTAAGATTATATTAAAGTAAAATTAAATACTATTCATTTTTTTGTTTTGGGTCCTTTATATTCTTCTCATATTTTTTTGCTTCCCGTCCTTTCAATTTGCATACAAGGGCACCAGGACTTGGGCACCGAGGTTTGGTTGATCTGGAGCCACAATGTCACAACGACACCGTTTCACTCAGATTTTGGAGCTCGACACTGCATCCCCACCATTGTTACAGGCCCTGGGACCTCGTTTTCAAGTTTGACGACTGAAAATTCAATGTAAAATTATTAGAGCACAAATATGTATCTAGTTGAAGAATAATCACACAAACTTGCCATGTTGAAAAATAAAAACAATTAGAATTGAGAATGAAATTAATTCATCAATATTAATTTTAGAATCAATACATAAAAGAAACTAAGTTAAGATTAGCTATACATGCAATAGCTATGGATAGTTAAAGTTAACTAAAGATGAGTGTGCTTTATGTTATGTTAATGTGCACATGCACCACATGCAAGCACTATAGTTAACTAACTAAAGCCAAGTGCACACCGCATGTCAGCAATTGAGTTAACTAGCTAAAGACAAGTGCACATTGCATGAAATATCTAGAGTTGAGCTAAAGATAATTAAGACTAACTATGTGCATGTACATCACTCGAGTTAACTAGCTAAAGACAAGTGCACATCGCATTCAATCTCTAGAGTTGAACTAAAGCTAATCTAGGTGCATGTACACCAACACCCCCCCTTAATCATAACTTAGGTGAGTGTGATGCAAAATGAATGCGTCCCGGCAACACGACCATTTTAGGTACCCATATACAATGCATGAAAAGAGGAAAGAAGGAAAATCCAGTGGGAAGAAACCCCCCCCTCAAAATATAATGCAAAAGTAGAGAAAAGAAAACTGCTAGGTAGTCATGTCCTTCACCCCGAGACGATCTCGTAGGAATCAAAACTTCTGCTCAGTGAAATTCTTGGTGAAAATATCAACAGTCTACTCGGAACTAGGACAGTACTAAATATCGATGATCCCATCATGAATGGGTTCTTTGATGAAGTGCATGTGGATCTTGATGTGTTTGGTCCACTTCCGCTGCACTAGATCTCTACAATACTTTAACGTACTTTGATTATCACACCAAATGACAGTTGAACGATGGACACTGATCCCAAGCTCAGATAAGAAATGTTGTAGCCAAATGGCTTGAATAGTGGCATTGACTACTCCTCTATACTCGGCCTCTACTGATGATAAAGCAAAGGCAACTTGCTTCTTGCTTGACCAAAAAATTGGGCCAGATCCCAAACTAAGTACATAACTGGAGGTGGACTTGCG
Organism: Pinus albicaulis; assembly: GCA_034641835.2. Lineage (NCBI taxonomy): Eukaryota > Viridiplantae > Streptophyta > Pinopsida > Pinales > Pinaceae > Pinus > Pinus albicaulis. Next base: position 1,127,559,331 of record CM076575.1, read on the forward strand.
ATCAATGTTGTCGCCAACCCAATCTGAATCTATGAACCCAATGAGATCCAAAGAACAATTTGTTTCATAATGAATCTCGTAGGTGATTGTCCCCTGGACATATTGAAGGATGCGCTTTGCAGATTTCTAGTGTAATTCATGTGGCTCTCGCATGTATCTGGAAACTTCTCCTACGACATATGAGATATTAGGATGGGAGTGAGTGAGATAAAGAATACTTTGCACACGCTGACGATACAATGTGAAATCAACCAATGGTGTGTCTTCGCCATTCTCAAGTTTTATCTTTGATAAGAAAGGTGTGCATGTTTTCTTGCAGTCACTCATGTGAAATCATGCCAAAATATCTCTAGAATACTTTGGTTGAGAAATGGTAATCCCAGAACCACTTTGATTGATCTCTAGTCCAAGGAAGAATTTAGCAAGCCCATGTTTGTCATAGAAAACCGCTTATGAAATACAATTTTAATATCAGTAATGACAAAAGATGAACTACCTGTTATCAAAATATAATCTATGTAGAGTACTATGATCAACAAGGAGTCAATTTTATTAAAAAAATAAACATTGGAATCAGATTTGCAGCGTACAAAATTTTGAGATAACAAATAAGAATCCATCTTTGCATACCATGCTCTAGGTGCCTGCTTGAAGCCATAGAGAGACTTCTTTAGTTTGCATACTAGAGATTAATTGTGCATGTATCCCTGTCGCTGCTCCATTTAGATTTTCTGCTTGAGATCACAGTGAAGAAAAGAATTATTCACATCCATATGATGCACCTCCCATCCTCTTGCTATTGCAATGGAGAGAGCTAGTCGAATGGAATCCATTTTTTCCACTGGAGAAAAAGTCTCATCATAGTCAACACCATGTACATGCTGAAATTTTTTTGCTACCAACCATGCCTTATATCGAATAACTTGGCCATTTTATGTTTTCTTGGTCTGGTAAACCCACTTTCACCTCACAATTTTACGATTGGAAGGTAGCAGAACCAAATCCCAAGTCTGGTTCTCAATGAGAGAGTCATATTCCTCATCCATTGCTGCTTCCCATTCAGGATGCCCATTTGCTTCTGCATAAGTCTGTGTATCATATGCATGCATAATATAAGCATGCATGGGCATGCATGGCTCCATTTCTCCATAGAGTGCTTGTGGATCTTCCTCAAATTGAGGTATAGAGGCAGGATAATAAAGGAGATCACTTATGCTACACCATTTTTGTATTTAAAGTGGTCAAGAATCTTTCGAACTACATGAGGAAGTATGATCTCGATGTTCAACAATTGGTGGTCCAATGGGTGTCACAGGCAAAGGATTATCTTCATCATAATTCTGATCTGAAGTTTCATCTCCATAGTCATCAATGAGTGGTGATGGAAACTTGGTAACAAGTTCATCTGCAGGTGTATGCAAAATATCTTCTTCAAAATTTACACTCCTTTCAATAAAGAGCTCTTCAGTGTTGATATCAAGCAATATGTACCCTTTTAATTCATCAGAATATCCAACAAACATGCATGCTTTAATTTGAGGCTCCAAAGCCTTTCTCTTCTATGTAGGAATGTGGGCCCATGCTCAAGATCCGAAAATGTGGAAATGACTGACTTCAGGTTGCATGCCAGTCCAAGCCTCAAAAGGTGTTTTTCGAGTAACAAATTTATGAGGAGATCTGTTCTAGATGTATGAGGCACAATTGATAGCTTCAACCCACAATTGTGATGAAAGATATCTTGCATGCAACATGCAATTGGCCATCTCTTTCAAATATTGATTCTTCCTTTCAACCACCCCATTTTGCTGTGGAGTGTAAGGAATTGTATGCTACAACTGTATGCCTTCTTCATTACAAATATTCTTGATATCTTTGTTGAAATATTTCATCCCATTATCTGTGCGGAGTATCTTGATGCATTTTCCGAACTGATTTTCCACATACGCTTTGAAAATCTTTAGATGTTGAAAAACTTAAGACTTGAGTTTCAAGAATTAAACCCAAGTGAATCTCGTGTAATAATCTATAAATGACAACACATCTCTTGCTTTTCTCATTGAAAGCAGTGGAAATGAACCCATAAGATCACTATGTACAAGTTCCAAAGGTGAAGAGGCTCTCCATGCATGCCCCTTCTCGAACTTGTCTTGTGGATGCTTTCCAAGAGCACATCCATTACAAACACCATTTGAAAATTCAATGGTCGGAAGTCCTTTGACCATCCCTTGCTTGCTAAGTTGCTACATATTTCTGAAATTCAAGTGCCCAAATCTCTCATGCCAAATCCTACTTTCTTCATTTGCATGCGTAAGTAGCAAAATATAATCTAATTGAGGAACAAAATCAGAAAATGTATACAGACAAGATTGATCATTTACCTTGCTAGATGCAATCTTCAAGTTGGTTTGCATGTCATAAATGCTCATAGAATTCAGGGTAAATTCCACTTTACTTTCGCTACCTGTGTGTGTCATCTGATACACTGAGAGAAGATTCACAGAAAGCCTTGGAATATGCAAGACATTCTCAAAACTTTCATCTTCAAATTGCACCTTTCCTTGTTGAGTTACTGCAACTGCGGAATTGTCCCCCATGAGAATAGGAGGTCTTGAGTATGCATGTAGATAAGAAAAGTATTCCTTTGAAAAAGCCATATGATGTGAAGCTCCTGAATCGATGATCCATTCTTGCGGTGTAGAATGAAGAGAAATCGAAGCATGCCCATTACCCCTTGTTTCTGATGGCTTTTCCTCTGTCTTCTTCTTGGCACTTTCTAGAATGCGATGGCCAAGATTATTTTGCTGAAGAGCATTTGCCATCAAATCAATAGTCTTCTACATGCAAGAGGATTCAGGATGATAACCTCTATCACAATAAGGACTCTTGAAGTTTCCTTTCTTTCCCTTCTTATCCTTGGAGTTGGAAGAACCATCTGGAGGTTTTGGGTTTCCTCCCTTTCTTGGATCTGGATCTCTTGCCTTTCCTTTGCACTGTGTTGTTGGTCTGAGGTTTCAGGGTTTGGACTTTCTATCATGCAACAACAAGTGCTTGCAGCTGAACAACATGATGGGAACCTAATTTATACAAAATATAAAGGTTAAATTGACCTTCCTGTTTTGATTTATCGATCCCACAATCACGTAGGTGTAGAAGAAATGAATTTAAATTTCGTAAATAAATCTTGAATGTTCTCAAAGCTATTGGGATCTAAGGAATTTAACTCATTTTCGAGAATATGAGCCCACATCTCATCCCTATTTCCAAATAAATTCTCTAAGATTGTGGAAACCTCATTTAGAGTGTTTCATGTGTCCACATGGAAACCCAATGTTGGAGATATGGACTACAATAGAAGACCAAAAACCTCGTCCATCCTGTTGAAGTATTTTGATTTTTCAAATGAGGAATTGGGTTCAGCTTCCGTACAAGCCTTTACTTCTGAGGTGAAGAAAAATCTCTGGCTTCCATTGGAAGTAGTCATGCATAGTAAAAATCTCCGTAGATGAGAACTCCATTTCGACAATTCTCCAATAATTTGATCTGCAAATCAAATCTTCGAACAATTTCCAATTCTATGTTCTTCAAACCTGCAAAAAATTGTTCATGCAACTTCTTCAAACCCTTGTAGCTCTGATACCATGTAAAATTATTAGAGCACAAATATGGATCTAGTTGAAGAATAATTTCACAAATTTTTCAAGTTGAAAAAGAAAAACAATTAGAATTGAGAATGAAATTAATTCATCAATATTAGTTTTAGAATCAATACATAAAAGAAACTAAGTTAAACTTAGTTGTACATGCAATAATTATGGATAGTTAACGCTAACTGAAGATAAGTGTGCTTTATATTATGTTAATGTACACATGCACCACATATAAACACTATAGTTAACTAACTAAAACCAAGTGCACACCACATGTAAGCAATTGAGTTAACTAGCTAAAAACAAGTGCACATGGCATGCAATATCTAGGGTCGAAACAAAGCTAATATAGGTGCATGTACACCAACATTCAACTAGCAGAGGGTCACTGGGTTCCTTAACTTTTTCCGATAAGCACGTTGTTTGAGATCTCTCGGAACGTAAAAGTATTTTGTGTGGCACTTAAGAAACCTAGGGCACGCCTTTGATTTTCTTGGAGTTAGAAGCAATTAACAATGTAGGATTTAAAATTCCTCCACGTATGTAACACGATGATGTTGAGTCCATTTCAAATTCCCATTTTGTTATTTATTGAACTCTGGGATTTTCGTAAGCCCTTCTTAAACCTGGGGCAAGTGGATGCAATCATTACCCAACCTGGGGCAAGTGGAAGCAATCATTACCCAACCTGGAGGCAAGTGTTATCTTCTTTTTTTTAGCTCCCAATATCAACCTTTTGTTAAGGCAATAACTCTATTCGCCAACCGGGATTAACATAAAATATAAACCTCAATAATGAAGCTCAAATTTGATTCTATTTTGTTTTGCATCCTAATAATTGTGGCAGGATTTCTATGTCTGAGGGCCTCATTAAGCGTTGTTTCCTGTTCTATTGGTTGAGTTTTTGGTTCCTTACTCCCTTCCCTCACGGGAAAGTAACAAATTTGTATCTGGAGCGGCGTGAAGGGGGAAACGGTCAAAGCGTAAGTCTCGATTACACAGGGTAAAGTATTAGATCAGATCCCTGGGCAGTTGAAAATAAAGTAACGTGCTTTGTTTGTCTCTCGTATGTCAAGACTAAAATTGTGTCCAACCAAAACTTGAGAGACATTTCCTTGTGTAAAAATAAAAACCTGTAAGTACCTCACCCAAGCCTCTCACAATATAGGGACTATGCACAAATTTTTACCAACACATAGGCTTAGTATTTTTCCTTGTACCCAATTAATATCAAGAATCAAAGTTTGAATTTTTACATGTAAAGGAAATATTCCTCTACCTTCCCACAAAATTTCATAGAAATATAATTATTGAATTTAAGTGGCTCAATAAATCAAACATTGAGCGTGATGAGAACAATCTAAAATATTTCAATATGTGCATATTTCTTCAATTTATCTTTGATTATCCAAATTTTAATTATGGCTCATACTTACAAGATGAAAAGACATTAATTAACTTTGATCATTATAATTATGTTTTTTATTTTTATTTTTCATAATGAAATAAAAATCATTGTGAGGTTAACATCAGAAGCCATGTTATAAATGGGGCCTTTACTTTCTCATAGATTAGTTTTTGAAAGTAAGTTTGTGTAGAATTCAAAAATATTGGTGGTTCTATAAATGTGTCTTTGGATTTCATTTGCTTAAGTCTTCAATAGTTGTTGGTAAAGTGTTGATCCTGATATGTATAAATAATCACTTTAAATGTAATGAGGCATGTAAGCATTGGCTATTAATCCCAATAAAGTTGCTACAAATTTTCTATATGTTCCTTTTATTATCTCTTATTTATATATTGAATTAAATTTTCTACTGTATCAATTGTTGTGCTTTTGTTGCAATTCTAATTTTTTGAGGGGTCATTCCTACCTACGCCACACCAAATAATAAATCATATGTATTGGTTCATTATATTTCATGCTTGTTCCATAAAAAAAATCTTTTCTTCAACCTTCAATGAAGAAGTCGAGCTTCTCACTCATGGTCCTATTTCCACATGTTTTTGTTAGTGAATTCTCTTGAATGAAAATGGAATGCATCAAATAACTCATGTCCTTGGTCCCCTATTCAACTAACTAAGTGTGCTTGTCAAACTGTCTCCATGACTCATAGCTAATTCCAAATTGTGGTTATAACAAAACAACATAAAAATGCAATTGAGTTTGCAAAATAAAAAAATTCCATGTGTTCCTTTGAATGTCCTCTCAATTGTTGGGCTTATAGCTATTATTCCCAACATGAAGATTTTCCAATATTAATAAGATTCAAAATCTATCCAATACAAAGTGTCTTACAAGAACCCACATTGCTAGATTGTTGTCCAATCTAGGAAAATGCTCCACGCTTAATATTAACCTAATGTAATCTTGAATAATTTATGCTAAAGTGAAAATAAATGAATACAAAAATAATATCAAGATCACACCATTGAAACAATTATACATAATATTGGAATGTAGGAGGAATGGGCATAAGTTCTTGTTTTGCCTAAATGTTTAAATTTTGAAGTTTATGAAGCATGTTGAAAGTTTATAAACACAACCCTCCATCTTCTCAATGTGAGGATCAATGGGTTTGATTCCATTACCAAACATCAGTCCATTTTCTTTTTAAACAGATATGGATAGTTTTTTTTGTTAAATAGTAAAAACATGGGTTTGTGATCTTATTGTCGAGTCCTATCCAGTTGAATATGTTGCTCAATGATGTATTATTCCATGTATTATGCTTGGTCATGTCCAAAATAACCAACTTAGGGAACTTTTGGCTTCATCCAAATGAAAGATAGGGAAATTTTTGCTACATATGAACGAAAGATAGGGAACTTTTGGCTTCATATTTGGAGATAGCACTAGGCCAAATCTAATTTTCTCTCTCTTGTTGAATAGGTTTCCATTTCATGGTTAAGTTGGTTGGCACGCTTGGGTGGGAAATATATAATATTCCTAGAAATATGCCCTAAGAAGCTTCTTAGCCCATGTATATTCCTTAATTATTATCCTTAAACATAGTTCCATGTAGGTTTGATCATTAGCCAATTGAGGGAATGTAGGTTTTTAGAATAAATTTTGTATGGTAACAAGGGGGCTAAATTCAAGTGCATTCCTCCTCATGAATTATTTGTTTCTTGTAAACAAATTTTTAGCTTTTAGGTTTCAGACTCTCCCACAAGGCCTAGTGCAAGTAATGTAGGAGGAATGGGCAAAAATTCTTGTTTTTCCTACATGTTTAAATGTTTAAGGTTATGAAGTGTGTTGAAGGTTTATAAACAATGCAACCTCTATCTTCTAGATGTGAGGTTCAATGGTTTGATTCCATTACCAAACATCAATAAATTTTATTTTTAAATATATATGGATAATTTTTGTGTTAATAGTAAAAAGAGGGGTTTGTGATCATATTGTCCAGTAGTGGCCAGTTTCATATGTTGCTCAATGACTTCCTCTTCCATGTATAATGCTTGGTCATGTCCAAAAGAACCAAATGAAGTGTAGTTATCCTGATGTTTCTTGGTCATGTCTTCCTCCTCCTCTAGCTTCTCTTTGTTGCTTTCCCTAACTTCCAGAAGAACAATTTTCCCTTTGTGTTTTTCCAGCTAGGCTATCATATGAACTTAGAGAACTTTTGGCTTCATATGAATGAAATATAGGGAACTTTTTGCTTCATACGAACTTCCTGTGTCTGCACTAAGAAATATTTCATAAGAAGCACTATATCAACAATTTATAAACTTCAATCCTATTCAAACTCAGGTATTTGTAGTGATTTATAACTCAGATGATAATATTTTAGTTGCAGCACCTGCAAGTCATGGTATGACTATTTGTGTTGATTTTTCTTTACGGTGATTGCATCAAAAGGCCCAGATAATTTATTTCAATATGTTTATAATTCTTGTATAGAATCTCTTGCCAAAGAGAGATATCGGGATTGGGAGAAGAAATTTGGAATAGAGACAAAACATTCCCAAAACTACCTCCAACTTCGCTTGACAAGACTCCTTTAGGCTGCGACTACTTTAGATGCTCTCCACTTATGATGAATTGAGCTTGGGTTTGTGAGAATGAGGCTTCTCATCACTCTAATTTATATACTTCTCAACGGATTCATCTAATCTACCCTTGTGGGCTTTAAAACTCATAAAATTACACAAGATGAATTGAACAAATCATGTGAAAACCCAACATCAATATAGAAAAATCAAAATATCATCATAGACAACTCGGATTTCGATGAGTTTCATTTCCTCCAGTTTTTCATGAAGTCCTCTAACACCTCCATGTATCAAATAATTGTAATTATTTATGGTTCCACATGCACCATCTTGGGTGAAAATCCCATTGACTTGGGTTCTTAGCCTACAAGTATCTTTTGTGTGCCAATATTTCCAAAACCCTCTAGCATGTTGTTTGGAGTACCTCCCAAGCTACCAATCTCAATAGCATAGACATCCAAAAAAAATTCCTTTTGCTCCACCAAAACTAGTTACATTCTTCAACATATCGAACTAGCTGGGTATTGTTTTGTAATGGAAGATTAAATGTTATCATATTGTGTTGGCTTCTCAAGTTATCAAGTGAGTTCATTCAACATCGGTTAGGATGAATATATTCTCAAGTTATCAAGTTTTAAAATATTACTTGAATATTTTCAATGCAAAGAACTTTCTTCTAACTCACTTGTACTATTAAAATGTTCTTATTTTTTTGTCAAGACGTTTCTCAACATCCATTATAACACTCGCTAATAGTTTCTCTAATTTGATGGAGTGTTATAGAACTTTTAACTTAACAGGTATTTCTCAGATCTATCTTATTCGAGTGATGAAAGTTTAGGTAGGATAGATTAAATTAACCAAACATTTGTTACGTCGTCTAGCAGGAGAATATCAACTAGAGGTGAAAATATTAGAAGAAAATTTCACATATGCATGGATGTTTTGTCACTAAATGGGGGTCAGGTTCTTATGATAATGAGAGCATAAATGACGTTGAGGTTCCCTTGATGTACAAACCTCTAGTGAAACAATGGTCACCCAAGGATCTTCCTGAAATAAACATTGGTTTTTTTGTCAATGAAAGGATATACCACATTGCCCCATTGTCATTACATGGTATGGGTCTATTCTCCATGGATGGAATAAAGCTACGTTACGGAGGATTAACTGAATTGATGGAGAATTTCAAACCCTGTTACAACTACAATGATTGGATACGACCTATCCAATATACCAAAATTATGTGAAGATATGGAGTGGTGGAAAATTATATGCAACTAAAATACAATGATTAAAATAAAGGTGCAACTACGTATATTGATGGAAGGCAAAAAACAACAGGGAATATTGCAGGGTTTATAAATAGTACACGACCCATGACCACAAATAAACAACCCAATTACATATTTGAGGGGCGTGAATGAAACCATGTATTTGTATGTGTCATTAAATCAATAGTTGTAGGGGAAGAGTTGTTCATTGATTACAATTTGAATTGAATAGATACAAATATTGCTATTTTGGGGGAAATATGTATTCAATTTTACCCAACTTGTAAGAAATGTCTATTATATCTTATGATAGTCATTTACTACTGTTGGCTCCCCGTAATTTGCAAGATTGGCAAGAACAAGTAGCAAGGAACCACATCAAACCACTTTGGAGTCCAAAGACCTATCTTTCCTGGGCTTAGACAGGGCTCTTGCTATGTTTATGATTAACTGATTTATATTTATGCTTATGTTTTCTGATTTTAGGCTAGTTATGAAGTTTTGGGGTTTTTTGTTTTGTTTTGATTGATTTTTTGGTTGATTGCTTCATTTGAATAGATAGAATATGAGAAGCTTAATCCATTGGGCTATGGAGTCATAAAAGGTTTTAATTGTACATCAACTCTTCAAGGGTTTTCATAGGGAAAGCTAACTACATCAAATTGATCCTTTTAGGTAAAATGAATATGAGATGACAACAAGTTGTGAATTTAGTAAAACTAAAGGGCAATTAAGAATCCTTTAGTTATACTTCAAACAAGAAAAACCTCTAGTATTACAGCTTGGTAAAACTGAATAGAAGTTAATAATTATTTAGCTATACTTTACTAGAAAAAACTCAAGACAACAATCCAGTAATCCTAGAGAGAAGTTAAGAATTCTCTAGTTATTGCTTTCAGACAAAGAAAACATTCAAGATACCAGTTTAATGAAATTAAAGAGAATTTTAAGAGTTCTTTAATTAAACTTCGAAGAAGGCCTTTAAGATAACAATTTGGTAAAAATGAAGAGCAGATAAGAATTCTTCAATTATACTTCACTAAGAAAATCTCAAGACAACAATCCAGTGATCCTAGAGAGCAGTTAAGAATTCTCTAGTTATTACTTTCAGAGGAAACATAGACATAATAAAGACAAAGAGAGTTGAGGTAACAAACAACATATCTCAACCTAGAATTTATGTTCTATTATCAGAGAAATTGATGTACAATATGGAAAAAAAAGGAAGAACATTGACAAAGAGGGATATAATCACCATTAACATAGCTCAAGAATCTTGTGAACGTGTTTGTATTACTGATGTCCAAAACAGTTACAATGCTCCAGTGCAATAAATTTTGCAACTCAGAGTCTGATCAAAATCCAGTCTAGCAATCAGCCAACTAACCAACAAGAATAATGAACAATACATGCAGTATTTAACTACAATTGAGGAGGTGATCCTATTGTCGGGTTTCAGACTGCACTTCTTATAGAATAAATGTAATCTTGACCTTTGAGACCATGCAAGGCCCACGGAAAAATATCACTGACTAACTTGCTGTAATAATAACTCTTAAATTAATTGCTGAGATAACTTTAAGATATTTTTTACTATTTGGCTTTATCTTTAACTTTTACAATAACTTCTGAGCTGCTTAAAAATATCTCTGACTTCTTTAATAACTGTATTTTCCTTTATTTAAGTGAAATGAGGCTGTAGGTGGAAAATGTGATTTGAAGAAGTAAAGGCTGAGTGGCCTTATCATCTGGTTGGGTCTTCTTCATAGATTTGTTTCTGATTTGTGTTTAAATTATTATTTGTCTTTTCCTTAACTCTGCTTTCTCTGTTTAATTCTTTTAATCTGTTTTTATCTCTAATATATCTTTGACTACCTTGGGTTACTGCAATCTCTCTTTCAACCTTCTCTTATCTATGCTTTGTCTTTAAATTTGTCTTCTAACCATGTATTTCATCTTAAACCTTTGATTAATCTTTTAACCCTCTTACCTTCCATAGTCATGGTGAAATTTTGACTGTGTTTTACTTGTCTTCATATTTTCACAGCCATTGTAAAACTCCTTTATTTTCTTTATCCTATCCATTGAAGAACTCTCACTGCCTTTGGAGTGATTGAATGATCATAAATTGTCATGATCCATTGTTGCCTTCCATTATTCTTGCGCTCCTGGTTCTTTTGATGAACAAGGCATTTTGGATCGTCAACCAGAGAACCCATTTCAATAATTAGTGGAACTTAGAAACACAATTTATGCATTTCTTGATACATCGATCACCTGCAAAATTTAAAAAAATTATTAATAAACACTTGAGCTCCGCAGGGATGGAAAGATATGATGGCTTGCAGGCAGCAGGGAAAAATGTGGAAGGAATCCGGGCAATGGAGGCTTTATTGGTTTTCTGCATTTGGTTATGGCCTTCTAGTTTTTTTAGAAGTGTTGCAAGGGTTTAGATGGTTGATCGGGGCTTATCGCTGAGTTTCGGGGTTTCGGCATGTTTGAACAGGTTCAATAGTTTTGTGGTAGTCAGGTTGTGGTTTTCGCATAGGGTAAGAGCGGTGAGGTGGTATTTTTCATGAGGGTGTGATAATACAGAGGGAGTGACGCATGGCGGAAAGGGCAGGCACGAAATTTCGCAAGGCCCAAAGGTTTTTAAATCTCAGGAGATTGGGAGTGTGATATGAGTTTAGGGTCGTCAGATCAAAGTGTGGAGATCAGACGACTGTCGAGCAATCTGATTGTGGGTATAAAACATGATGTGGGGCTCTAGTTTTAAATGCAGCGAAGGGTTTAAATATAGTGTGAGGCTTCTGAAATGCGGGGCCCAGGGTAATTTTAAAGCAGAGGTGCTTAACATATAGTGGGCCAGGGTTATATGAGAGCGGGGGAATAGGGTTTTTACAGTGGGGGCCAAAGAATAAAGGGGTCAGGGTGTTTTAATACAATGGGGTCAGGTCTTTTAAATAAATAGAGTTTTATTTAAAAGAATGGCTCCTGAATGCATCAAATTTATTTTTTAAAACAATGTAAAAATGGGTTTTTACATTGTTTTAGTGGAAGAAAGGAAATGAATGAAAGGGGAGAGGATTTTAGCAATGAGAGTGGGGTTTTAGGTAGGGAAAGAGGCGAGAATGAGGGTTTTAGGGTCAAACATGGAATTCCATAGTAAGAGAGTTATCTAAATAGGTAAAATGAGAGATAGTGAATAGATTAAATGGAAAACAATGAAGGCAATGAGATTTCTGAAAATAAAATGATAATCAAGGAAAGTTATTTTCAGCAGACTATAGAAAATCCATCATCATTTAGTCATACTGTAGAATACAGGAGACTAACAGTGTCTCCAGATAGGCAGGGCAGCTCCTTTAGGAGGTGTCAAGAACCTCAGATCTCTGGATTTCGTAGATCAGTAGTATGTTTGTACTTGGCTGATTTTCCTGCTGTAATTGTTGATCTGTTGCAACTCTTTGTAACTGTGACCTTCAAAAATTTAAAACCATGCTTCTTGCAAAGTAATTCTGCCTACCCATTATTCTATTCTAGCATTTTTTCTTCATTTCTAGGTGCATTTAAACTTGCAACTCTTGACATCATTTTTCTTCTGAAAAGAAAACTATCTATTTCGAATCCTTATAACTTCCAAAAGCTCAGATTAGACTGATGAGCTCTTTTATTCTCTACATAACTACTTATCTGTCAAATTAAACATTTTGACAGATTTTTATTCACTAACTATCAACATGAAATTTAAAGCATGAATGAATCAAGATTAAGCAGTTTGATCATCATGAATTGTGGCATTTTGGACAAGATGCACACAATATTATTTTGCAAAAAGTAAACTAAACTGAGGGATTTGATTTTGGATCTTTTATTTATCGTTCATCCCTCATTTTTCTTATTGGTTTCAGATTTAGGCTTTGGAACCAATTTCATTCTTCTATCTATCTACTGATAAGCCAAGTTTAAACAGTTTGACATACTTTCATTTTCTAACTTATCAACAAAAATTCAAAATTTGTTCAATCATGATTAGGCTGTATGACTGAACAAGACTTTTTCAAAAGTAGTGGCATTTTGACTTGCACACTTTCAGAAGTATTTATTTTTTTAGTATGGGGCTTACCTTTTTCTTTTTATCTGCCCTCTTTTCTTCTTTTTGTCTCTTTCTTTTTCTCTTTTTTGGATCCTTTTTTCTGAGATTTTGTTTAAGCAATGTTATATACAATGAATAAAACTTTAAATTTGGATTTCTCAACTAAAATAATGCTTGAGCATCCTGCCATTAACAGGACCTCCAAACAATTATGTTCCATCCATTTCTTGTAATAAAAATGCATTACTACCTCTTGCAGAAAGAATGGTGTATGGACCTTTCCATAAGTTATCAAACTTTCCATGCTTGCCTTTGTCCTCTCTTCTTGAATCTCACTTCAGCACTTTGCCCCCAATGTTAAAATCATTTTCCTTGGTCCTTTTGTCAAAGATCTTCTTGATGTTTTCTTGTAAAAATTGTGTTCTGTTGTATACTCCTTCTCTGGTTTGTTGTAGCTGGATAGTTTGGTTTATTCTCCTTTGTATGTCATTCTCTTCAGACTGCACTTCTTGAATGAGCTTCATTATTGGCACTCCCAATATTGTTGGGAAGACTGCATCCACTTCAAGGAAAATACCCTCTAGCAGATTTTTTTGATGAACCACTTATAAAAATACCCCAGACATCCATTTCTAGTGGAGGTTACTAGAGGAGGTTGGCGGGCAGAGGTTTTTGCGGATGTTTTTCGTCCAGTGCACTTATCATCGTAAACCACACCAATGCATTCAACAATAGAAAGCATTGATGTACACAAAACATTGGCACACCGGACACCGTGCGCTCCGTCCACACCCGCCCAGTGTGTCGTATTACTATAGCACACTAGTGGTTTACAACTCTTTTGCACCAGAGCATCATAAAAATCACACCAAAACAGTTTTCGACAAGTGCGGTATAAAGCAACTGCACCGGTGCACCCATAAAAACCCCACGCACCGGAACAGGGTTAAATAATAAAAAAATTACGGCCAAAAACCGCACTTTTCACTTTTCTCAGTGCTCCAGATCTCTCAAGCACTGGTGCAATTTATCCTTGTCTAAGACGCCCTGACATCGGTGCTCCCATTGCACCCATTGTACGCATTGCTGCTATGCATTGCCCACCAATCTCCAGCTTGAATTTTGCAAAACGGTGGGAATTTTTTCTTTTCTGAATTCTATAGTCAATATGCCTCCTCGATGGCCAAATGTACAAGTATTTTTCTTGTTTTTCCATAATTAATCCTTTTAGCGGATTATAATTTCAAATAACCTTAAAATTAACCATTTAAAAGAAAAAAAGAAAAAAAATCGTGTGGTGTGCTCGAGCCGTTCGGCTTGTACCAGTTTGCGGTGCTTCCCATAAATTTACAGGCTACACTGCAACCGCTGCTAACGGTATCCGCACCAGTTCTGGGGCAGTACCAATAGGAACACCGTGTTATTTTAAATTTTTTTTAAAAGTGCGGTGCGGTTGTTCACCCAGCCGCACCGTTGACAATGTGGAATAGCATCAACATGGTGCGTTGAATTAAATATATGCCCTGGGGCGAGTAATGTTGTCAGCACACCACATTCCGCATTTCGACAGGGTCAACGGTGCGGCCTGGTAAACCGGTTCTAATGGTATACACATCGGTTCCAGGGCAGTACCGAAGGCGCACTATGTTATTTTAATTTATTTTTTAAAGTGGAGTGCGGTCGGTTACCCGGCCGCATCGTTGACCTAGTGGAATAGCGGCAACATGGTGTGTTGACTAAAATATCTGCCCCAGGATAGGTATTTTTTTTAGCACCCCGCTTTCCGTATTTCGACAGGGTCAACGGTGCGGCCTGGTAAAATACTGCACCGTTGACTATGTAATGATGGTAGGAGGTCGGTTCGTTGACTTAACTATACACCTTGGGGCGTAGAGTTTAGTCAGCGCACCGCACTCCTGACATCGTACATAGTCAATGGTGCGCTGCAAATTTTCTGGAGCATCGTCGTTGGTGCGTTGCATATTATCTGGTGCACCGTCGCTGGTGGGATCTATAAAAAGATGCTCCGGGACCAGTGCATCACTGTTTTTTTGGAGCACCAACTGTTTTTTTTTTTTTTTCCAAAAAAATATATATATGTATATTTCTAAATACATGTCTCATTAAATATAAAAATTGTATTTAATATGTCAATCATTCAAAGACGTGAAAGGAGAGGAGAGGGGGAACAACAAAAACAACAAGAGGAGCAGTATAACATGGTTCGCCTATGGGAGGCACGAGAGAGGAAGAGAGATGCATACCCTCGCCTTATTACAGCAACTACCAAGGGGCTCCTAAGGTAGGTAGGCCTCCTCAAGTTCTATGAAGAGGCTACTTCCCTAAAGGGCCTTGGTTTGTTTTTGAGACATCTTATCCCAAGATGGAATGCCCACCAACAGATTTCCCCTGTGTTAGTCGGGGAACTTTCGCTGGTACATGCCTAACGAGGAGGATATATATTTCATTGGCGTTGTGGCTATCGAGGACAAAGGTGGATTTTCCCGCGTTCCCGCAGGTTCCATCCGGCTATGTAGTGTGGAGTCAATTAGTGTACTCCCGCATACACCGGAGCATCGTACTATCTCCTTGCCAAATTCGTGTCATCGGAGGTGAGTTACATATTGGTGCATTTGGTAGTGAGGAGGTGCAAAGCCTCTCACTTCATTTCGACCATTTCGCACAACACCGTTGATGAGCAACGCATTAGTTTATCGCTTCTATATTATGTCGATTCTTTAGTATAGGAGCCACGACTTGTCAAGTGGTCTACCAGCTTTTGTGGCAGCTCAGACAGCCTTAGATAGGATGTCGTGCTCATGCACAAGGGAGGGTAAAATTCCCTTTTGATTCAGATATTTTTTGTTTATTTTTTGAGAGGTTTCCAGAGATGAGGCCTACTTTTATTCGACAGCCTCATAAGCCGATGTTCGAGGTAAGGATGCACATGTGGGGGCAGATGATGCCCAAGATGGGTGATATTGTGTTTCCAGTGAGGATATCGAATGGTGCACTGGAGTTGCTAGCCAGTGTTGACGATCATCCCTTCATTATGGTCCCCTGTCCTTATGTGGGTTTGAATTGGTGAGGGTGTTCCAACATCCTCTTCATAGCTAATGAGTCGCCGATTGATAGAGGTAATATTACCGTTTTATTTAAATTTATTCTAATATGTTCTTTAACTTGTTTTTATTAAATTGTGTAATGAAATTGTCTAATTATTGTTGTGTACTTGTATATATTTTGTAGACATTGGGTATTTTGATGGCAAGTACATGTCGTCACTGTTACATGATCCAGGTGTGGACTCTGATGATGACCAGGGATGGCTTGATAGTAGATACAGGATGGAGTTGGGCGACCAACTCACTGCATTGATTATTGAGGCGAGCATCAGGCTCGCTCATATGAGAGACTTACAGGCCAATGGTAGGTTGTTACAGATGTGGAGAGGCATGTCGTGTGACATGTACAGACTGATGCGACATGTCGTAGGAGCTATGACCTTAGTTATGTGGCTGAGGAGGACCGTTGCACATTATAGACGTGGTCAAGATGCACCATGTGATCGACAGTCCGTGAGCAACGACTCATCATCTCATGATCATTCACCTTGTGCCATGCCATATGAGCAGCCTCCACTAGAATCTAGCAGCAGTCATCATGGAGATCAGGCTAGACCATCGACCACATCCAGTCAGTAGCCTGCAACATCCAACAGTACTCATGATCATGAGCAGGCTGGACCATGAACCGTCGAGGCTGCACCATTTACTGAGCAGGCCTCGACCAGCACTGCTATATTTGATGTTGATGCACCACCGATCCATGACATTCGAATGAAAACTTCTTGTATATTTCGACATTATTAAGTTATATGTATATATATATATATATATATGGTCCATGCTTATATGTTCATGTTAAAAGTGTTACTTAATTTACATGTTGGTGATCATCATGATGTGCATATTGTTAGGTCATGTTAGATATGTTCATTTAATGTGAAACTTGCAGATAGATGTGTATGTGATAGCATGAGTTATTTGACATGAGATGTATATTTGATGTTTATGTTGTGATGATGTTAATATATAATGTTAATTGTGTTTTGTTAGATGATCACCATCACGATGATGTTAGTGATTTTGAATGTGTTTTTTAGTCAAATATGATGTTTGTACGATGATTATCATGAACGTGATGTTTATTAATTAATTTAATATCAAATTATTATGATATTGTAAAAATTTTAAATTTGTAAATTTGTAAAATTTTAAATAATTGTAAAATAATAAATCTAGAATAATATGAATTATTGTAACATAATAAAGTTTAGAAAATAATGCAAATAAATTCATGTACTTTAGAATTATCGTTATTTTATTATGATCTTAGATATGAAACAAAGAACTAATTTATACAGTATGCCATTGTTTTTGAGATCAACATAATGACAAATTATTAAGTGAAATATTGATTTTAACATTAACACAATGAAAATTACCAATTAATTCAACATACATATTATAATGTTTCGAAAAACCCATCTTAAAAAGTATAAATATTGATGTAATAACACATGTACCATATCACTCTCGGCTCTCATGATCACCCTCATTATCTTCCAGCTCGCATGGCATGATAACATTACTGTTCTCAAAAATATGTTTCGATCTAGGGTCATGTGTCAATATGAACCACCAATCCCTATCCAACACATCTGGGTAAAAACACACCTGGTTGTAGTGTTTGGGGAAAAAATAGGGCTCCTTAGCTTCATCCCACATCTTTCTAGAGTTGATACATATCAACCTACTATCGCGATCTTCCCTTACATTATTTCAATCAAAGGTGTCCCACCACTTGCACCTAAAAATAACACATTGGAAAGAAGAGAAATCCACTTCAATGATCTCTTGTATCTTTCTGACGTAACCTAACGTCCCTTTTACTAGGTTTTGATCACGTGGCTAGATCAACTATATTGATCGAACTCGACTTCCACTCCAGAGTCTTGTGTGATGTTTTCAGCATCGGCATTTTCTGTGCGAAAATGGTATCCATATGCCCACATAGATGGGAACAAATGCACCTATTATAAATAGGTTAAAAAAATAATAGTGTCATGTGTCTTATAATAACCCAACAATTAAAATATGAAATATAGATGTCTTATAAGTTTCAAATTTACATATAAATTATAAATATTATTACCGAGTTGCTGCACCCAATCCATATGTTTAGCGCATCCTCTTCAGCACACGGGTAACGACCGGTTGCACCGTATTTCTCTCTAACTTCATTAGCAACCCAACTGTTGGGGCATATTTTTGGAATATTTTCTTTTAAATGATCGGGATAAGGCACACTTCTACCATTTAACTATCTTAATTCTTTCCTGTCACTATCCCATTTCATCCTCTTTTGTTCGTACAATGAGACCCACGATTGTGTCGCTTTAGAATTGTAAAGAATGAATTTATTGATTGCTTCAATTTCTGCATTCGCTGATGAAATCAAACCGACATTATATAGTACTTAGAGACCAAAATATACATTATATCGAAGTTCAACATGAATATTAACTTTGTGTAAATTTGAAAAATTATAAGTCGCTTACTCTTTATCAAGCGCTTTTTTCCACTCATTTGGAGCAACTCCCCTTCCCTTTTGTCTTTATCCCTTTAATCGTCCCAAATCACTGCACTTGGTCTGTTGTCGATCTTCTTGATGTACTCACTTGCATAATAGAAAGACTCATATGATATGCACCCCTCTACCATAGACCCCTCGGGTTTTTCCCTTTGTTGAACAAAACCTTTCAATTTATTCATGTACCTCTTTAAGAAGAACATCCAACAACAAGAAACCACCCCAACTAATTCAACCTCATCTACTAGGTGGGACATCACCTTCTTTGAAAAACCATGAATTAGAGGGACCAGCGCCTGCCTCTAATCTCGTACTTTCTAATCGTCTTGGCCAATTTTTCTTATTAGTTTTTGAAGTAATACGATCTTTCCTAACAACCAATGTGTCACTTTGTTTCGATGATATGTGCCTCCATAAAGAAGATGAAACATTTTTAAATATATGCATGGGATCTAATAAGTGGGTAATCTTAAGATTCTCCCAATATGGGAGGTTATAAAAGATATATTTCCTTTTCATCCCAATGGGAAATTTCTCAACATAGGTGTCGAAGATTTCTGGATCATCGAACATTTCTATGAACTCCTTCTCCTTCTCTCTCTCATATTCTCTAAGCCAATTAGCTGGTGTTGTTATTGGAGGCATTTGGGTTCTCTCTCGTTTACCATTGAAAGCGGATTTCGCTCTTTTGTAAGGGTGTTCTTCTGGGAGGAATACCCTGAAGCAATCATACACTGGCTTTCGTAGGTCCTTGGACCATCTAGCTTTCAGAGAAGGTCCACAAAATTTACATCCAAAATACATTTTTGTTACAAGATCTGCGATATTATTGTATACAATTAATATTCATGGCACGTTAAAGAATATCATGAAGGCCAGAACAAATATTACAATGAATTAAATAACTAATATGTGAAAAAATATTGTTACATATATAAACAAATCAATAAGTTAAACATGTAATTTACCAAAGCAAACTCCTAAGCCTGGATAATCATGTGTCGTGTAAGAACATATGCCATACAATGTAAAACTCCCCTCTGCTGTTATGGGTCTTGATACATCGTATACATTTATCCAATCCTATAATTACTTCAATTCATCTACTAGTGGTTGTAAGTAGACATCCATATTCTTCACTTTTCTTCTACCAGGGACAGTGACAGCCAACATAATATTTTCATTCTTCATGGACAACCATGGGGGGATATTGTTATTGATCACTACTGCAGGCCAAACACTACAGGCCAAACAGAATATTTGGTGCTTTGGAGGGAATATGGGTTGACGCCATCCATGGCTATGCTGAGTCGTAGACTTTGTACTTCATCCTTGAATTTTTCGAGCCATGTATCCTCTATACGCTTCATGGCTATTGAATCAGTTGGGATTCACATAACTCCCAACTCACTTTTATGTGAGGTATGCCATCCTTGCAACATAGCTAATTATTTGCAACGAAAGAGCCTTTGAATCCTTGGGATTATAGGCATGTGCCTCAATATCTCAAAAGGAGGACTAGTACGTGATTCACCCTTCGTTTTTTATTTATCATACTTGTCATGCCCACATTTCGGACACATATCTTTGTCTACATATTCTCCTCTCTATAGAGTACAATTATTTGGACATGCATTATATGATATGTACTTAACACCCAACATTTTCAACAATTTCTTTGCCTCTTCACAGCTACCAGGCAAGACATTATCACTCGGAAGAACCTTATCTTTGAATAACTTGTAGTTGGTGATCATGGAAAAATACGTTAATAAATGTACATTAATTTCGATATAATTATTAACGTTCATAAAATTTACCATTTGTAATGTTCATTGTAGTGTAATGATTATATTTTAAATTTATATAAGGGATTACTTTATGGTAACTTATCTCAAAAGTTCCGGGAAACATGCATTCGAAAACCAAACTTTGCTTTCAAGTTGTACAGTAACATCGTTGTCCCCAACTAAGTAGACTTTGACTAACTGTCAGGTCCAAAGAGAGGGGTGATGGAAGCAAATTTAAGGCTTTCGAAAAAGTTGTCAGCAATATGAGCATCATCCCCTAGCTAATCATCTTTTTGGAATGCATCTAACAACATTGTCTCCATGGCGGTCATATCCCTTAAGTAATCATCCATACCAACCTCTATTTGATTGCCTCCATTGCCATCTTGTGAAGAACTACTATTGCTATAGTGATTCCTAATTGGTGAATCTGGACGTAGCGGGAATTGAATTGGTGGTTGATTCAACCATTATTGGTATCGTTCCTCTCTGATATTTTCTCTTAATTCAGGCTTCTCTCGATTTGACATTGTCGTGGGGTGCAACGAAAGATGGTAGGTACGTCGATCATCATCACTAGAATCCTAATAATTTAAAAATATATATTTGAACATAATTAGTACAAAATATATGATATCAATTAGTAACCACGTTGACAATATTTCATGATTATAAATTAGTTTAACGTTGAAATAATTACATTAATCAATATACCAAACAATTATAATTATTACCATCATTGTCTTGGGATTGTGGCTAGAAGATGCAATATTGTTACAATTGGCAGGGTGAAGCGGTTGTCTATTTTCATCTACCAAATGCGCCTTGCGATATGCAGCTCCTGATAATAGCTTCTGACGTTTTGGAGCTATTTGAATATTTTGTGCATCTGAACTCGGTGTTGAA
Organism: Pinus albicaulis; assembly: GCA_034641835.2. Lineage (NCBI taxonomy): Eukaryota > Viridiplantae > Streptophyta > Pinopsida > Pinales > Pinaceae > Pinus > Pinus albicaulis. The sequence goes on from CM076575.1 coordinate 1,127,580,698, forward strand.
TTTGCATGAACCTGGAAATTTATATACATTATAAATTTAATTAAGTTGTGCATGATTGACATGGATAAAATACATAAATTCAATTAGATAATGAAAATATAAATAAAATCTAAAGTAAATATTACGTCTCGAGATGGATAGGGAGAACTCCACAATGAACTTTGAGAAATATTATGGAACAAGCTGGATTTTGAAGAATTGTCCATTCTATATAATTGTGATATTTTCTCCCTGCATTTGAGCAAAATCAACAATAAATTTTGGTGCACACATCTAAAATTAATTTCGGTGCCTTAAAAATGGACTTCTTGTTATCGGTGCTAATGTACAGAGCACCACGCCGATGTGTTTTTGGTACTGTGCACCAATGCCATTTTATAAACAGACGCACCGGTGCGGTGCTATTACGTGATGCACCGGTGACGAATAAACACAAATAAAAAAGCACAACTATATTTTCTTTAAGTGAAAAAAAACCGGTAAATTGAAAAATGGGCAGCAAAATATTTTCGAAAATCTAATTTCATAAAAAAATTCTTTAAATACTAAACACTTTTCATTATTTCACTATTTTTGCAAACAATTTTAGCCATATATTTGTAGGAGACATACCTGGAGCAAACAGAGCATGAGAGCACTGTGGAGTAGGGAAATATATTCGAACAAAAATATTCAGACAATCAGAATTCCAAACCTCTGGTGATTCAAACCCTGTAGCATAGAATTTCAAACGATCTCATTATTACAGTTTATTGTTTTTCACTTTTTTTGCAGTTTTTTTTGTGTGGTAAAAGAAAAAAATCAAAGTTTATTATTTTTTTAACTTTTTCTGCAGTTTTCAGAAACAAAATAAAATTTAAAAAAATCCATTTTTAGAAACAAACCCTAGATTCTTTTTGTTTCTGCCCTTTCGTCTCCCTCTTTCTGTGATTTCAGAATTAGGGATTTTCAATTTAGATTTATAGGGTTTGTATTGCTAAATATAGGCATAAGACATCCAACCCACAGGATGAATTGCATAGTCGGATCCCAATCCATGTTGGCTCTTCCATGAAATGAAAAAAAAAAAACATATTTTTCTTCGTTGGTGCACCCAACTAACCTAGCACACCGTGAAAGTACTGTGATAATATATATATATATATATATATATATATATATATATATATATATATATATATATTTATTTATTTATTTATTTATTTATTTATCAGTGCGCCATATGTAAAATATGGCACCGGTGCCATTTTATAAACAAATGCACTGGTGCAGTGCTATTACATGATGCACCAGTGATGAATAACCGCAAATAAAAAAGTGCAACTCCGTTTTCTTTAAGTGAAAAAAAAAACGGTAAATTGAAAAATGGGCAGCAAACTATTTTCGAAAATCTAATTTCATAAAACATTTCTTTAAATACTAAACACTTTTCATTATTTCACTATTTTTGTAAAAAAATTCAGCCAGAGATTTGTAGGAGACATACCTGGAGCAAACAGAGCACAAGAGCACTGTGGAGCAGGGAAATACGTTCGAACAGAAGAATTCAGACAATCATAATTCCAAACCTGTGGTGATTCAACCCTGTAGCATAGAATTTAAAACGATCTCGTGATTAAAGTTTTTTTTTTTTCACTTTTTCTACAGTTTCTTTTACACAGTAAAAAGAAAAAATCAAAGTTTATTGTTTTTTTTTACTTTTTCTGCAGTTTTCAGAAACAAAATAAAATAAAAAATCCATTTTAAGAAACAAACCTTAGATTCTTTTTGTTTCTGCCCTTTCTTCTCCCTCTTTCTGTGATTTCAGAATTATGGCTTTTCAATTTAGATTTATAGGGTTTGTATTGATAAATATAGGCGTAAGACATCCAACCCACGGGACGACTTGCATAGTCGGATCCTAATCCATGTTGGCCCTTCTATGAAATAAAAAAAAGTAGATTTTTTTCATCGGTGCGCCCGACGTAACCTAGCGCACTAGTGGGCTGGATTATCCTAGCGCACCGCGAAAGTACTGTGATAAAAATAAAAAAAAACAATATTTTTTTATCAGTGCGCCATATGTAAAATATGGCGCTGGTGCGCTATTTCATTATGGCTCACCGCAAACGTGTTGTTTCGCACAAAAAAAAAACCATTTTAGAAACAAATCCTACATTCTTTTTGTTTCTGCCCTTTCTTCTCCCTGTTTCTGTGATTTGAGAATTAGGATTTTTCAATTTAGATTTATAGTTTTTGTATTGCTAAATATATGCCTAAGACATCCAACCTAGGAGACGACTTGCATAGTCGGATCCCAATCCATGTCAACCATTGCGTGAATTTAAAAAAACAATTTATTTTTTAATTGATGCGCCTGGAGTAACCTAGTGCACCGGTGCGCTGTATTATCCCAGCGCACCGCGAAAGTACTGTGATAAACAATAAAAAAGCAAAATATTTTTTTCTTAGTACGCCATATGTAAAATATACCGCCAGTGCGCTATTTCACTATGGCGCACCGCGAACGTGTTGTTTCGCACAAAAAAAACCATTTTAGAAACAAACCCTACATTATTTTTGTTTCTACGCTTTCTTCTCCCTCTTTCTGTGATTTCACAATTAGGGCTTTTAATTCTAGATTTATAGGGTTTGTATTGCTAAATATAGGCCTAAGACATCCGACCCACGGGACGACTTGCATAGTCGGATCCCAATCCATGTCGGCCCTTGCGTGAATTTAAAAAAAAACATAATTTTTTTTCATCAGTGCGCCTGGTGTAACCTAGCGCACCGGTGCATTGTATTGTACAAGCGCACCGTGAAATTATAGTGATAAAAAATTAAAAAACATTTTTTTTTATCAGTGCGCTATATGTAAAATATGGCACCAGTTTATGTTACAAAAACTAACACTTGACGAATTTTATTATTTTCTATATGTTAATCGATCCGGTGGTTAACATGTAATGCATCGGTGCTCCTTGTTGACATTGAGCACCGTACGGTCTATTATACGGTTTGTGCGGTGCGTTTATAATACCTCCACACACCGATATCAGTGCGTATAGAATAAATGGTGCACCGGTTTCTTGAGATTTTTTTTACCTGAAAAGTTGACAATTTATTTATAAGTATATTAATGAATGATATGGCAAAGGTTTCAGATTGATAAAGAAATGACTAACAAGAGATCAAGTAACAAAAATACTGATAACACATCAATAAAAGAAAAAGAGGCAAGTTCTTTGTAAATTCTTTACAAAAAATATTATTTTTGAACTATATGTAAGTTTCACTAATATGTATTGTTTACTGTGTATCATGCAAAGCCACAAAATGATGAAGCTTGATAAGATTATTTCTGATCTAGGACCATAAGAGCGTAAAAGTTTGATGGAAAACTTGCAAAAGGATGAATCAGGTGAATGAAAAAATACTATCGATCCAATATGAGTTTATTTTTTTAATTTTCATTAATAATATACTTAAAATTATTAGATAACATGTGTCAAACAATATATTAATTCACATATGTTTAATGTTCTTCAGGGACCAACAACTCTGAAAAGAAATGTTGTTCTAAGAACAGAAAAAAAATAGAACATGCAAATGAAAATGAATTGCTCCTTAGCTCATCTGGAGTGGTGTTGGAGGTTAACAAAAGGGGGAAAACTTTTACAAAAGTTTGAGGGATCTAGTGGAACAAATTTATAGACGTTCTTTCCACTTACAATACAAAAATCAATCCAATGATTCCAAGAACCAAATTTTATCTAAACTACAGGAAGAGTTTCTAGAGAATTGGTCAATGAGACGTCAGACTTTTGATAGCAAAAATGTACAACAACAAAAAAGAAGGAATGAAAAAGTAATATTCCTTTAAATGTTTGTCTAGAATTATTTATAAATATCACTTTTGGTATATTTACTTTTCATATATCAATATACAAATTAAATAGTTTATTTTCATATTATATTTTCAGGAAGATTATGAAAATCTCAAAAAATGAATGAGCTGATATCAAAAATATGCCAGTAGAAATGTCCAAAAAGGTGTACAAGGAGATTGTCAAAGAAATGGACAAAATTGCATCACAGGAGGAGCCATCTCAACAACAACATGTTTCAAATGTAATATATAATCATTGAATTTTTCGACCATTAGCTACAATAAATAAACAATTTAGCATTAAGTATTAATTTTCAAGTATTTTGTTGCAGAAAAGAAAAGAAAATGGGACCCATTCAGAACATTAAACAGGACGACAAGGAAGAAAAGGGTTGATATCTAAGTTTGTGAGTAATTGTTACTTCCTTATAACAACTTAACTAGATTTAATTTTTGTATTTCTTAAGTTGTTTTACAAAAATCATCCTTGAATGTCTTTAAATAGGTGCTAACAAACAAAGAAGAACCATCAGAGGATTGATTGAAATTGGGTTAAATATGAGTTGTGAGTATATGTTGGCATATCAGAAATTAACTGTGGAATTTGTAAGCATCTATCGATCTTGTTTTACTTAGCTCCGTCTATAATTAATAGAACAAAAAAATATTTTATATTAAATATATGATTTGTTATGGGGTATAAAAATTGTAGGAAACAAAGTATGGAACTGCGCCAATAGAAGAAATCTTGAATGATGGCATGTTACATGGTTTTGAAATAATGTGTATAGTTTATGAGTCAATTTTTGCAATTGTACGTAATTTCTTTTCGATTTACATTGATGTATTTTTTTTTTCTAAGTTGGACTTATTCTATTAATAGAACATAATATACAAGATGATTCGGGGCTCTGGAATTGCTGTACTAGCCAATTCGGTGGCATTATAAGTAAAAAAAACAAAAAAATGACCGCCCCATATGGGGAAACCGGTCATGATACGGCTTCCCTCAAAGGGGAAACTAGCTTCAAACAGTAGATACTTAAAAGTTGAAAAAAAGTTCTAGAAATATGTTTTAACATGGAAAATAAACGTAGCAGCAAAAAAAGACCTCTCCGTGCTAGGTGTCATTCTGTTGAGGTGGTGGTTCCTCCACAATGAGGCACCTGTAATTTTCAGAGGAGTCATCTACATGTTTCTCTTGATGGGCAGCTGGTTAAGGTGTTGTTGCGGTGTAAATTACGCTGGCATTGCCCTTCCTACAATCTTCACTCGACATTCTGGACTCCCACTACCACTGTTGCCACTACCATTGTTGCTGGAGGAATTGGCAATGGGCTTAGCAGGTAGGGCCTCGGACTTCCTTAAGAGCTGCTGAGGCTCTGTTGCAATGGTGTATTTTCTAGGTCTCTTTCTGGTGTTGCGTTATACAAACAAGGAGGCTTCTTCCTAGAAACTAATGGTGATGGTGGTAGTAAGACGGGGTCTGTCCAGAGCACAATTGTAATGAAATTGTGTGGAATTCTCCTCGGGCAATGTTGGACGAGCCTCCATGTGAATTGACTTCTGAGGATGAGAAGCCCGGCTACATCCTCTACCTCGGCCTATGGAGTGGTATTGGACAAGATTTTCATCAGGCAGTGAGGTGCAAGGTTCAGGATGAACAGCAAGAGGCAGTTGCGGGGCAAGACCTCTACCTCTGCCTCTGCGAGTGGAAGGAGAATGGGCAGAAATCGCTTCAAGAGTTGGAGAAAGAGACTCTGAATGAATGGAAAAAGGTGGGCGAGATGCCTGACCTTGACCACTACCACGGCGGCAACACATTTTGTGCCGTCTGGGCATGTTGGAGCTGTCGGAATCAATAGGGAGGCAAGGTGGTGAAGGCGTGGTGACAGTGCAAGTGGAGGGATTTAAATCTTGAGATGGAAGAATGAAAATGAAGTTGCAATAAAGAATATGAGAGAAATGGAGGTCAAGAGCAAGCGTAAGGCAACAATGAAGGCTGCACCACCTCCCTGTGTGTGCTCAAGAGCTCAGCTCTGAGATCGCAGAGGGGCAGATACAGCGAGAGGGCAATGGAGAGATGATTAAATGCGAAGCCATTTTGTGGAGAGTTGAATGGCACTTCAATCTGAGTGCATTAAAATTTGGAGGGCGGCAAGCCGCTGGTTGAGTTAAATGCAATGACAACACCTCCATGTAGCATGCAAGATATTGGTGTGGCGACGCCTGGCCTGGGTCATCACCTCACATTTTAGCAGCACCCGTATCTAGATACATTACAGTATATTATTTAATATTTCAATTTTCATTATTCTCACCAATGTATATACATTCATTACAGTTTATTTTTGTGTTTCTAGATGGAAGTTGGAGAAGAAGGAAACAATAAATACCTTGAATAAAACATTTCTGAAAATAACCCAAGTCATGGAAGTAGCTCAAGCAGTGACAACAGTTCAAGCGAAGAATGATGATCACTATGTTTCGGTATCAAAGCAAGGCGTTGTATTTTTTGAAATATTTGTCTGTGAAATCAAACATTTTGTTTAATGTATAGGACATAGTGTCCCAATTGAAAGACAAAGGGATACCAATAATTGTTCCATTTTGTATGAAAAAAGAGTGTTTTATTCATATATATATATATATATATATATATATATATATATATATATATAATCAAATATATTTTAATTTATTCTATTACGTTCTCCATTGTTGCTGTGAAATGTAACACCACTGATTAAATTTATGGATGATTAAATATTATAATGAAGAGATATGAAATTTGATGATATGATATAACAAATTAATCCAAACATCACATTCAAATGCACTATTAAAAATTTAATTCATATGAATGTTGTTATAATATATATATATATGTGTGTGTGTCGACTTTTGATGAATAATGAATTTTAAAAAATCACAATAATTATGATATGATATAACAAATTAATCCAAACATCACATTCAAATGCATTAATAAAAATTTAATTAATATGAATATTGTTATAAGATTTGTTGACTTTTGATGAATAATGAATTTTAAAAAATCACAATAATTGCACTCTCACAGGTCGATGTTTCTAAAAAATACAAAATGAAAACTGGTGTGTGTCAGTTACTGTACACCGGTGCATTTCTACGACCTATCGGCACCGCACAAATACAAAAACTGATTAAAAATATCAGTGCATTTGTGCGGTACTGCGCACCAGTGCATTTATGTGGAATTACGCACCGTTACATTTGGATGACCTCTGGGCACTGCACAAATACTGATACCAATTATAAATCTTGGTTTGTATGTGTGATACTACGCACCGATGCGTTCATGTGTCTCTACGCATAGGTGCATTTGTACGACCTATGGGCACTGCACAAATACCGAAACCAATTATAAATCTCGGTGCATTTGTGTGATACTATGCAAGTCTACACACCGATGTGTTGAGACGACCTATGGGTGAGGTACAAATCCCAAGACCAATTAGAACGGCCCCGTGCGTTGTATCACCAACACTACGCCAGGTGCTGTTTTATACCTTAACGGCCCAGTGCTTTCTCCTTCGACTGGCCCGGGACACCTTCTAGATGTATGCACTGATGCATTCAAACCTGAGTAGTGCACTGATGAAAAAAACATCCGTAATAACCTCCAGTCGCCCATTTTTTTTTAGTTGTTCTGAATTTCCATTAAAATCTCCGCCAAAACCTCCGTAACCATAAACGGATGTTGTAGAAAATGTTTTTTTAACGATTTTGACCAGTTTTATAACACTAAAAACCTCCTTTATAACCTCTGCTAGAGGGTGTTTTCCTTGTAGTGATATGTTCCATAGACTAGTTGATAGGGTGACATGTCAATTGATTACTCATTTGTTAGCCTGTCTTCCCATAGTGCATGAACCAATTTTTTGTGCCATGATTTCTTGTTTTCCTCCAACAACTTTTTAATGATGTTCACCAAAATTTAATTTGAGGATTAAACCAACCCATTACCTTGTGCATAATAAGATGTAGAATGTCCCAAAGTAATATGATATTTGTGGCAAAAAGCCACTATTTTCTTGGATCTAAAAGCAGTAGCATTGTCAATAATGATTTTCCTAGGACAACCAAACCTGGATAGGATGTTATTTTCAAGGAATCTGATAATTACTGAGTCTGTGGCAGTCCTAGAAGGAATGGCTTCTATCCACTTAGTAAAGTAGTCATTTTCAGTAAGGATCCATTTATGTTGGGAAGAGGAGGAAGGGTGGATTTCTCCAATCAAATCTAGACCCCATTGTTGAAAAGGAGCTTCAACAGAAATGGGTTGTAATGGAAAAGGCAACAGTTTTACTTTTCCCTCAAAGATTTGGCATTTATGGCAGGAAATTACCATTTTGTGGATGTCTTGGAAAAGGGTAGGCCAATAGACACTAACCTTAAGGATCTTATAAACAATGTTTTTCCAATAATATGACCTCCACATTCTCCCTTGTGAAATTAATGCATGATTCTATCAGCATCTTCTTCAGGAAAACATTTAAGAAATACACCACTAGAATTTTTCCAATATAAAACTTTGTTTAGAATGCAGAAATTTACAGCCTTTAGTTTCAAGAATCTGGCCTTTGTTTTGGACAAATCATGAGGAACATTTAGATTAAAAAGCACATACAGTATATCATCATACCAAGGAGAGTTTAGGAATGCTTCCTCAATAGGTGGAGTCACCAGCTCTTGTTCATCCAATGAGTGAATCATATTTATGTCCAGTGCTTGAAAATTTGTTTCAGCCATCAGTTTAGCCAGTCCTTGTCCTTTGATAAGCTTGGTGGCCTTGATTTCCAGATCATATTCTAAGATAACAACAATCCACTTACCTATTTTTCCATCAGGATTTTGTGTAAGTATGTCTTTAACCACTGTATGAGGCACAAATGAAATGTTGTATGAGTGCAAAATGTAGACTCTAAAATCCTTTAGTGCCTTGATTAAAACAAAAACCTGCTTCTCCATGATATTATATTTCAGAGGTGCATCTTTTAAAGCTTGGCTGAAGAAAGCTATGGGTTGTTCTTGTCCTTTTGTATTTTTCTGCAGTAGGACAACAACAACTGTATGTTATGATGCAAAGGAGAAAATGAAGAAATCCTTGGTGAAGTCAGGGCTGATCAGAACTGGTGCTTGTGTAAGTGCCTGTTTCACCCAGTCAAAAGATTGCTTGGCTTCTTTGGTTCGTCTGACCCCTGATTCTCTTTTGAGCATGTTGGTGATGTTCCTCAAGAGTTTTGAAAGGTTTGGTATGAACCTTCTTAAGAAATTTAACTTTCCAGTGAAACACTGCAGCTCTTTGATGTTCCTTGGATGATTGATTTTCAATATTCCCTCAATCCTCTTCGGGTCAATCTTGATACCTTATTCATATATGATGTGGCCTAAAATATTTCCTTTTTTAAGTCCAAACAAAGTTTTCTTGGGATTTAAAGACAAGCCATACTTTATGCATTTTTCAAAGACCTTTCTCAAATGGGCTAGACGCTCTTCATTAGTTTTCGAATAGACTATGATGTCATCAAGATATATCACAATGAATAAACCTATTTCTTCTGAGAAAGCAATATCCATTTCTCTTTGAAAAGTAGCTCCAACATTCATTAACCCAAAAGGAATTTTAACATACATGAAGCCACCCCAAGGTGTGGTGAAAGTTGTCTTGTGTTAATCATCTGGATGTACCAACACCTAATTGTACCCTGAAAAACCATCAAGCAGAGATATCCTTTTGGAGCCTACTGCCCTTTGCAGTATATGATCCATTTTTGGTAAAGGGTAGTTTTCCTTCAGTGAGGCTTTGTTTAAATTTCTGAAGTCTATGCAGAGCCTAATTTCCCATGTCTTTTTCCTCACCAAAACAAGATTTGAGACCCATTCTAAGTACCTTAGTGGGATTATTATGCCAGCATCATACATTTTCTTTATTTCTTTCTCAACTAGTGGCATTTCGACAGGGTTTATTTTGCGCAAATTATGTTTAAAGGGCTTCTAGTTTTCTTTGAGTGGAATCTTGTGTTGGAGGATGTTGGCTTGAGGGGTCCTGACCCAGGTTCGGAGGTTAAGGTTTGCCAAAAAACCCCTATAATACTGGCCCTTTTGGAAATGACCTACTTGCGCTAGCCAAGGTCTCACCCAAAGCAGTATAGGAGGGTGCTGGAACCAGGTTTCCGCACCCTGAGAGAGAGTAGGTAATTCGAGGCAGATCTAGGTCACAGCTTATTAGGTTCACATAAAGGGAGTCTATTCGCAGCTCTTTTAATAGTGTAATTAGAATATAACCATAACAAAGATATCAGATCTAATCAGTACATTCACATCCACGTGCATATTACCAAATACCATCACAAAGCACTATAATCATAGATATACTCATGCCAATTCCAAAATACAGATACATTCACAGCCTAAATAAATATCACATATGCACTTCAGCAGTAAATATAACCAATTCAGATAACACATAGATACTTCAACTATACTTTGCATTCATTAATATCAAATATCCACTTACAACCCAAACACAACCCACGCACACAGCCTAACAGGGTCCACACAAAGCAGGACTGAGGATCTCTGCACACATAGCCAGTAGGAGTCCTTACCCAAAACAACCCAAATAGATCTTAATAGTTCGCACGTAGCATCAATCTATCAACTTACTTACTTACTAGACCCAACTATCTATCTATTTATAATATTGTAACCTTCGCTATCCTATGGTCCACAAACCATGGTTTGCGGACCCTAAAGCTACCCTTTAACCCATTACAACACATTAGGGGCTTTGACCCACCCCAAAACCCCTACACAGGACCGACTTCAGCAAAATTGTACCAAAAATGCACGTTAGGGAACCCCATTCCAACAGGCCCCCAACACAATATTGTGACTCGTCCCGACTCACTATGTCTGTGGGTTTTCCATCTTTGCCTGCAGCTGCTTAATCGCAACAACTAGTGGGGGTAGCACTCCTTTGCTCTGCGCAGCAGCATTCTGAGAAATATCTACCAACTTTTGCGACGTTGAACCTTCTGTAGAAGGAGTGACGCTCTCTAAAGTCTGGTTCAGCTACTTAACTGCGATATCGAAGTCTTGAGAGAGCTTGAGGGCTTCATCGAACCAAGGCTTAAGGTGGTCACTGAGGACCTTGTTTTTCTAGTGGAGCTCTTCAAAGTTATCTCTTAGCATGTGGCTGGTATGCAATCATGTCAGGAATTGAGCGGGGATCAGAGTAGGCATAGTGGCTTCTAGCTGCTCAAACTCTTCTTCCTTATGGCATATCTCTTGAGTAAGTTCGCACAGGAGAGGATCATGTTGCACCTTAGTCCACAACTGCATATCTGTCTCCAACAGTCTTGTGCCCTGAGAAATCTAATCTGTGATGACATTGGTGGCCTCTGTGACCAGCGTGGCTCTCTGGGCCCTTACCTTAGGTGGTATTTCATGTTGTAATTTGGCCTGCAAGGCTGCAATCTATTGTTCCATCTCTGACTTGATTGCCTCGATCTCGGTCCTAAAAGCCTTGAGTGCAGCAAAAAACCCCTCAATCTTGGCCTGGGGGGTGGCAAAAGTTGGGATATCTTCAGTGACATCTGCGCAAAGCCTACTGATTAGGCATTCCAACTCTGTCTGTTGTGCAGCAGCGAGGGTACATGCAGCCTGCGCCTGGGACACTTGAGTGGTTTTCTCCACTATCGTCTACTCAGCTGTACTGAGCTGCTGGTGCACTCGGCGGTCTTTGTGTTGAATCTCTTCAAATAGGGATGCATGGAGGACCTGTAATGGTTCATTTGGAAAGTGGGCTAGGTCCAATTGTACCTCTGCGCAGGCCTGGACTTGCGCTCCTAAGTTGGGTGGACTCAGCATGAGGGTTGCGCCTAGTAGAGGGCAGAGGCAACTTTCCATCATATTGCTTAATGTGTTGCTTGTTGCTAGGGCCGGTCTTGCCTGAATCATACTTGTTTGCAAGGTGTCAGTCATAAGCTATAGAGCCCGGAGCTCAGCCTAGAGAATATCGACCGTGGCCTTCTGTTGCTCTTCCAGAGCAAGTCATTTATCTTCTACAGCGAGGGTGATTTCATCCACAATCTGCTCCATTTCCTCTTCTGTCAAAGTAACTCCGGTGTCACGTTCCATTCATTGAGCTCGTTGCTTCTTCTGTGGTCCCTTAATAGGGTCACATGTATTCTTCGTACCTCGAGGGGAGTCAGCACCTCCCGCAGCCAGTCCCTCTGCACCTAGATCCTTCTATGAATCCTTCTGCAAACCCTTCTGTGATTCCGAGTCCACTCCATTCCTAGTACTCTTACCCTTTCATTCCTTCTATGGTTCCAGGTCCACCCCTTTTCCTGCCATGTCCTTTGGTCTCTTTGGTGGTGGTGGGCCAAGTAGCAATAAGGTGGTCAATCTCCTCATCTGCAACCATATATGGGAGTGATACCCACGCTGGATCCTTGCGGCCCCTGATATGTACATTGTGCATTGTTACCTAAAATGATGCGATGGTCTTACACTTATCATAAATTGTTGGTGATAAGTGCAGCCAGGAATGGATGGCAGCTGCGAGCCCGTTCTGAAATAGGACCCAGAAGACTTGATTATCCTCAATATGATGCGCGTCCTTTGAATCCCACAAGTTCACGTATTGCACTCCCTCGCACATACCTAGCTCTAGCTCAAGGAGCATTAAGTCTTTGGGGGCTTCCCATGCGACCAACGCGATGAGGAGCAGTAGCTAGGAGTAGAAAAAATCCTTTTCCTGATCCTAGGCCTCACGCACAATCTCCAGAAATTCATTTCACAAAAACTGGGACTAGTTGTAGTAGACCCCCTTCTCGCAGTGGCCAGCCAAATGAATTACATACACAGGGATGGTTGTAACCTAGTATTTGCACATAATTTTTCATGCTAACAAAAAGGTGCCCATGTGCGCACCAAGGTCGCTGATGGTGCTGATCATGAACCCCCTAGTGTTTCGCTCGACATGGTAGTCCTCGTGTACCTTATCGGTGAGATGTTGCTCGTAATTTTTGCCGACGCGCCCCATAGGGTTCAGCCCTTCCATGGGGAGAGAAGTGATACGGTGAATAAGTATGGAATTAATGGGAATGCGGTCCTATATCCATAAGTTTCCATCATGGACTAGGGCAAGAAGCTGGTGCACTAGTCAGTCTATGAAATTGTAGTGGCCAAAATGAGGAATCCGTAGCAGTTTTAATAGCCCAGAACCAACCAACCTGCTTGGCCATGGCATGGGGACCACCTTTAGTACGTCATCCTCCAATACCCTTTCAATATATAGCTGAGGTGCCAGTTCTAGGAAGCCGTCCAAGTTGGCCAAGTCGTGGTCGTTGAATTTTACCGAGAGGAGTTTTTCAAAGGAGTCTCCAATTATGGGGACCTCTCCCGAAATCAACAGAATTTGAAGATAGGTATGCAGACCCTTGAGGTTCCTATGCGTGCACATTAAGGGCCTACAAGCCGGGACATAGGGCGGTAGCCAGTTTATCGATTAAGCGATTCGGGCCTTCCTAAGAAGAGAGAGGTCGCTTCAATGGGTTAGGAAAACATGGCTGGGGCACTGTTCGGGGGGATTTCACATTCCGAGGGGAGGTGCAGGGCTTCCTTCCAGCCCACTTCGCAAGTTTCCTTGTCCCTTGCTCCTTGCCTTTTCCTTTCCCTTTCTATTTTCCCTTGCTCCGCATGGACATAACTTCCTCAACTTTGGGGGTGACTTCTAGTCCTTCATTAGATTCTTTCTCTGCCAAGGCCATGGTCTGCGAGGATTCAGCGGGATTGGTCAACATCATTCTTGTGTGGAAGATAAATTCAGGATTGATACTATCATAATGAGAAGCTCACCCAGACATTAACAAAGCATAATAATCATAGAGTTTCACAAAACACCAACTGTTCAATATGCACAGAACCCCCCTCTGATCTACCCCCTGCTTTTATAGCCTTGGAGATCATCCAATGAATGGATGAGGCTTATCAGAAACTTACCATCAAGTAAACGGTAATTTTTTTTCAAAAATCACCTCATTAATTGTCGGTCGCCCACTCCCTTCAACGGTAAAATTTGTGTTCTACCCAGTTTTACTGTTCCAACAGCTAGTTTTCGCAGCTGTAGGCTACCCCTCCACTTTCAGCGCACCACCTGCGCTCTAAGTGCACCCCTGCACTCCCAGCATACCTCTTGTGCTCTGATAATATCCCTACACTCCCAACACACCTCTCCGGGCCTCCAGGCCTGCGATCGAGCCCTCTGGATACCATAGTTCTGCCTGTGTTTGTCCCTCTTCTGGTGCGTATCCCGCCCCATACAGCTACTCTGGCCATATAGCCATTTGAACCGATATGGTTTGAGCTCTCCGCCATTGACATATCCTGGTACCATATCGCCGTGCAGCGTGGCTAACCGGAACGCTCCTCCATCAGTAATTTCCTTTACCATATAGGAACCTAGCTAGTGTTGATGGAACTTCCCTGGGTATTTTGCAAATTGGCTATTGTATATCAGGACCAATTCTCCCTCCGCAAATGTCTTCTACCAAATATGTCGATCGTGCCATGCCTTATCCTGGGCCTTCTGAACTTGCTGATGGAAGTTAGCAATGAAACGATCTTCCTCCAAGGCCACAAGTTGCGCTAACCGTTCCTCCGTGATATCAGGCTCCACCATGTTGGTAAAGGTTGCGATGTGGAGGCTAGGAACAATATACTCCATGGGCATAATGAGCTCCTTGCCATAAACATACTAAACATTGTCTTCCCAGTCAGCTTCTTGCAGGTGGTTCGATAGGCCCAAAGAACTGACGAGATGCGCACGTCCCAGTTGCTGCAATTGACATTACAGACCTTTGTCAGTGCCTATTCCAAGATCCTATTAAAACCTTCTACAGTTCCATTTTCTTGTGGATGATACGGGGTGCTTTTCCCGTGGTGGATCCAAAATTCTTCAGTCACGGCATGTATTGTTTCATTAACAAAATGCGTACCTCTATCGCTCATTAAGATCTTCAGACAACCAAACCTGGTCATAATATGCTAAAAAATGAAGTGTGCAGCAGTATTTGCAGTGCAGTCCTTAACAACTTTTTCTTCTGCCCATCTAGTTACATAATCAGTCACAATGATGATGTAGCACACACATGTCTTCTTTCCTGGCAGGTTGATGGGCCCAACGAAGTCGATGGCCTATTTTTCAAATGCTTGCAGGCCCATTTGCGGTTGTAGGGGAATTTCATCTCTGTGCGATGGCCTTCTTATCCTTTGGCACTTATGGTAGGCTTTGCAATAGTCATGAGAGTTTCTATGCAGTGTGGGCCACCATAGCCCAGCTCTCAAGATCTTCTGTGCCATTGCCTTCCCTGCGTAGTGACCTCTTGTTATGCCCCCATGGGCTTCTGCTAATATGGCGTGCCTTTCATGCTCCAAAACTTATCTTCGTAGCACCTCGTCAGCTCCCAGCTTATATAGATGGCCTGTAATGATGGTAAAATCCACTGCGTAGGTTACCAACTCTTTCTCCTGTTGTACCAAATACTATGTAGGTGCCATCCCGGTAGTCAAGAAGTGAATGATGTCGGCGAAGTGCACATCATCTACCTTAATAGCAAACAGCTGCGCATCAGGCAATCCTTCTTCTAGGTTGGTCGACTCTTCACCACTTTCGATTCGGGATAAGTGGTCTGGCCCAGCATTCAACTTCCCGGCTTTACGATGATCTCAAAGTCATATTCTTGGAACAACAGTAGCCATCGACAGATTTTCCCTCCCAACATAGGTTTATTCACTAATTACTTCAAATCCGAGTGATCTGTAAACATCCTGAAGTGCCCTCCTAACAGATAATGCTAGTATTTTTGCAGGGCGTATACCATGGCCAACCTCTCACACTCAGTGGTGGAGTAGTTGTGCTTCGTACCAGAGAGTTTCCTACTAGAAAATGAAACTAGATGGTCAATGTCTCTATCTCCAGGCTGCGTAAGGACAGCTCCTAGGGCGATCCCCAACGCATCTATGTGAACATGTAAAACCTTTGCCCAGATAGGAAAGATGAGAATAGGCACAGAGACCATCTTATCCTTGAGTAGCACGAAGCTCTTCTGACACTCCTCGTCCCAAAAAAACGAAACGTCCTTATTTAGCAATTTTTCCATAGGTTCTGTGATCAGCGTGTACCCTTGAATGAACTTCTTGTAGTAGCCTGTGTGTCCAAGTTTAGAGCACAACTGTTTCTTAGTTGTAGGTACTGCCAGTTTTATGATAACTACTATTTTGGCAGGGTTGACCATCAATCCTTGTCGACAAACTATGTGACCTAGCAAGATCCCGAAGGGTACGCAAAATATGCACTTATTGATATTCAGGGAAATATGGTCCTTTTAATAGGCATCCAACCTCATGCAAAAGTTTTAGACATGCTTCTTTACCAACCCGAAAATGGTCTAGTCATCAAAATATACCTCCAAAAACTTGTGGATGAACTCCTTGAATATTGCGACCACCACCCATGAAAATATGGCAGGGAAATTCTTGAGCTCAAACGGCATGACAGTGTATTGAAAAGATCCCCATTCAGTGGCGAACGTGGTTTTGCTGTAATCTCCAGGTGCGTTTCTTATCTGATGGTAGCCCGAGAACCCATCCGTGAACGAGTATGCTTCTTGCCCACCCATTTTATCGATTATTTCATCGAATAATGGCGTAGGAAAGGGATCATGTACGCAGACATAATTTAATTTGCGCAGGTCAACACAGATCTATATCTCGCCCTTAGTCTTTTTCTCCTGAACCACCATAGGACTTACCCAATCTAACTGTTCGACTGGTTCGATGATACCTGCGGTGAGCATTTTGTCGATTTATTCCTTGACTTTTTGTTTGTACTTGGGGTTTAACCGATAAGGGCGCTGCTTCACAGGGGGGGCATCTGGTTTCAAATTGATGTGCATGACCACTCGGTCCCCTGTAATCCCTTTGAGTTCTGAGAATTTCGTTGGAGGTAGGTCCTGGTATTCGGTGAGGAGTTTCACGACTCTTCCAACATTATCCTCATCCCAGTAGTCCCCTATTTTAGCTAGCTTAGGTTGCTCCTCCGTCCCAATGTTGACTTCTCGCAACTTTAGAGGCTTAGTGACATCGATGGTTTGCAGTGAGGGTCCAACAACTGCGCACTCTCCCTCTGACTCTGGGACAAAGATATTCCGCGGGTCCTCATCACATTCCTCTATTGACATATTGTGATAGTTGACAATGTCCTGCATCTGCGTCTCCCACGTTGGTGCCCCATGTGCTACATAAGGGCGTGATTCATAGAATACTAGGGCATCGATATCCTACAAGGCTTCGTTCAATGCCTTCATTCCACCTACCAAACCGAATGTCCCTAGAAATTCGTCCTTCAGGGTTACCTAGTGGCGGGTGCGCTAGTGTAATTCTGCATCTAAATACCATGCAGTGGGGATTGGCCCCAAGGCATGAATGAACAAGTGGACCCATTCCTCTATATTTATTTCACACCATTCCTCCATCTATGCGAACAAGTGCAAGCGCGGGTCCCTTGGGCCAAGGAAACTCTTTACACACAAGTGAATCGGGGGTTCAAACTGTAGAACCATCATTTCGTGAAATTCTTCCCACTCCTGGAATGTCCGATTATGTGTGTCCCACCACCTCGTAGGGTTCGCGTGCATGGCTAGATTAAGGGCCCACAACCTTCGCTCCTGTGGGACTTCAGCTTCAAATGTTCGCAAAAACTCCCTAATACTACCAAAACCATCAAAGTAGGGCAGTTCTATTACCTCTGAGGAGATACACCAGAAGTTATTTGTGATTCTAAGAAATTGCAGTGAAGATATATCATGTAACCGATTCTACCAGTTTTCTATCTCCCTATCAGAGTTAGAGAAGCATTCGTTGTCCTTCTCCCAGCAAAGCACACCATCAGCGATAGGATTGATCCAATCTTCATCCCGATCGGTTAATTTATAGATGTGATCCACATCCTGTTCTTCGCGAACTGGTTCTATATACTGCTTTCCTTCTGCAGGGTCCAGTGGGTCTATCACCCTCGTGCCCTCATTCTCAAACACCATGCTCCTTTTCTTTAGGTTGATAATGCCTCCCATTTCTATTGCCCAATCCAACCCTAGGAGCACAGGATAGGGGTCCACATCTTCCACAATCTGAATTACCTCAAAATTGGTGCGGACCTTAACTCCTGCGATATCTACCATAATCTTCGACAACCTCCCCAATGGTATGATCTTTTGCTGGTTGTCCATGCACATCTCGATAGTAGACCATTCCAACTTAGTCTCTCCCATCCACTACCAAGGTTTCTTGGGCAGTATGTTTGCATCTGACCCCTGGTCCAAGATAACCTGATCCATTTCATAGTCGCCAATCTGCATTGTTCGCTGCATTTCCCGACCAGTGTGTTTCTCATGCTTGTAAAGTTTGTGTACATCCTTAACTTCTGGGGGAGGGTTAGTTCTCTCTGCGCAACTGTCTATTAGTTCTTGTAGATTTTCTACTTCCTTCTAGTTCTATAGTAGCTTCATACATGCCTGTAGAAATGGTTTAACTTCGTCATCTGTTCTTAGGATTGCTGGAGCTTTTGAAATAGGCGCCTCCTCCTTAGTAAGGTCTTTGTGAGTTGCGATGAAGGTTTCCTTTTCCTTCTGTAGGTCCAAGCTTTCTTGTTTGACAACTGCTTTCCGGATAAGAGGTTCAGTTTCAACTTTCTCCTCGGCTCCTCCAGTAGCCATGCCACTGCATGTTATGACATTAATACTTGGTACTTCATCATTCGGTTCCTCCTTGACCCTCTGCACATTATGCGTAGGTGTCTACTATTTTTCCTGCATTTTTGCTATGAGGACTGGACAATCTTCAATCTCATGGTCCAATTGTCAATAGTAACGGAAATATTGTCACGCAGGGTTCGGACAGTCCCTTGCAAAGTGCCCTATCTCCCTAGAGTGGTAACAGATCAGCTGTCCTCTTCCTAGACCTACGCCTCCACCCCTTCCCCCTCCCCTGCCCCTAGATGGGGAGCCTCCTCTGCTTGAGGGAGATCACGGTAAAGAAGGGTCAGCCTATACCCTGTATATGTTTCCTCGATCTATCATCAAGTCATAGGTTTGGTAGTTATGATCGTCATGCCCCAAAAAGGATTAGAATCGACACCATTCTTGCTTCAAATCTGGAACGTAAGTGCCAAGACGGGGACAATGACTAGTATCATGTAGCCCTGCAACATGAAAATCAGCACACCATAACGTCGGGCCACTTGGCCCCACAGCCTCCTTAGGGCGCAATGGGCTAGGTCGCCCAGCAACCTAGCCTGCATGTAATCTGTCAACAGAGGACACTGATCCTAGGTATGACCGGACACCCTACATCTTATGCATCATATGTCTGGACTAGCCTATTTCCCCCATTCTTTTCAGAGATTCTGTATTTCAAGGTGCATCGCCGCCAGCAATCCATGGATCTGCTGCACTCCAAACTGGCCATTGTCTCTTGGCACAACCTCTAGTTTCATAGCAATTTCCAAGGCTTTCTCTTGTGTTTCAATTGCCTACTTACCCATAGGTCCACGCAAGTGAGGTAGCAGCATAGTGATAAACCATTCCTTATGTTGTCTATCATCACACAGGAATTCTCCATCTCTGATAACCTTCTTTAACCATTGATCACCTTCCCATACAGAATCAATGGGTCCTTGTCTAAAGTCTTTTAGGTCAGTTACCAGCTGCGAGTAGGACTCAAGATTTCAGAATTGTTGTTTTAAATTTGTCTTAATCTCCTAGATGTAAGGATCCGCATGCTACCCTACGTACCCCATATACCAATCGAAGGCCCTTCCTTCGAAGGCAAGGGATAGTTGTGCTCTCTTTATAGCATCGGTAGCCACATTCTACGTAGTCCATACTAATTCTGCTACAAACCAAAATTAGTCCATATCTTCATCTCTTACACCCTTGAAGGTGGGTAACTTCATGTGTGTGGCCATATCTTCTTCTGGCAGTGGCGGAGGTGTGGGTGCATTCTTACCCTTATGCTGACTTGGAGTTGGTGTAGCTAGAGGACTATTTCTGTCATGTGCAACCAATTCTCTTAATGGACTGTAGACGGATCTATCTCCTTCTTGATTAGTTCGGTAGTACTTACCACTTCGTTTTGTACTCTCGCTCAAATCAGGGGTCATTCACTCAGTGTGGCTGCATAGAACGCCCTTTTCGCACAGTAATATTCTGATTAACAATGGCAGAGTTTGCAAGAACTTACCCCAGAAACCTTTGAAGAACCTCCGCTCCGCTTCAGAATAGGATACGAACTAATCAACTGCGAATTCTGTCAATAATCCTCCCAGAACGCTATCCACCCAGTGATCTACTATACGGGTGATCGTATTGTCAGTTTTCTCCAGTTGTTGTATCAATTCTGGTGTCCACTTCGTAACCTAATCATCCTTCCAACACATCTGGAATTCTACAAGCCTTGCAATCACTCCTAAAGCTCGTGTGCAAAGGTTACAAAGAAAATCTCATAGACTTCGGTGAATATGTACTTGTTTTTCCACTTATCAGCTGTCAACTTTGTGATACGATTCTCCTTTACAGAAAATTCCTAAATATGTCTTTCAAACCAGTCTTCAATTTCCACCCTCTCAAGTTCTCCAAGGACCTCATGGCATTACCCGATCTCTCTCTCAAAATTCTCCCGGTCCCAACAACAGAACCATTTATTGGCTTGAGGGGTCCTGACCTAGGTTCAGAGGTTAAGGTTTGCCAACAAACCCCTATACTACTGGCCCTTTCAGAAATGACTTACTTGCGTAGGCCAAGGTCTCACCCGAAGCAGTATGGGAGGGTGATGGAACCAGGTTTCTGCACCCTGAGAGAGAGTAGGTAATTCGAGGCAGATCTAGATCGAATCTTATTAGGTTCACATAGAGGGAGTTTATTCGTAGCTCTTTTAACAGTGTAATTAGCATATAACCATAACAAAGCTATAAGATCTAATCAGTACATTCACATCCATGTGCATATTACCAAATACCATCACAGAGCACTATAATAGTAGTCAATATCAGATCACGAATATACTCATGCCAATTCTAAAATATAGATACATTCGCAGCTTAAATAAATATCACAGATGCACTTCAGCAGTAAACATAAACAATTCAGATAACACACATAATTCCACTATACTTTGCATTCATTAATATCAAAGATCCACTTACAACCCAAACACAGCCCGCGCACACAGCCTAGCGAGGTCAGCACACAGCAAGACTGAGGATATTTGTGCACACAGCCAGCAGGAGTCCTTACCCAAAACAACCCAAACATATTTTAACAGTTTGCACGTAGCATCAATCTATCAACTTACTTACTTACTAGACCCAACTATCTATCTATTTATAATATCATAGCCTTCGCTATCCTATGGGCCGCAAACCATGGTTTGCGGACCTTAGAGATACCCTTTAACCCATTACAACACATTAGGGGCTTTGACCCACCCCAAAACCCCTACGCAGGACCGACTTTAACAAAATTGTACCAAAAACGCAAGTTAGGGAACCCAATTCCAACAGATGATATCAGTATCATAGGACTTCAAGTCTTCATATCTCCAAGAAAACACATCATTAAATTCTTTGAAAAACTCAATATATTTCTGTTTTTTATCTGCTGGTAGTGTCTTTGTTAATTTTATCATTTTGGGTTCCTGCTTACTGCCTATATTGCATTCTTCTACCTCTTCTTTAGTAGATTCCATCTTTGGTTTTCTGGCCACATCATTGAAATGAAAAAGCTCTTCTAGAGGGGCTAGTCCTCTAGGCAAGGTATTATCTCTAGACTGTAGCACTTCAACCTCTTATTTTTCTGGATCTTCGCACATTTCTTTCTTCCGTGGATCTTTCTTTGCTAGCAGATTTATATCGGCATTATGGGTGGTCTCCTCCTTGCCTATTTATTCCTCAGCAGGGCAGTCCTCTTCAAATTCTGAAGTTGGCATTTCAAACTCCTCTTTGGACTGCATGAAATCTTCAATCTGTTTGTCATCTTCAAAAACTTGTTAATATCTTAGATTATTAGGGACTGCTAGTCTACATTTAAAATTTACTATGTATTGTTTGCTATGATGAGGTTGTTGACATGTACTGGCTGCAAAGGCTAGACCATTGGCACAGATGTTTTGATTTCTTGGGGCAAAGGCAAGATCATATTCTTTGAATTTTTTTAGGAGGTCAAGGGTAGAATTTATGTATGCTCTTAGTATAGGGTGTTTAGTTGAATATTATCCCTTAATCTGGCTAATGACTAGCTCAAAATCTCTATGGACATAAATCCTTATGGCTCCCAATTTCTTGAGTAATTGTAGTCCTAGAAGGAGTGCCTCATATTTTTCTATATTATTTGTACATTGGAAGTTCGGTTTATAGTAATGGCCCTCCGCGTGATTGTTCTCAGTGTTGTGTACCAAAACACCTACTCCAGATCCAATTTTACCACAAGAACCATCAAAGCTCATGCTCCATAGAGGTTCAATTTAATTTTCGCCATTATGTTGTTCTTTATCTATTTGCTATGATTGTTCTGACTGTTCTTCCTTCTCTTCTTATTTTTCAGCTGTTGGTTCATTTTTTGCTACTTTTTTTATTAATGTTTCCATCATTATAAAGGATAAATGAATCAAGGTCTGAGTGGACAGAGTAGATGGGGGAGTCATCAGGCTTTTCTTGGTTGCTAACCATGTATTTCATATGAGTTTCCCTATTAGTCTTCTTGGTTGACTAAAGACAGGTATGATAGCATAGGTCATATCCATTTGGAGGGTGCCTTGAAGTTTAGCTCCCCATTAGCATGAAAGGACCATGCCATATTTAGGGGGAATGTTAGCCACTACAATATCCATTACTAGGCTTTTGGCTGGTATTTGTGCTAAATTGACACAGAGATCCTTGATCAGGCCTAGAAATTTAACTCTACTGGAGTCGAAGGAGTATAAGTCTTTATATGATCAAGTTATCTCAAGGCCTAGTCTTTCCATAACTACTTTTGGCATGAGGTTATGGGAAGCTCCTGAATCTAACATGGCATTGTGGAGGATCTTATCATGAATGTTCAAACTGACATAAAATGGAGATACACCTCCCTCTTGAAACTTACCTTCTACTTCAGGTCCAAACAAAAGCTCTAGTTTGTCATCATTCAAGTTTACAGTATCAATATTTTCTCCTATGTTTAAATCTTTCAAAACTTGGGATCTATATACATCTTGGCCAACTAATTTAGTAAGAGGTATGGAGATATTTATCTTGGACATTTTATTCTCAATACTAAAGGGTGTCTGTGTTTTTGGCAGATTTAAATTAGTTTTGTCAGACACTATTTTTACAACAATTTCAGCTTGCTGATTTTCATTGGGAGTCTTAGCTAGATCAGGTTCTTTAGGGCTACTAGTTGATGTACTAGTGTTGCTTTCTAGACTCTTTTTGTTTTTGTTTTTATCAGAAATTTTAACCATTATGTTTGAAGTTTCTGATGTCTTTTTAG
The DNA here is from genome assembly GCA_034641835.2 of Pinus albicaulis. Taxonomy (NCBI): domain Eukaryota; kingdom Viridiplantae; phylum Streptophyta; class Pinopsida; order Pinales; family Pinaceae; genus Pinus; species Pinus albicaulis. Next base: position 1,127,604,206 of record CM076575.1, read on the forward strand.
GATTAGTTTCAAGGGTCTTCCTAGCAGAAATTTCAGGGCTCTTTCTCTTGGGACTGTCTTGGGTTTTCTTGCTTCTGAGGTCATACTACCTATGTACTTCCATGATGGCATTTTCGAATCCTTGTTTATAATGTTCAAATTCTAGGTATTCTTCTTCATTGGGGGAAAATATGCCTTGTTCTTCCTCAGTGAGGAAAACAATATCCTCATTGTTAACTCCCATTATATTGATATGACTTTCCTCTGGTTCCAATCACCCCCTCATCTTCATCAGCATATTTTTCTTGGAAAGGAGGCCTCATTTGCTGGTCTGGTCCTCTCTGTCTTATTTGAGGGGGATTTCTCTTAAAGTTATGGTTTTGGTTTCTGTTTTGAGGAGCCACTTGGTTTTCTTTGGGGTAAGATTTTTCATTCATATTTATTCTCTCCATCACCCTCTCCATGATTCTGACAAGATTATCAATTTTAGTATCAGAAGATGAGTCTACAGTTTCCTCCCTATATGTAACTCTTTTTTCATTTCTCATTCTAGCCCTTTTGGAAATTAGATTTTCCTCTACACTTACTGCACCCCTCTGCATGTCTTCTAATGTAAGAGGGTCTCTTTCTCTTATTTGATAAGCCATTTATGTGTCAAAGCCATCTGGAAATTTCCTTAGGGCTAGATCTTGTGGAGGTTTAATGTGGGTTGGGAGGGAATTATATAGACTATTGAACCTAGTGCAGTAATCTTGGACACTCTCCAACATTTCTTTTAATGTTTTCATATTCTGATAATATTTGGAGAGGGCTCTTCTTGAATTCCCATTTATTTAGGAATAGTTGATGAAAATCAGGGAGGTCATGGATACTATTAGGCGTTAGGACTTTAAACCATTTTCTCGCTTCTCCACCTAATCTTTGGGAAAACATTCTCATCTTGATAGTTTCATCATCTATCTCTTGTCGATCACAATAGTGCTCCATTCTATCCACATGTTGTTGAGCAGTTGTAGAAATACTCTCATCAAATAAGGGAATTTTGGACTGATAATCCTGTGGTAGAGGTAATAAAGGCAATGGTAGGACTAATGGGGCATACCAGGTTGCCATGGCTGGGGGGTGGGGAAACAAAGGAGGGTTAACAAGTGGAGGGTTTACAAGAGGAGGTGGAGGGTTAAATGGAGGAAGGTGAACAGGGGGTGTATGAATGGGGGTTGAAGTTAGTACAATGGGATTCTTTTGTAAGATGGATGGGTCTAAAACTATCTGGGTTACCCAACTTTGGGATTTAGTCCTGGACAAGCTTTGTTCCATGGGTGAGCCAAATAGGATATTTTGCAAGTCTTTAAGGGTTTCAGGAAAGGAACTTTCCTTGTGAATAGGTCTACTAACAATTCAATTTTTTGATCTAGGAGATTTCCTTAGGATGTGCTCTGGATTGTCAACTATTGCAGGAGGGTTTGGGTCAGGATGGGATCTGGTACAAATTCTTCTAGAATCCAGAACTTGGACCCAAGTTTTAGAGAGGTTGAAAATTTTATAATAGTTTGAAAAAAAAAAAATATGTGCAAGAAATAATTTATTAACAAAGTATTTTAACTAGGTTCTATTTGAGGTTTGATGATATCAGGAATTCTCAATAATTTACCAGTGAAGTCTATAAAAAAACCAGTGGAGTCAGCAGGCCTACTGAAAATCAGTGGAGTCACCAGGTGGATGATTTTAACTGTCTTGAGGCTGGCTGTTGCCCACCATCAGCAACCAGATACTATTCTTGGCTAACACTTGAGCCATCTAAATTTGAATGTGGTTTTCTGAGTTCTTGAGGGAATATTAAGCTATTTTAATAAATCAATTCCCCAGTATGGTTGCCATTATTTTGGCTCCCTGTAATTTGTAAGATTGACGAGAAAAAATAGTGGGGAACCACATCAAACCACTTTGGAGTCCAAAGACCTAGCCTTCCTGGGCTCAGAGAGGTCTTTCTCTATGTTTATGATTAACTGATTTATCTTTATGCTTATTTTTTCTGATTTTAGGCTAGTTATGAATTTTTGTGGTTGTTTATTTTGTTTTGATTGATTGTTTGGTTGATTTCTTCAGTTGAATAAATATAATATGAGAATCTTAATCCATTGGGCTATGGATTCATAAAAGGTTTTAATTGTACATCAACTCTTCAAGGGTTTTCATAGGCCAAGATAACTACATCAAATGGATCCTTTTAGGTAAAATGAATATCAGATGACAACAAGTTGTGAATTTAGTAAAACTAAAGGGAAATTAAGAATCCTTTAACTGTACTTCAAACAAGAAAATCCTATAGGATAAAAACTTGGTAAAACTGAAGAGCAGTTAAGAATTCTTCAGCTATACTTTACTAGAAAAACCTCAAGACAACAGTCCAGTAATCCTAGAGAGCAGTTAAGAATTCTCTAGTTATTACTTTGAGAAAAAGAAAACATTCAAGATAACAGTTTAGTGAAATTAAAGAGAATTTTAAGGGTTCTTTAATTAAACTTCAAAGAAGGCCTTTAGATAACAATTTGGTAAAATTGAAGAGCAGTTAAGAATTCTCCAATTATACTTCACTAAGAAAATCTCAATACAACAATCCAGTGATCCTAGAGAGCAGTTAAGAATTCTCTAATTATTACTTTCATAGGAAAAAATAGACATAATAATGTCAAACATAGTTGAGGTACCAAACATCATATCTCAAGCTAAAATTTGTGTTCTATTATCAGAGAAACTGATGTACAGTATGGAAAACAAAGAAAGAACATTGAAAAAGATGGATAGCATCACCATTAACATAACTCAAGAATCATGTGAACGTGCTTGTATTACTAATGTCCAAAATACTTACAATGCTCTAGTGCAATAACCTTTACAACTCAGAGTCTGATCAAAATCCGGTCTAGCATCAGCCAACTAACCAACAAGAAAATGAACAATACATGCAGTATTTAACTACAATTGAGGAGGTGATCCTATTCTAGGGTTTTAGACTGCACTTATTATAGAGTAAATGTAATCTTGACCTTTCATACCATGTAAGGCCCAAGGAAAAATATCACTGACTAAATCGCTATAATAATAACTCTTAAATTAACTGTTGAGCTAACTTTAAGATATTTTTTACTATTTGGCTTTATCTTTAACTTTTATAATAACTTCTAAGCAGCTTAAAAATATCTCTGACTGCTTTAATAACTATAGTTGCCTTTATTTAAGTGAAATGAGGTTGTAGGTGGCAAATGTGATTTGAAGAAGTAAAGGTTGAGTGGGCCTTATCATCTGGTTGGGTCTTCTTCATATATTTGTTTCTGATTTTCCTTTAAACTCTGATTTGTCTTTTCCTTAACTCTGCTTTCTCTGTTTAATTCTTTTAATCTATTTTTATCTCTAATCTCTCTTTGAATACCTTGGGTTACTATAATCTCTCTTTCAACCTTCTCTTATCTTTACTTTGTCTTTAACTTTGTCTTCTTTCCATGTCTTTCATCTTCAACCTTTGATTAATCTTTTAACCCTCTTACCTTCCACTATCATGGTGAATTATTTGACTACTTTTTACTTTTCTTCATCTTTGCACAACCACTATAAAACTCCTTTATTTTCTTTATCCTGTCCATTGAGAACTCTCACTGCCTTTGGAGTGATTGAATGATCATCAATGGTCATGATCCATTGTTGCCTTCCATTATTCTTGAAATCCTTGTCCTTTTGATGAATAAATCATTCTGGATCATCACCCAAAGAACTCATTTAAATAATTATTGGACCTTAGAAATGAAATTTATGCATTTATTGATACATCGATCACCTGCAAAATTAAAAACAATTATTAATAAACACCTGAGCTTCGCAGGGATGGAAAGCGATGATGGTTTGTAGGCAGCAGGGAAAACTGTGGATGGAAACTGGGCAATGGAGGCTTTATTTGTTTTCTACATTTGGTTATGGCCTTCCAAGTTTTTTAAAAGGGTTGCAGGGGTTTACATGGCTGATCAGGGCTTATCGAAGAGTTACGGGGTTTCGGCATGTTTGAACGGGGTCAGCGGTTTTTTGGTAGGCAGGTTGTGATTTTCACATAGGGTAAGAGAGGTGAGGTGGTATTTTTCGTGGGGGTGCGATAATACGGAGGGAGTGATGTGTGGCAGAAAGGACGGGTGCGAATACTGCCCATTTCGCAACGCCCAAAGGTTTTTAAATCTTGGGCGATTGGGAGTGCGATATAAGTTTAGGGTCGTCATATCAAAGGGTGGAGATCAAACGACTATCGGGCGATCTGATTGTGGGTATAAAAAATGATGTTGGGTCTGGGTTTTAAATGCAACGGAGGATTTAAATATAGCGCAAAGCTTCTGAAATGCGGGGCCTTGGGTAAGTTTAAAGCAAAGGCGCTTAACATATAGTGGGCCAGGGTTATATGAGAGCGGGGGAATAGGGAGCTTACAGTAGGGGCTAAAGCATAAAGGGGTCAAGGTGTTTTAATACAATGGGGTTAGGTATTTTAAATAAATAGAGTTTTATTTAAAAGAGTGGGTCCCGAATGCAAAAATATTTTTTTTAAACAATGTAAAAACGGGTTTTTACATTGTTTTAATGGAAGAAGGGGAATGAATGAAAGGGGAGATGATTTTAGCAATGGGAGTGGGGTTTTAGGTAGTTAAATAGGCGAGAATGAGGGTTTTAGGGTCAAACATGGAATTCCAGAGTAAGAGAGTGATCTGAATAGGTAAAATGAGAGATAGTGAATAGGCTTAATGGAAAATAATGAAGGCAGTGAGATTTTTGAAAATAAAATGATAATGAGGGAATGTTATTTTCAACAGACTGTAGAAAATCCATCATCATTTAGTCATATTGTAGAATACAAGAGACTAAAAACTACAATATATTTTCAGACATATTTTAAGTTGAGGAAACATTTTAATACATCATGGTTATAATATTGTGGTAGGTTGATCAAGGTCAAAGGGCACCAATCTCACAGCACATAAACATCAATGTAGTTGTACGTAAAATAATATAACCACGTGATTTATTCTAGAGTAGCATTTTTATCGATTATAGAGTAAGTCAAATTCATATTTTTAGGCATCATATAACTAAATGAAAGATTCACTATGTGTATGAGAAACTTGAGCAAATGCATTCCTTCATCCTTTTCAAAGTATCGTTTCTATAAAATATGGACTATATATTGATCCTTTCATAATTCCTCTTCCAAGCACCATCCAAGATGATGAAGTTTTTATAAATTTAGAACCTTTAATATTGGCCATGATATAACATGAAGTTTCTATATAAATTTAGGCATATGTTAGTATTGGTTTTCTTATTAATATAATGATGATTAATTGTTGATGAATTGCAAATTATAATTATTTTATAAACATGTTGATAAGGGGAAGGCACCAACCATAGAGTAGTCCATAGATTCTCCCGAGGAAGAGATTACTAAAGAAGAAATTGTTATGTTCATCGATATGATCCAAACAATAAAGAAGCTTCAAATAAGAGAAAACAAGAAATTTAGTTCTTTAGTTCTGATTGAGCCTCATACAGAAGAGATAAGAGGCCAAATAAAAACCTTGAAGTGCCAAATTCGTTAGTATGGGGTGAGAAACACAATTTATTATCCTATTTATTTTCTTACGATTTTAATAATATTATCATTTATAATAATAAAAATATTTACTTTACGGAAGTTTTACTTGAACGAGCTATGTTGTGACTACAAATTAATGATTGGTAGCAATGTCGATGTGTTCCCGTGGTGGCCTTTTCAATATTCATCCATACTAGTACACTCGTTCAACCACACATGGCAAGTCTACATAACGAACAACATACGTTTGAGATTTACTGGGGTGATACTGAGGACCTGAAACATGATATCATTTCACAATTGTGAAGTGAAAAGTTTTCACCAGATTTCCAGTGTTATTGTACAGAGAACACTACCAATTGTATTTTGGTAGATGCGACAATACAACCATGGAGATAGAAAGCTTCTTGCCTTTAATAATTTTTGAATATTAAGTACAATCTATTAAAAAGAAATTAGCATGCTGTTATGTGATAATTTTAAACTAAAAATGTATGTATAATTTTATGGAAATGATAGATTCTATAGGAATTTGTATGACCTAACCTTGGAAATATTTTGGCCCACCATTCTCACAAATTGGAAATCCCAAAGTTCCAAATTGAAAGACGAATTAATGACCGGGATGGTTCACATGTTCGGTGAGCGTACCTTTAAGAAAATCAGAGTTACCTCCAAAGCAGGTTTACATTTAAAATATTTGTGGGGCCAATATAGGTATTGTTTGGAAAGGACAAGGTCGCATGAGTGTGATCCAACGATTCTAGAGATGGAGTGGAAAACGCTCATTGCAGATGAAAATGAGAAGGCGCTTCGAAAAGCAGGGAAGATACCACCTGGACCAAGAAGGTATGAGACACTTTTAATAATGTAATTATGATGCTTTATAATCATTGTAACATTTAATTAATATTTTCAATATTTTAAATATAGGCTCCCAGATACATCCAAATCCACAATGGCTAGAATAGATAAACATGGGCAGCATCATCTTGACTCTTGGTGGTTACTCAAAACTGGCTACAAAAATTGCAAGTATATAAAAATGAAAGTAAAAATTGCAGCCTAATTGTAAATTATTAACAATTTTAATTCAATTTCATAAAAGAAGAAAATTTCATGTTCTCATGCAAAATTGCAGGGGTCACAATTCAAAGAGGCTCCCATTGAGGAAGAGCTAAGCTTGGTTTCAAGCATGAATATCAAGTTGTGTTTGAACGTATGAAAATTTTGAGATCTTCACACTCTTCCAACACCCTACCTAACACTAAGTAAAATAAAAACAACGAATAGAATTTATAAATGATTACTTGTAAAATATATTGGTTATTATTTTTGGCCTTAAAGTAATGTGTTTGATTGTAAAAAGCAGGTAGGCAATTTAGGTACAACGCATGAGCCTATTGAAGGTGGAGTGTCGCATGAGACTGATGTTCAGCTCGGTACTGGAGGTATTTCATGTGTTATATAAAAATTGTAGAATGAAATGCAATTAAAAATATTTAAATGAAAATGGTGTATTAATTATAACCTTTATTTTTTCTACACTAGAGCATCTACAGGATGAGGCCAGAGAAGAGGAGGAACATATGGCCACATCCAAAAGTATTTTTCTTCCCGCCACTACTACAGCCAGTAAACACTCCACTACTCTTTTTATTAATAAAACATTTGTAATAGTAATAAATATAAATATGAATTTAGCATTTCTTTCTTATTGCAGTTGATGCTCGGCCCCACTTGCAACAACATAGTCATAGTACTAGGTCAGTAGCAAGACATACACTAGAGCCCACAACAAATGAAGGTGGGGGAGGGGGGGCGGGGATCAAGACATCCTTGCTAGCTACATATTTAAAAGAGAAAGAAACCAGATTAAAAAAATAATGCACTTTTTTATTTAGAGATTGATTTTTTGAGTACCACATTTTTTACTGAGAGGTTGGATGCCTCATGCCATGTGCACATGTAAATTTTGACTATATTAATAAAAAATTGTGACTTTTCCATTGGAAAAAAATAGAATGACCTTGTTTCATATTATGTAAACATATTTTTTGTGATAAAATTTATTGAGACAAAATATTTTTTGGATGTACGAATGAATGATGACATCCTTTAAGGCATCATATATTTGTGATATTTCTTCATCCAACTCTGGTTTGATGTTATGATTAAATTATAATGCAAGGAATTGTTTATAGAGGCTCAGCTAAAACCTATGTAAACTGAATAAGGGTGAAAATATAGAAGACACATTATAATATTTTGTCTCCTGTAGAATTTGTGGATTTTAAACATCTTCGTATACAAGTAATTGTCAAATATGTACAACCATTATGACTACTAGGAAAACCAAGGAAGCTTTCATAGGTTACAACACTATTTTCCATAAGCTTTATAACTAGAACTACCATGCATTGAACTTTTTTCTAACATACCAACATTTGTTAAATCAACCACCCATTTTAGTCTTATGGATGAGATACTTATCAACATTTCTGTAGTGAAGGATTCGAGTAACTCCAATTCTGAGTTTGTTGACTAATGGATTATTATAGTGCAACATACATGACATATAGGATTTTTCATCCACAATATTGTGTTACAATACTTCTAACGTTCTTGTTAATAAAAGAGTTGATGCCTTCCTTTATTTTAATAATACCCTTCTTCTCTTCTCCCTGAACTAATCCCTTAGTTGTGATGCATAAATAAACCTTCAAAATGAATAGTTTAGGGCTTAATCCTTTAAGTTTCAATGATTAAATTGTTCATCTTCATGTTCCCTTTCAATTACATAATGGTTTTAACTCATGTGATAATTAACTCAACTATCCATTTGAAAATATCATGATCGGCAAAAGGCAAGCTTCTCATTGAAATATATCATTGAATCACTTAGTACTACTAAGTAGGCCTCCTAATATACAACTAATTCAGGTCAATTAAATTAAAAAAATTATTATAGCCCATTGTCTAGTCACCTCATGATGGTTCTCAGCCAAATGATGTCCATTCCAATTGAGCTAACTTAATAAATTAGAATTTTTTATTGATCTAAAATGTTTCATCAAATTCAAGTATATGAATGTTTATAGCTAAGGATGGTGAAATAAAATTACAAATTATACTTATTTGATAAACAAGGTGATAAGGGGAAGGAACCATCCTCAAAGAAGTCTACATATGTTGTTGAGGAATTTCTTAGTGATCCTAATTGGTTTGATGATGATGAGTTGTACATGTTTCCTGACCCAATTGTAACAATCAATAAGCTTGTGGTTAGAATGAACAAAAAACTTGTTGGTTTGATTCACATTAGAAATAAAAGTCCTTATATTAAATAACCATATTTTAAAGTGATTTTTTAATGTCATAAGTTAAATTATGAATGTTTGTTTCTTAACTGTTACATTTTATAATCGAAAAAAGAAAAAAAATCTTTCTTATATAGAATTTTTTGGCAGAGTCCACACAACAACATAAATACACCACGAGGCAACTTTCAATGGCATAGAGTCTCATACATGAGGATCCCGTACCACAAGAGGAGCACAAGGAAACCATTCCAACAATGTCGACTAGTGCACGAGGTAAAGAAAACTCTAATGTTATTTTTATTAATTAATAATAACACAAAATAATAAATTAACATTTCTTTTTTGTTATAGTTGATGATCCATTCCTCTTGCGACAACCTCAACAACGTCATGATTACATGAACAGGCTATAAAAAAAAATAAAAATAAAAAATGTGTACTAGTTATATCATTAAAAACATCACGTACCATATTATGAAAACATATTTTTTATGATAATTTTTTTTTTTGGAGTATTTTGTGTATATGATTAATAAATGAATGAATGTTATATGTTAATGAATAATTTATATATGTTTATTTATGTACATGACCTTGTTTCATATTATGTAAACATTTTTTATGATAAAATTTATTGAGATGAAATATTTTGTGGATTTACGAATGAATGAATGTTTTCTATTTGTTTTTGCAATGTATCTCAATGTCTTGGTTTCAACTATTTCTCATATAGTATATAGATTGGGTAATGACCCAATTGAGAGTGATCTGGAGGGAAGGGGCCATGAGAGCTTCCAACTTCACGTGGTTGGACCTATTTAGTAGAGAATAAATTAGGATTTGGATAATATTGGAGAAAAACACTCTCGATCTAACATAACAACAAAGCCAATTTGACTTTGCTACTTCTTCATCGAGTGGAGGGAGGTTTTCTCCAAGATTAAACAAGTATAACAATTTATTCTCAAAGTGAGGAGGATGTCATTCAGGTATTCATGCATTCAATTTGTTTCAACTATTATTTATTCATGCAATTAAATTTAATATTTGGTTAAATTTAATCTAATTCTGCCTCATTAGTCTCATGAATATGTGTAGGACAACTAGTATCAATTCATATGTTGAAGTGGAACAACTATCTGAAGAAAACAACTCAAAATAGGAAGGGTTTAGGTGAGACAAAAAAATTGCTTGATATTTGTGTTGTATGTGTTGACCGAGTGGGAGTTACATAAAGGTTTATAAGAAATAAGAAAATTCTCCATGAAAACAGTTCATGTAGTATTTTTTTTTACCACTGTGTTTGAATTTGAGTGAAATACCACAAACTATCATTTTTCATGCAGGGCTTTAGGATAAAATCTTACCATTAATTGGGCATAAGGAACTTGTATTATTTTTCTTCTATTTTATTAATTATTTATCTTATCTAACTTCTCCTCCTTCCTTTGTTTTTCAAGTACTTTAATTTTTATATCTAGATATGCAATATTAACTAGGGTTGGATTCAAATATGGAACAAAATTTCATCGAAGTATTGTTCAACTTTAGCCCACCAAGTGCTTGGCTACCAAGTGTGTGATTTAGTTTTTTGTTGCATTTCATTTCTAGAATTTTTTTTATTTCTACATTGAAAATCTTCCAAGACCATAGATCTAACTTCTCTTCTTATCAAATTCAAATGAGACTTCCAAGAACATAGACCCAAAGACCAATACACCATGATTGGATCAACCACCCAACCAAGAGATTTGCTTCATCAAATTAAATTTCTATCTTCTTCTCCTTTAGAAATGTGGATACCCTGGAGAATTCACATTTCAAAGGAGAGTGACATCCTTTTACTCTCTCTCTAGACTTCCCGCCTCTCCTTAAGCCTATTCGCATTCCTTCCTTACTCCAAAATAAATTAGAAAATATGTGATTGAATTTCTCACCAATTGAGGTCAAGTTTCATCATATTTATAGTCTTCTTGTGGGTTGGACGTGTCACTTCAAGGCCTACTTGAAGGGTTATCCAACATGATTATTTCGTGGACTCTAAGACACTTTTTACACAAAATACATATTTTTTTATACTACCTCTCAGGGCACATACCCCACCTAGATGTTCACCAAGTATGTCACTTTAGGACTATTCTTATCTTGGATTACCAATCCTCAAAGAACACTTGTCCTATTTTACCACTCTCATCTTGGATACTCTGCCATATCCTCAAATATTGTTAGTCACGAGACTACTACCTATATTGTATTTATAATCCTCAAGGAGAATCGATCTCATATACTTAACCAATCCTCTAGACGCCATTCTCTCCTCATGGCCTTCACTAATACTTATGGTTGTTAGTCCTGGTTTAGTTCATGCCACATGAAGTAGAGAACCATATCTGCCACTCCCTCTTAATCAGGGAGGGGTGTTTATCATCAGCTACTATGATAGTAGCTCTCATGGATTTATCATCATCATCACACGTTCGAGATTTGACCTCCTAGATCCATTTTAAATATAACAACATCATCAATGTTAGTATGAATCCTTTGTCGAAGTGTACGAAAAAAGACCACTTTAGCTACGCATAACTAATAGCCCTAACATCAAATGAGGCTGCCAATATCTTCAGATCTGCAGTTAGTTGATCAAGACAAGAGCTGCAAAAACCAGATCTATGCATAGAAAGACATTAAGCAGTAAAAAGAAGGGTTTGCTCCATATATCCAATAGACAAGACAAGAATAATTTTTGAAAGAATTTTTTGTATTAAGGGCACCTGGGAGGAAAACAAGAAGATGTTTCCAATTCTCCTCAATGGGATGGGTTCTTGGAAGTCCTCAGCACTTCAGATCTAGCATTTCTCTCTCATGTTGGTGTAGAAAACCCAGACAAAGATAGAACTCAAAGGGAGCTCACACAGAAAATAATGGAAAATGTGACAATGATAATGGCTCAAAGTCAGACCAAGAGTTTAGATCCAGAGTGATCTAATAGGCAACAAAAGGTGAAGAATGGTAGGAAAAACCCTCCTATTTATAACAAAATATTGGGTTATTCTAGATCTTGGTGCATGATTAAAATAACATTAACCAAATCTAGATCCACCTTTTATGGAATATTTTATTATATTTGTTGGAGGGAAAAGGTATTTGACTTGGGTCAAATCCCTTTATTTGTAAATAATAAATAAAAAAATGATTTATTTATCATTTTAAGGAAGTGGTTGAATGATAATCAAATAAATAATGATTTATTTAATTATTTATGGGTGATTTAGTCATATTTAACAAGGAATATTATTTAAATAAGATTTAAATAATTATTCCTAGAAAATAATAAGATAAATAGAGATTTATATAATTAATTTCTTTGTTTTGGGTTAAACATGATGAGGAATAATAATTAAATTATTGTTTAATTAATTATTCCATGAGGAAAATCAAACAAATATAGATTTGTTTAATATTTCCTTTTGGGGTTTCCTATTTAGACCATAAACAACCTAATAAATGTGGTTTATTATGTTATTTGACATAGTGAGAGAAATTTTACTTAGGGTAAAATTGGTCTTACATGGTGTACTTGGGTCCATCTAATGATAGTAGGTTAGATGACCAAAAAATGGTGTAACAATCAAGACATGGTACAACATCACTTTCCATATTATCAATCTACATCAGCTACATATTCATGAACCAATCACCATACCAAATGCTTTATACAAGAACTACCAAGAAAAATATGTGATAAAAAAGCATGATGTCAATATAACAATATAGGGTTTGTATGCAACAATGGAGGATGGAATCCTCATCAATCATGCCCTAGATTCTCAAACTAGAGAAATCAAGAAGTAGGGTTTTCAAAAGGGAACTAGAAAAATAGAGTTTCAGACCCTTTGATAGAAATAAAATATATTATACATACCTCAGGGTTTCCATACCTCTATCCTTCATGATCATAAGGGCTACTACAAGACCTGCAATAAGATGCCATGCTCTTCTCACTACTTTTCTTCAAGAATAAAGACCTTAAGGGTACTGCAACCCTTATCCAAGATGTCAAATTCAAAGGGTGTGGCATTTTCTTCAAGACATATTTCTTGCATGCTTCTCTTGCCAATGAAGTGTGTATTTTGACTTCTAGATAAATATTCCTTGCTTCTAGATTGCTTTAAATAATACAATTGCTATTATTGACTTATATGAGAGAGAACTATAAGACTTCAGGGAGGTCTTCTATTGCTCCTTCTCAAGGATATTCTTCACCTAGAAACAAGTTTGATGTCCTTAAAGGAGATTTATCTTTCTCAACCTTAGAGAAACGATTACATTTGCTACTAGACATTTGTAGTTTCTCACTATCTTCATTGTAAGAGAATCTTCTTACTGCCTTTGTCCTAAAAATTGACCTTAAGGAACTTGAGATGATGCTTTAGTTAGGGATTTCAAAATAATGATATGTAAGCTCAGAATTTAAAATAAAGATATACAAATATGCTTATAACAATAATGCATGATAACCCTCATATACTCATAACTACTTCACAATATTGTTCTCTCTCCAAAGTCACCTTCGATGGGACTGTTTAAACTTAGAACAATAGTATATATGAGTGCCTTAGGAATGTCTATTTTCTCCCTCGGTTCTTGGCCTCTTTACAAACATTGAGAACTGAAAAATGTACCTTTATGAGTGCTCATTCAAGATAGTGATAATGTACCTCCAATCAACTCTTTATAGAATTATTATGTGAACATTAATGAAGAAGGGATCTTGACTTCTTCTTTGAGAATGATAACTACTGTTATTTACACAAATTACTTAAGATGCTCTGTTGGCTCGCTGTGATTTGCAAGAATGGAAAGAACAAACACTAAAGGGGCCACATCAGAACCACTTTGGAATCCTAGGACCTAGCCTTCCTGGATTCAGAGAGGGATCTCTCTATGTAAATGTTTATAGATGATATGTGTTTATGCTCTTGTTTTATGATATTAAGCTATTTATGAAGGTCTAAGAACTTGTTTGTTTTGGTTGATTAATTGATAGGTTGACAAATTATTGGTGTGATTAATTGAGGGAATGTTTTAGCTGAACAGATAGACCATGAGAAAACATTAATCTATTGGGCTATGGAGTCATAAAAGGATTTAATTTTTCATCAAATCTATAAGGGTTTTCATAGGGCAAGCTAAATATATCAAGTGGATCTCTTATATTAGTTTGTGATATGAAATAAAATTAAGTTGTGAAGGCAGCAAATCTATAGTCATTTAAGAATCTTCTAGCTCTACTTTAACAAGAAAATACTTTTAGGTAACTGTTTGAGGAAAACCAAAGAATAGGGCATACCATAGACTTCTTTGGCCATACTTTAATATGAAAACCTTTAAGACAACAATCCAACAATCCTAGAATTACTTTCAGACAAAGAAAACATTTAAGATAACAGTGAGAGCAACTAAAGAGCAAGCTAAACCTATCTTCTTTAACTCAACACTCAAAAGACCTTCAAAGCAATGTTTTGAGGCAGACCAGAGGACAGAGCATACCATAGACTTACCTGGTTTAGACTCTACTAAGTATACTTCAAATAAATGCCTTAAAAACAATATTTCAAGCTACACCAAAGGACAGGGCTTACCATAGAATTCTTTGGCTTGACTCTATTAAATCATTTATAAGACAACAAGCTAGATGGAACTGGAGAGAAATTAAGAATTCTCTAGTTAGACCTTGCAGAAGAAAACATTAAGATAAAGAATGCAGACAAAAATAGGGTGCCAAGACAACATATCCTACTCTAAAATTTATGTTATTTTATCAGATAAATATGGACATAATGGAAAACAAAAGAAAGAAAATGGCAAAGGAGGAAAACTTCACCATTAACATAGCTCAAGAATCCTATGAACGCGCTTGTATTACAGATGGTCAAAATAGTTACATTACTCCATGTACAATAGCTCTCTGCAACTCAGAGCTTTCTCAAATCCAGCCTAGCAGTCCTCAACTAGCTCAGCAACATAAATTATTCAAATAACCACATACTAACCAACACTAAAAATGAAGGTTACATGCAGTATTTATCTTCAAAATGAGGAGGTGATGCTAAGCTAGGGTTTTAGATGTCGTTTATTATAGATTTAATGATTTTTTGACCTTCGAGACCATGCAAGGCCCTAGGTGAAAATATCTGAGAGTGTTTCTCTGAAATAATAACTCCTAACTTATCTTTTTTGCTAATTTCTTGAAATGTTTGACTTTAAGGCTTTTTCAATAACTTTAAAATAACTACTGGTAGCTGAAAAAATATCCCTGATTGTTTGTAATAACTGTTTGATGTTTTATTGAAATAAAACATGTTGTAGGTGGAAAAATATCCTTTTGAAGAAGTAAATTTTTGGATTTTATCCTTCGAATTTGTTTTTGGGTAGATATGGCCTCTGTTTCATCATTTAAACTTTGTTTGGGCCTTTAAACTCTAGATTTTCCTTTAAATTTTTGTTTTACTGTCTTTTTATTTAATTCTAGCTTTTAATCTTTTAATCTTATTTGTCTGTATTCATCACCTTTAATCCCTGCTCTTTGGCTAATTTTCCTAATCTGTGATTAGCCCTTCTAACCTTTTGATCTTTGTTGTCACGATCTTCTTAATTGTTTTGTCTTCTCGTGACTGTCTCTGTCTGTATTTTTGGTGTAGAAATGCATTCTTCTGCTGCTCGGAGGGTTTCAATGATCACCAATGATATAGATTCATTGGGATCAAAACTTGATTTTTACACCTGTGCTCCCTTTAAAAATAGAATAAACCTCTGGATCGTCATCCAGACATTAAACATTCTTGGACTTGTGGAATGCGTTTTATGCATTTCTGCCATTAAACGTGCACAAAAAACAATCGTGAGCTTTAAAGCCTGCATTTGGAGGACCTTTTTCTGTGTTTATTGGGGTTTTTTGGGTTTTGCAGGGCGGAGAATGGTGAATCAAGACTTGGTTCCATAGGTGGAAACCTGTGGGGAGTTTGAATAGAGGAGGTAGTATGAATTTTGGCGGTAGGAGAGAAAGCGGTTTTCGAGAGCAAAGAGGGCAGTTTTCGCATGATCGGGGAGGCGGTAATGGTTTGGGGAGCAGGCATGCGATTCCACACTACGAACGATGCGTGGCAAGGGAAAACCACCCATATCGCACGTTTTAAAATAATTAACCCCGACGCTATTATATTTGCGATAAACGATAGGAGCTTTCGGATCGAGGGAAGGAAGATCAACGGTTGTTGGGAGATCTAGGGTGACGAGCAGGTGGATAGGTGGGGTCAGGGTGCCAGGTGGCAGGAATTTTGTCATGTAGCGGGGGGTCAAAAACATATGTGGGATTTTTGGTTTATATGGTGGCGAGGTTTATTATAAAGCGGGCCAGGGGGTTCAATAAACTAATGAATGCACCTTTTAAAAGGTAAAAAGTAAGGTTTAAGAGGGGTTTTGAATAAGGTGCGGGGGGCTTAAAGAACATTAAAGCGAGGGCTATACAATAGGCAGGGTTAGGGTTATATTGTCGTGGTCGGATGGAGAGCAGGGGTTAAAAATTTTAAGCAGAGGGCTTAAATATTTTGTATATGGTCGGGTTAAAAACATAATAATCAGGGTTTTTATATAAAAACAGGGTTTTACGTATAAAACAATAAGGTCTCGAAAGGTTATTTTATTTATTTTAGAAACAATGTAAAATGCATTTTTACATTGTTTTGGTGTAAAAAAGGAGGAAAATGAGGAAGGTGATGGTTTTTTTGAGAGGGGAAAATGGGTTTTTAGAGGATGGAATGAGTGGATGAGAGTTTGGGTAGGGAGGGAGAGTGAAAATGGGAGAAATAAGCCCAAAATAAGTCTTTTAAGAGCAGCAAGGTAATTTTCAGAAGGAAGAGGTGAAATATAGTGAAATAGGTTTATTGATGATAATGAAGGCAGTGAGATTTCTAAAGATAGATGATAGGCAAAAAATGCTATCTTTAGCTGCTTGTAGAAAATTAACAGTCACCTAGTGAACTCTGTAGAATACAGGAGGATAACACACTCCACATGTCAACTCTTTTGTTTCTCTGTTCAAACTCAAATACACATATATATGGCCTTAGAACTGTTATACTTTTTGTCTTTTATGGAACCACACAAGACTGAAAAACATACCTTAATTAAGGTCACTGTAGTCACTCTTCTATCCATCCATCAAACTTTGAAGGATATTCAAAGTGATTTTTCTCCTCTTTTATTACCAAGAGATTTTCTCAGTGGACTAGGAAGACTTTCTTGTTCACAAAAACTTAGATCTTTATATGCACAAGTGATTACTTGGAAACAAGTCTAGGTCTCTTCTATAACATATCTTCTATAAAATTGGGCTAGGTAATTTAGATGCATAAGACAAAATAATGGGATTCGAACCTTTTTCAAAAGTATTGAGGCTATAAATAGAAACCTTAAAATTGATTTTATGCCCAGAATTTAAGGAACATTTGACTCCCTTTGTTGCTTCATTATGGAACTCCCAACTAAGCCTATAAGGCCTCTTATTAATTCATATCCTCTATTTTGAGTACATAGTGCTTGGATTTCTGAGGTGGCTCAGAATTTGAACCTCTGAAGAACTTCTTAAACATTGAGATACGTAGTTGGCTTGTTAATGCTCTGAGATGGAAATTGGAAATCCATATAGAATTTAGATATTTTGAAAACTTTGATCACTTCAAGTAGTAACTCCAGATGTCATAAATCATATTGGAACTATATTCCTTTTGATAATATGCTTGGCATTGTGTGGGTTATTGGACTAGCTCCTCGACTCTCTAACACAAAGTTCTTGGCTTCTTTATTTTCATCCACAAGACTATGAACTAGTCGCTAATTAGGGCTTCTAGAATTCAAAATTTTCTCCTTCTAGGAGCTTGTTCCTAGATGAACTGCTTCCTCTCTCTTTATCTTGAAGATTTAGACACCTTCTCATCATAATCATTGAAATACGAGTTTATAGAATATTCCCACACATTGCAATACTTGAACTAGAAACCATTTGAAAAAAAAATTCCTTAGTTATTACTTTTCTTCTCTTGATTGGGCTTACCTTCACATGGGCTCTAATACCATGTTAATTTTAGTTAACCCGATATTTTCTTATAAAAATTACTTCAATGTTCCATATTATCTCAATTACAATTTCATTTCATTTCCAATAGAAATCACATAAACCATTATCACATTGATAGTTTCTAAAGAAATAACAATAAACACAAATGCAGAAGACAAGCCAAGACAAGAGGACACCAAGATTTAGGCTTGGAGCCAGGGAAAACCCCCACAAGGGGGAAAACCCATATATATTTTATTCTTGATAATATAGAATGTTCAGAGAGAGAGAAATCCAAAATTGTACAATGATACAAAGTCAAAGTCAATATTCTAATTGACTTGCCAATATGATGATCCAATACCACTTCTCATAGTCAAATAGATGGCCGAGTCAAAATCTTGAATTCTACCCTCAGTCAACAATAGTAAAAATTTTCCCTAACCAGAAAGTCAATGGTTGGTCACACTCTTCCAAAACAACTTGGTCAAATGAGAGAGGAAATTGATCTCTCCTGATAGTTAAACAATAGAAAAACACCCAAATTTGGTGTGGTCAAACTTGGTCAAATAGAAGGTCAACCTTGCAATCAAACTACCACCTTAGGGCTGTGGTCAATGTAGGTTAAGCCTACCCATATTTCCTTGATTATTGTGGCATTCAATGCATGAAATATTTTAGTATGAGGTGTTTACCTGACTCTCTTTGGAAACTAATTGTACCAATCCTAGTAGCATTATACCTCCCATAATCACCCATATCGATGTGCATCTAAAGGTCCTTCTCCTCCAAGCTACTGAAGAATTCTGTGTTGTCGATCATGTGGCATGAGGCTCCACCATCCAAGTACCACACAAATCCCAACATCGATGACACCATGCATGCGATGAGGGTGAATTCCAACTAAAATTGGGAAGCCAATGCTTCACCTAATGCTCCTCCTGAGGACTTCTTGTTGTTCTTCTTTTGTGGAATATTTTTGGCCTAGTGTCCAGGCTCATGACAGTTGAAGCATTTCACCTTTGAAAAGTCTCGCTTCTTGTTTGCCTTGTCGGTCTTGGATTTTGAATGGGATGCCTTCCCTTTTCCTTTCTTCTTTTTTCCATCCAAGTCACAATTTTACTCATCATCAGTCTTTGACGATGATCCATATCTAGTTCTCCACTTGATTTATTCTTGTGCTAAATCGTAACAAAGTCATTCCCAATTTGGAAGCTTGTCCCTCCTATTAATAGAGTCCTGGTAGCGATGCTAGTTCTTGGGAAGGCCTATAAGAGATAGGCTCACCGCATCATCCGTGGCAATAAAAACCCCAACACTTCCAAGCTCATCTCAACATTGAGTGAACTTGGTCATGTATTTTATGGATCATGTCGCCCTTTTCCATTTTGATCTTCCTGAGCTTTTCTTTCAGCGCCAGCTTCCTATGGTCACTATTATTCTGATAAAAATCTAACAAGGCCTTCCACATTTCATAAGGATTCACCTTCCCATAGAGGCTCAAGAAAATATGGTCCTGAACTCCCTCTAACAAGATCCTTCTCGCTTTCACAACATTATTCTTCCATGCATCAAGAATTTGAGCATCTGCTGTTTTGGGGCATCATCATATATGAAAGATTTCAATTTTTTTTCCTCAAGAACTTCCTCCATCCTGTCCTTCCATGCAATATAATTAGAATTTCCCTTGAGTGCATATTCGAGTCTCAAGCCATTGAAAGACATCTTGATCTTTTGTTGGATACCGAAGAAATCATTTGCAAATTTGAACCTGATCGAAACAAACTTTATTCTTCTCTTCTTATTGTGATTCCTAGCACTCTGATACCATGTAGAAAATATAACTATGATATTCAATTTGATTTTATGATGTACTAAAACAAGATACTGAATCCCTTCTACAATTTGCAGAAATAAAACATGTTCGCACAATCACATAAACAAGTAAGAGAAAGAGACAATCAATCACACAACACAAGATGTATCTGGGGAAAGCACATCACTTAAAACCCCACTATATATATATTGTATAAATTCAAGGATCATTAAACAATAAAATTCTTTCTATCACAAGAGAACTGTTGCACTCTACCAAATGTCTCACACTAATTTAGGCAAAAGCAGACAAATACTTAGCCAATTATCTACCTTTGCTCCACCTGCCTTTCTCACGTATTCCCTGAGAAATTAAGACCCTATTAAATAGGAAAATCCCTTGGAATAATTACGGAATCTTTCCTAGGCCTCCAACTGACTCTATAACTAACCTCTACAATTTTCTAATTATACAATTGATAGTTATCTTCCCTTTAAGCTCTGTCTCAACTGGTTCTTCCTTAGAACTGACATGCAACAACTATTTATAGAGAATTATCAGTTAACTGATTGATCACTCATTGTGAATTAAATAATATTTAATTCACTGGACCTCTCACTAACTCATCACTCAGTTAGAACTAGTTAAACTTATTTTAACTCAATTTATTGAGTTAACTAATTAGAACTCATGCATAACTGCAACTGGACCCCCTGAAATCATGGAATCACTCTACATGCATCCTCTCTAACCCTCAACTCGAATTTCATAAGCTAACTCAATCATTATTACTTATTTAACTAATACACATTGTTATGAGATGAAATTACAATTTATCTTCCAATTTAATTAAGGGGAAATTAAATTAGAAGCCCCACTTTGGGGTGCAATTTCTTGGTTCCATTTCAACACTCACTCCCAACACGAAAGGGATTATCTGCTACCTTGATCCTATCTCTATGGAATTTGAATTTTCTTCTTTCCAACACCTTTGTCAAGATTTTTGCATCCTACTCCTCGATGGCAATGTAATCTAATGACATAATCCTCCTCTGAACATAATCTTTGAGATGGTGATATCGGATACCAATATTCTTGGACTTGTCATGGAATATTGGATTCACTGAGAGTTTGATGCAATTATGGTTATTAGAATGTATCACCATCGGATCCATCTACTGACCAAACAAACCAACAAGTATATTCCTCATCTAGATGACCTCACATGCTGCCTGGCTGGCCGCCATATACTCTGCCTATGCTGAAATGAGTGCAAATGATATATGTTTCATGTTGTACCAAGAAACTGTTGTTGATCCTATGTTGAATATGCCTCCTGATGTGCTCTTCTGGCCAGATGGAATCCCTTCCCAATATGCATCGGTGAAGCCTTGAAGCTTCACTCTCTTGTTCCATCTGTACCATAATCCATACTCTGTAGTGCCCCTGATATATCTAAACACATGCTTCCTTGCCTTCCAAAAGAGCTTGGTCGGCTTAACCATAGCTTGGCTCAATTGGTTAACTACGTAGCATATTTCAGGTCATGTGTTCAACAAATACATGAGTGAACCCACAAGCTTCCTATAAATAGTAGCATCCACTACTTCACCCGAAGTAGCGTCAACCTTCCTCCAATTTCTTGCAAAAGGAGTCTCCATGGGTTTGCTGCCCTCCATGTGTAACTTCCTCAGAATATGCTTGGCATACTTGCCCTAAGATACAAATAGCTTCCCATCTCTTTTCCATATTTTCAATAAAAGGAAATAGTGCAAGAGCCCCATTTCCTTCATCTCAAATTCTCTTTAAATATGGTCATATATACAAGATTTTATGAGCCGCTCATCACCTGTCAGTATCAAATAATCAACATAAAGTAAAATAATCAGAAGCTTACCATCAACCACAATACGATATAGGTTCACATCTGCATCACTCTTGGTGAAGCCCAACCTAATGAAATAGTTTTCAAACCTAGTGTACTAAGCACGAGGCGCTTGCTTCAGCCCATACAGTGCTCCCTTGAGTCTGAACAAATGTAACTCTCTGTCTAAGGTCTCAAAACATTTTGGCTTCCTAATGTACACTTCTTCCTAAATAACTCCATTAAGAAAGGTTGTCTTTACATCTATCTAATGTATCTTCCATCCCATCTACACTAAGAGTGCAAGGATGGATCTAATGGATGAGTACCTTACGACTGGTGCAAAAGTATCATCATAGTCAATCCCCTCCATATGAGATAACCCTCTGGAAAAAAATCTAGCCTTGGTTTTCTTCACACTCCCATATGCTGCCTACTTCACCTTATAGACCCTTCTGGATCCTACCACTGACTTCCCCACTGGTCTTCAGACAACTTCCCATGTACTGTTCCTAGCAATGGATTCATACTCCTCAACCATGGCATCAACCCACACTGGTTTTTGCATTTCTTCCTCAAAAGAGGATGGTTCTATATCAATACCTTCGCTCATAAGAGCCATGTATCTAGTGTACCACTTTGTGGACCTTCTTTTCCTGTGATGTGATGTGGGTGCTCCCACATTATCTCTTGCATCCAGAAATAATATTCCAACCTCTCTGATGCGATTACTTCCATCTTTGGTGGATGGATCTGCATGAGTGGTTTCTACCACTCTCTGTTCACTTGTTTATGGTTGCTCCACATCCTGAGGTTCATTCTTTGGAGCTAAGAGCTCCTCAACTACATGCAACTCAAGCTCCCTCTCAAGGTACAATAACATGGCTTTGTCTTCATCAAACTTCACATCTCTTATGAACATTGTCATCCGATGTGCTGGAAAGTACACCTGATAGTTATGAGGTGTATCAATGTAACCCAAAAATATCTTCAACTCTGATGTCAGCTCAAGCTTCTTCCTGGAATATTTGGTCACATGGAAATAGACAAATGAGACAAAAAATTTAAAATATGAAACCTCTGGTATCTTACTTGAAAAAACATCCTCTGGTGTACTCAT
Organism: Pinus albicaulis; assembly: GCA_034641835.2. Lineage (NCBI taxonomy): Eukaryota > Viridiplantae > Streptophyta > Pinopsida > Pinales > Pinaceae > Pinus > Pinus albicaulis. Next base: position 1,127,627,046 of record CM076575.1, read on the forward strand.
CCCAAGTATCCGATGAAGACTTATGTTCTGCACAAATACAGTTGTATTGCATTCTTCCACCCACAGATGGAACGACAGGCCCTGATCATGCAACATAGCATGCGTTTCTCCCATAATAGTTCTATTTTTTCTCTCTACAACCCCATTATACTGTGGGTTATGAGGCGCAATAAATTCTCTTTGAATTCCTTCTGAGGCACATAAGTTCTTGAATTCATTAGACATGTATTCTCCACCATTGTCGCTCCTCATAGCCTTCACCTTCTTCCCTTTATATTTCTCGACAAGTGCATTGAACTCACAAAACTTGGAGAATGTCTTATCTTTCTTTTGCATGAAGAAAATACAAAACTTTCTTGAAAAATAATCAACAAAAGTCACATAATACATGTGCTTTGTTGTGGAAGCTGTTGAGAATGATCCTGACATGTATGAGTGAAATCTCTCAAGAATTTTCGATGCTCAAATTTCCTTATCGAGAAAAGTGACCGTTGTATACTTCCCCATAGTACACCCTTTGCATGTGTCTCTTTGTGCAATTTTACCCTTTGGAAGCCCTGTAGAAATATGTTGCATGATCCTCAAAGCGTTGTCCTGAAGATGGCCCAACCTCCTATGCCATAACTCACCGATGTCTCAGATCACCACTTTCTCTTCTTTACTACTCAATGTTGTGAATTCATCCACATCAAGTTTGTATAGGTTCTTTACCCGAACCCCAATATTTTTCACCTCTCCCATGGCTTTGTGACGAAGGAACGCCTTTCCTTCACTGAAAATCACATCATATCCATGATCTTCCAACATAGCAACATAAACCAAATTCTTCTTTAAACCATGCACATGCATGACATCTTTTAGTATAAGGGTTTTACCTGACTCTCTCTGGAAATTAACTATACCAATCATGGTAGCGCTATACCTCCCATCATTACCCATCTCGATGTGCATCTGGAGATCCTTCTCTTGCAAGCTATTGAAGAATTATTTGTTGCTCGTCATGTGGAATTAGGATCCACTACCCAAGTACCACATAGATCTCGACACTGATGACACCATGCATGTGATTAGGGTGAATTCCAACTCAAATTCCGAAGCCAATGCTTCACCTTCTCCTCCTCTTGAGGCCTTCTTGTTGTTATTATTTTGTGGAAAATTTTTGGCATAGTGTCCATGCTCATGAAAGTTGAAAATTTCACCTTTGACAAGTCTCACTTCTTGCCTTCCTTGCTGGTCTAAAATTTGAAATGGAAAGCCTTCCATTTTCCTTCTTCGCCTTTCTAACCAACGCACAATTTTCCTCATCATCAGTATTTCATGAAGATCCATATCTGGTGTTACGACTGATTTCTTCTTGTGCCAAATTGGACCAAATTTTCTCCCAATATGGCAGCTTCTCCCTCCAATTAATAGAGTCTTGGTAGATATGCTAGCACTTGGGAAGACCTAGTAGAACTAGGCTCACCAAGTCATAGTGGAAACAATGACCCTGACACTTCCAAGCTCATTTCGACATTGAGTGAACTTGATCATGTATTTCTAGATCGTGTCTCCCTTTTCCATTTTGATCTTCCTGAGCTTGTATTTCAGTGCCAACTTCCTATTATCACTTCTATTCTGATACATATATTTCAAGGCCTTCCACACTGCATATGGATTCACCTTCCCCTGGAGGCTTGAGACAATATGATCCCGGAATCCCTCTAAAAATATCCTTCTCACTTTCGCAACATTATTCTTCCATGCATCAAGAAGTTGAGCATCTGTTGCTACGAGTTGCAGGACATCAGCATCTATGAAAGCTTTCAGTTCATTTTCCTCAAGTTCCACTTCCATCTTGTCCTTCCATGCAATATAATTTGAATTTCCTTGAAGTTAATATTCGAGTCTCAAGCCATTGAAATACATCTTGATTAGTTGTTGGATACCGAAGAAATAACCTGCAAATTCAAACTTGATAAAAAAAAAATGTTCTTCTCTTCTTATTGTGATTCCTGACACTCTGATACCATGTATAAAATATACCCATGGGATTTAATATGATCTTATGATGTACTAAAACAATATACTGAATCCCTTCTACAATTTGTGGAAACAAAACACGATCGCACAATCACATAAACAAGTAAGAGAAATAGACAATCAATCACAAAACACAATATGTATCTAGGTAAATAACTCCACCTAAAACCCCGCTATTTTTATATTATATAAATTCAAGGATCATGAAACAATACAATGCTTTCTCTCATAAGAGAACTCATGAACTCTGCCAACTGTCTCACACTAATCTATACAAAATTGGATAAATACTTGGCCAATTCTCTACCTCTGCTTAGCCTACTTTGCTCACAAATTCCTTAAGAAATTAAGGCCCTATTAAATAGGAAAATACCTTGGAATAATTTTGGAATCCTTCCTAGGCCTCCAACTGACTCTATAACTAACCTGTACAGTTTTATAATTATACAAATGATAGTTATCTTTGCTTTAAGCTCTGTCTCAACTAGTTATTCCTCAGAACTAACAATCAACAACTATTTATAGTGAATTATCAGTTAACTAATTGATCTCTCATTGTGAATTAAATAAGATTTAATTCACTAGACCTCTCACTAGCTCATCACTCAATTAGAACTAGTTAAACTGATTTTAACTCAATTTCTTGAGTTAACTAATTACAACTCACGCATAACTACAATTGCACTCATGCATAACTACAATTCAGCAACCTCATCTATATATGTATACTTTTCATGAGCTTTAGATTATACACAAACCACAAAATAACAAGGGTTTAGGTTTTTATGAGGAAACAAGGTTAGGGTTTCCATATGAGTAGGGTTTTAATTATGTTGAAAAAGGTTTTAGATATCAATAACAATATGAAAATTTTTAAAATCAAGCCCTAGAACCATACAGTAAACCTACTACATTTCATGTTGGATCATTAATAAAATATTTCATACATACCTCAAGGTTACATACCTTTGTTGTAGTGACCTTTTATTCCAGATGTAGTGGTATTTTTATCGCTTTTCTTTAAGGTTTTTATAAGCTCAAGATATTATTTACTGTATCTATCGACTGACCTCTTCTTTCTTTAGGATCAATATGCTAGTGCTCTACTACTAGCTCATTAGTGATTGACAGATCTAGAGAATTTTCTACAATGATATCCATTTTACCCAATAATTTTTTGAAATAATTATCAACAAAACTATATTTTAATGATTCTTGTTATTACTATTATCTATTGATGCAATGAAAACTATTTCCCGTGATGGAACAGAATTGAATATTTCCTGATCTTTAGTGATAGTTTGACAACAAACATAACCCTCCTTCAAAGAGATGATTGGAAAACTACCCTACTTACTGCCTCTGGACTCCTATCTCTTCAAAATCAATAAATTTTTTCTTCTTTGATTGAAAATTTGTGATGCAGAGGTCCCATACAACTAACTTCTACGAGGGAAACAATATTCCTTATACCCGAAAATTTCTTCAAAATGTTTACTTGAGTATTATAATGACTAAACACCAATTTTATTACACTAAATGTTTTGACATTACCACTTATTGTATCTTGCTTCATTCCAACATGACCAATTAGATTATTGTACCCTTGAATTAGGGATTTCAAGCATAGACCCTTACTCTTGTTGACAACTTTATAGAGCCACACTAAAAAATGATTGCAAAAATAACACCATTGTAAATTCAAATAGATGTACCTTTCAATGAAGGTTTACTTAGTGATTTGCACAAGCTCAAATTGTGTCTTTTTATATGCCAATCTCTTCACAGAACCTACACATATTCTTGTCTTCTTATGCCACTTACACAGGTCAATGAATCATACCTTTATCAATGGTGACTATAGCTTTGAATATAATTCAAATGTGTTTTTAAGAGTTTTTATCTAGGTATATTTTGCTCAAAATTAGAATAGGAGGCTCGAATCACTTTTCAAGATGACTAATGCTTCAATTTATGTCCTTTTGAAGTGTGTTTATACCCAGAACAAGAGGATATCTATATTTTTTTCTTTATAAGACTGAAATTACTCCCACTATATTTTCGATTAGACCAATATCCCATATTATATTTGAGACCAATGAGAGAACTGATCCACACTTGCAATACGGAAATCTAAACAAGGAACGTGCTCAAAATTTCGATGTATTGATGGATAGGTTTAGAGTATGGTTTTTGGAATTCTTTCAGAAGACTTAAGATCATAAAGAGGTCATCAATACCCTCAATCCTGGATCTCTTTTATGCAAAATAATATCCTCTTTCAATAGTGATTTTGGCTCCCTTTGAAAATGTGATAATGGAAAAACTTATAGGGCTTCCAAAAGAGACTCATGCACATGCCTTTCAACTTGAGAATATGATCACTCAAAACTTTTATAGAACGAAGGATTGATAGAAGAACTTAGGATCCTTTCATATGCAGGTTAAATTTATATATCTCGATCATCTTGTAACAATATTAATGCTTAGAATGAAACTTGGTCTTGAATTTCTATGCACAGATATAGAGAGAGGGTCTCAATCCCATAGAAATTAGAAAGGATGCATTTATTTTAGGATATACAATAAAGTTTCATGCTTAGAATAATTTAATAACACTCAGAAAATTTTGAGGATTATTTGGAATATTTCCAAGATGATATATAATAATCAGACTTTATGACGTGTTTCCTTGGCTATAGTAGCATGCAATTTTGAATACTTTAGATCATGTAAAATTACCTCATACCTTTGCTTACTTTGTCAAGATTCTTGGCATTCCTCGAGCTCCTCAAAGAGCCTTTCAGTCCATCAAGATCAAAGTCCTTAAGCTCTCACTCTTCTTGAGTAAGTTTGATGTTATGTCAGAGAGAAGAGGGCTAGTAGAATGAGCCCAAAACTTCACTTTCTTGTTTGATAAGTTTTGTCCTTGGAGAGAATGTCTTCTAGCTATTTTTTCATCAATAAAATTTATTATATCCCTCCAAAACCCCTTGCTCCTTCAATATATAATATTGACTTTATCTATGTAATTAGAGCTAGCAATTATGCCCAAATTTATGTTCTTCTTTCCTTTACAAATTTAGACTAGATAATTCGCTCTTCTTGAGATGAGATGGTGCCAAGTAGATATTTTTTTCTACCTTCACTTAAAAACCTGACTCTGCTACCATGTTGATAAATCTAGGGCAGTGAGTTAGGTTACATATTAACTTGATTTCTCTTTAATCTTTGAAACTTTCTTGAGATTTAGATACTTTCATGGCTTTGGTTACAGATCAATGTGATGGGTCGATTTTATATTTATAGCCTAATACAATCATCACATATTCATATTTGATCCATATTGGCTAGCACAGATAGGCCGATAGATCATCACATTGGTCCATACAGATAGAGACATGGGTAGAGTTAGGATATACACCGTAGATATTCTATTCCACCTGTGATTGATAACCCCTGTTCACTAACCCCAAATACAAAGAGGGTGTGGAATACATATATTTGATAAATGCATGGTATGATTCAATTAACTCTGTTAGGAACACCAAGAGCCTATAATTGGATTTTCATGTTAAACCAAGCCGTCATACAATCTGTGGCCCATGATAAGTCAACCATATACTATTTTGTATCCCTATCCCACTCCACCGTACACTACCACCCTCCTCATTTATGTTCTAGTTACTCCTACTTCAATGCCTATTATGACAATTTAAGTACATATGTGTGTAATTTCCATGATTGGACGGATGAATTATCCTCCTCACGTTGCTTGTCAATGATTATAACCTTGAATGGGCTAGCACTGATCCATCTCATCATCTCAAAATGACCCGATAGATGAAAATCTACAATTTCGGTCATCATCACTTCACACTATCTCAAAGATGACCCTTTCTACAAATTATATGCATGAATTTATGGAAGGTCATCCCCTCTACCTATCCTATTATTTATTGTGAAAACAAGTGAATAAAGGATAATTGATGGATCTTTGTTGGCAAGATACCCTACTTATAAATTGTCCTTTATTCACTTGTTCCCACTATCAATAATAGGCTAGGTAGAGGAGATGGTCTGCCATAAATTCATGCATATAATCTGTATAAGGGGTCATATATGAGATAGTGTGAAGTTATGATGACATAGATGGTAAATTTTCATTTATCGGCTTATTTTGAGATGATGATGACAAACCAATGCTATCCCAGTTAAGGTTATAATGATGGATGGGCAATGTGGGGAACACAATTCATATATCCCATCATGGAAATTACACCCATATGTACTTAAATTTTCATCATAATCACAAACTGTTGTGAATTGAAAAATAATATATGTTAGAATTTTTTTAGACTAATATATATTATAAAATTCAACCAATATATATATTAGTTAAAATAAATATAGTAGAAAATATTGGATGTGTGAGCATTGGAGCCTCCCATTGCACTAGCTAGTGTAGATCCAATTATGTTGTTAAGTTTGTTCAACTTAAAAAAAAACTAGAAAAATTGTCTTCAAAACTTTTATAAAAACTTCCTTGGTGATGATAACATCACACACCATTTATTTTACATGCCCTTTAATCCAGTTCACAATTGTGGGCTTCTTGTCTACACAAAAATTGCTAGAAACACTCATTAACATCCATGTCATGAAACTCACTTTAAAGGAAATCCAAAAATTTATTCACACCCTTGGATACAATATTCATCCCCATAGCATCCTTAGTAAATAAATTTGGTCAAATAATATATGTAAATCCTTTGTTTATTTACATTGTGGCCTAATAACTTGCTATTAAAAATATCATTTGATAGGATTGAAATAAATTCTATATAATCTTTGTCTTTTAACATCTCCCCTAATGTGGAGTCAAGTGATATTCTCTCGATTTTGAATAGATTGTGAAATTATGTTTGACATTTAGTCATAATATTTCCAATCATGTTCTCAAAACCATGATCCATTTCCCTTTGAAAAATGGAACTAGCATTCATTATCCCAAAAGGAATTTGAAAACAAGTGTATGTTCCATAGGACATTGTGAAAGTAGTATGGTGCCCATCTTATGCAACAAGGACCTCATTATACCATAAAAGAAACATCCAACATGGAAATTAACATAGATACAATTACTTGTTGGAACAACAATACCATGTTCGAAGGTGTTAATTATGCTCTAATGATACTCAATTGATATCCTTGAAGTAGACACAAAGGTGGAATTATTTATTCCCTTTTATAAAAAATGCTACATAAGAAATCGATTCTGATGATAGATTGAAAAAATGTTTTGAATATTTCTATTTTTCAAGCTCAACCCTAACCAAAGGCTTCATTTTTTTATTGATCACCCTAGCCTTCAATCTAAATAGTATGGAATAAGATGTTGCATAATATATCTATTATACTCCTTGTTGTTTGAAATTGGCAGCATGGTGTCCTAAATTCCTCTTCTTGTGCAGGATTTGAAACATATAGAATGTAGAAATCACTTGTTAGTTTATAACATAAGATAAAAAAAAAATAACTTTCTCGATTCTACCATGAGAGGATTAACAACATGACCAAAAAACTAAATGGAGACAAAGAGTAATATGAAGAAATGCTCATTTATTGATAATTGGATGAAGTGGAAATGACCCAGGAAAGGGATACTAAGGAGAATAGATTGAGTAATATGGGCCCTCCCCTATCCTCCAAAGGGAGTTCCTTATGTCCTTATTTGGATGTCTCTCTCTCCCTTTCAAAGAAGATTACTAATAAATTCAATGGAGAAAACTTGCAAGTTCACAATGTTCATTAAATAAAGCATAAAGACATGAGTGAATTCCAACTATATTTTAGTGGCGTGAAAATGTATTTCTTCTCCTTGTTGAATTTGTCACCTAGGGAATACATTTATAAAGTTTTTTCAAGCTTTCATAGTGGTTGGATTATTGAATAGAGGTGTTGGTCTTTCACCTTTGGAATGAATATGATGGGGCTATGGAGAAAGCAACAAAATATCATGTAAAATAGTGAAATTATATATATATATATATATATATATATATATATATATATATATATATATATATATATATATATATATATATATATATATATATATATATATATATATATATATATATAATGTGTAGACACTCATCAGATATTTGACAATACATGGTAGTTGTCACATATCTGACTCTTATTCGACAAGACAATCATCAAATATTCAACAGACAACCAACATAACGAAGCATTGGACATACAACACTCCCATCGAAACAAATTGGTATACTTCTGATTATCGGATGCTAAACCATCCTACCTGCTAACCCATAGCAACGGAATGATGTGTCTGAGATAAAAACTCTCGTCGCTAAAGTCGATTATCCAACAATGAAACATTAGAACTCTTACTCTATACCGACGGAAGGAAGCGTCAAAGAAATAAAATTATCGTCGCACAATCTTGTTCTACTGATGATTATCTAATGCCATGCCTTCGAACGTTCCTATCAGACTAAACTGACAAATATTCTAATATTCGATGAAAAAGTGTGACAATTTTTGCATCTTTGCTGACATAATGAACCACTATTCCTATCGAATATCCGATAATGTGGGGGAATATACTCACATTTTCTCCGTCGAATATCCAATGGATGTTAGTGTCACAAAACAGACTTTGGCATCAGATAATCGATGTCAGGCCCATCGAATATCTGATGCTTAATAAAGTGTTGATTGTTCAACACAATTCCAGTGATGAGTTCCTCGGGTCCAATGTGTTAGATGACCGACGCAAATAAGTCACATATGAGATGAATAAGCATCGAATTTTGGCCCCATTTGTAATAGTGATTAAGTATAAGAGAGTATTCATCCAAAAAACTGAAGAGGAGGTCACCAGATTCCAGTCCATCAAATAGTTGGGGAAGGAGTCAGAAAGAAGACTCATGTTTGAGGTGGGCATACCCATGCTCGGATATAATAAATCATGTTTGTTGATCAAGTTTAAAGTTGATGCATTATGTATACATACGTGTGATAGTGATAAGAAGAATACATAATGGAATATAAGATCATATCCATTAAAGAACACAACATATCTATGTATCAGTATCATATAGGAGGATATTTTTACAAAAGATGCTATATAATTGATCCCCACAAAAGTACCAAGTCATGTAGATGGAGTAGTGGTACTGCATAAAACTCGGGTGCCAACATATAGGATGTTGCTAAAAGAGTGCACAACATATAATGCTGGAGGATGTCACTGGAATAAAACTAAAGGAACTATCAGGTGAACTGAGATGTTGACATAACCTGAGGTCTTTACTGACCACATATGGTACATTTCTACACTATGTGAATAAATGAGTTGAATTTTACCATGTGAGAAATCGTTTGAGTACCAGTCATTGATTTATATCGTTAATAAAAGTGAGACAACCCACCAATATTCATAATGAGTGTCAAGGTACCCTAGTACAATCTAAGAAGTGTGAATAGATGTGGTGAAGTTGAACACTTGAAAGAATCTATAAATCAGGAGACATTGATGTATTCTCAATGTCAATAGTGAAGGAGCCTGCCATTGATGAATTCAAACCCTAAGGTACTGAAAAATAAATATGTACCTTGTTACTAGAGTAATGAGTTTGATTCAATGGGAAAATACATGTTAGAAGGAAGGCATTATGGCATCCCACATCAACCAGTTCTAGCATAACTCACAAGCCAATAATTTGGAAGGGCTGAGAAAAATAAAGTTATAGAAACCACCACCAGGTACATTTTTGGTGTGCACAAGATGTAGCTAGCACACAAACAAAATCCTATGAACCAATCAATAATGAAATATGATAAAGAGGAAAGGAACCGACCAATATGGTCAAACAGAAACTAAGGTATTGCATGAATCCCAATGTGTGATAATGTAATTTTACATTAAACACAACGGAAACCACTCAGTCAAAGACCCATGAAATTGAGTAATGTTGAGAACAAGGTCACCTATCAATGATATAAATAGGGCCATGGTGTGACTCTATGCCTACTCTAAGAGAAATGTTTCAAAGTTGATAAGAGAAAACCCATCAACAAGAGGTCAATGGGGACCTTCTTAACTGAAATGAGTAAATGACCAAGTAGTTGATGTGATACTGAGAATAACTTGATAGACTAGGTATGGCTAGTGAAAATGATTCAAGAGACACCACAGAATGGCTGACACATAAGGTAACTTCCCTTTGACAAAATCATAACACTTTGTGACTTGTAAGGCATCATAAAATGAACTTTGTATAGGTTTTTGATACAAGATGAATCAACAAACTCTCCATATTATTAGAAAAGTAACCAACTGGAGGAGTACTAACTCAAAGACAAGTTTTTGGATTTCCATAAATTCAAACTACGTCCCAACCTAGCGGAGGGAAGACTCATATTTTTTTAGTTCTTTGTTCAAGGGCGAAACAACTGACTCTTGCTACCAAAAATGATGAAGAAATTTTCCCGTCCCCCACTTTTCTTGGAATGTTTTTTTCTTTTTCTTTTTCATACTATAAATCCTAAAAAGGAATAAAATAATGGTTATAGTACAGTGGAGGGAACAAGTTTCAAAGGCAGGAAAACTAGTTCCTGGGTCTGGAAAATTCTTATGCTCAATGCAAGGTTACAAATGCTGGTCATTGATATAAATGGAATGTTCCCTCAAAGGTAAAAAGGGTGTCAAGTTTCAAAGGCTAATGAATGCATGACTTGATCTTGCAGAAAATTCATGGTCAAAAGTGGCTTATACAAGAGTCAAATGAAGCCAACTTAAGGCCAAAAGTAGTGCAAGTGGTCAATATGCAATGCAATAGTACAACTCAACACATGTGAGCCTCTAGGGTATAAGTTTACAATAAGAGTGAGGAAGAAGAATGAGGCTTCAACATAAATTCATGACATGACTAAAGAGGAATCCCAAACCTATATGATATTTGCAACATGGGAAACATGTCCTAGTGAGTTTATAACTAGGAAGGGTATGCAAGGAATGATTTATGACTATGTTACGACTTTACAAATCAATGAGTGAGAAAGGTTTAAAATTTGCAATAAGTGGGGTCGATCCTATGGCTAAGTATTGTAGAATGAGGTCAAGACTCAAAATGAAACAACAAGTGGTCCTACCCTATATGCTAGTTAGAAGACAATAATTGCCACAATATGTCAATGATCGTTGAATTGAAACAGTAGGAAAACATCACTAAGTGATAAAATAAGTCTTTATTATCCCGAAAAATCCCTTCCCAACACTTCAAGCAAGGTCAATCAAGTCATTAAAAAAATAGAATAAAGTTTTAAGACTATAGAAAAAGGGTTGATTTTTTTTTATATAAAAACAAAATTAGAACTCACCATTTTCTTTCTTACCTCTGTAAGTGTTGATAAGTGGTATTTTTGGAGAAAATTTGGCAAGATATTTTGAACAATTTACCCAACGAAATTGGAAACATCAAGCTACAGGTAATCCTAAATCACATTTTCTTTCACTTGATTTGATTTTGAATCAAGTAGATTAGATTCAAGTGATTTTAAAATTAGATATGTGTATACGTGGGTTTCATATTATCAAGTCACGTATGAAAATCCTTACATGTGAGTTTACAAAAAGAAAAGAGTGTACGTACATGGTTGTATATAATTCCAAGTTCCAATGGTAGTTGTATAGGACCTACCAGAGGTTGTAAAAATACAAGTTGTAGGAGTACCACGAGATTGGGTGTGTATTTTCCGACGAGTGCTAAATGCCATTGTCTACTATCATGATGCTCATCCAAGGCAGGGCCCTTAGACTTAGATTTCAAGATTTAGACTGATTAGATGGAGACATTACAATCTGGCATAAGCCCTAATTTTATAGGACATTTATACATATTTTGTAATATTTTTGAAACTTATCTATCTATATATACATATATTTTGGGATGATGTTATCATATATACAAATGAATGTATGATGTTTTTATTTAATGTAATGAATGAGTGATGTGCCAATTCAAAGCATGGTTAGATATAGAATTAAAATATGCATTATCTGACCATGGAATATGAATGTATGTTATAAAATTAAACGATTGTTCAAGTAATCTCACTCTCATAAATTATCTATGTAATGAAGGATCCCTCGCATGATAAACATTGTTTAACTGAGACACCACCAATTATGAGTCCAAGTATATCACTAACGACTGAATACCTTAAGATATCACCTTTAAAAGTAAATTAATAATGAAAATTTATTCAACCATGTTATTAGAAGAAAGGAATATAGATATGCCCCTTGCGGCCAACAACTGACCACGTGGATAATGAATAACCCAAGTTGTGGAAGATAAGTTCCTGGTGTGCTGACTAGCACCATCAATGAATCCTAAGTACATTAAATCACCCATCGATTCTGGCCAAAGCAGATAAAAAAAACCTTCATCACCACAAAACTCTTACTTAGAAACTAAAGCTTTATACAATATTTAAAAAAAAAAGTGGATGCTTAGGTAAGATCCTAAGCATAATACCTCATGATTTTGAGCCCATTTTTGGGCTCCTACATCACATTCCCTTCAAAATCAATTAGATCATAAGCACCCTTCTTCAAGACATGTTTAATTATATATGGACCATACCGCATAGGTTTGAATTTTCCTGCCCCCAAGGTGTCTTTATATTGTCCATAAACCAAGACAAGGTCACCTTTAGAGAAAACCCTAGGGAACACGAATTTATCATATTGTGCCCTAATCCTCTTCTTATTTTCCTCATTCGTTGTAGTAGCATCTCTAATCTGCTCATCAAGATGATCTAGTGAACAAGAGACTCTTCTAAGCTTGAGGTGTCAGTAAGAAGTTGTATTTCCAACTTAAGGGATGGAATTTGACATTTTATGGGAAGAATCGATTCCACACCATATTCTAACTGAAAAGGAGTAAGTCCTGTGGAAGTCTTAACAAACGTTCAATATGCCAACAAGGTAGGATAAAGCATGATGTGCCAGTTGGACTTATCTTGATTGATATTCCTTTTAAGGATCATTTTGAGGGACTTATTAATGGATTTGACTTTCTCATTAACACGAGGATAAAAAGGAGATGAATGATCTTGCCTAAATCCCAATTTTTAAGCCAATTCAGACATCATATTATTCTGAAAGTGACTACCATGGTCAGTGGCATTGTCTTTAGGGATAATGAAACGTGAGATCACTTGATCGAAAAGGAAAAGTGTTGTTGTCTCACCATCGTTATTGAAAGTAGGCATATATTTGACCCACTTTGAAAAGTATCCAACCACTACGCTAATGTACTTATGTCCCTTGGCCAAAACTGAGTGACATGTTGTAAAATCTATTCCCCACTTAGTAAACGAATCAAAATTGATGACAAGGAAAAGTGTACCTAGATGAGCATGTGTTTTTTGAGTATAGACTTGACAAGGGTGGCATTGTTTTACCACTTCAATGCAATATTTTAAAATCGAAGGCAAATAATACCCTACACAAAAAATCTTCTAAGTTGTTTCCAACCTAGAGATATGACTGCCACAAGCTCCATTGTGACAATATTTTAGAGCTTACTCAATCTCTTACAACGTAAAAAAACATCTTAAGATTGATTCAACCCATCGATTATACATAGGATCACCAATAATCAGATAATTCTTAGCGAGGTGACATAATTTCCAACGATCATCCTTAGAAAAATACTGAGAAAACTTCGAAGTCTAGAGATATACTATGATGTCCCCATACCAAGGATATTATGAGGAGATTAGAAAAATGTGTTCATCAGGAAGTGATTCTTCATAGCTAGAATCTCCCTCACAAGGCAGTTTTGAAATCAATTCTTTGAAAACCATTTTGATGACACAAACTCAAGATCAAACTCCTGCAAAATCACAATCCATTTATTATATTTTCCCCTAATCACTTGCATATCGAGAACAAATTGAAAAGGATCGAAATCAACAACTATGATGGTTTTCTTTAGCAAAATGTAATGATGAATTTGATGAACAACATGAACTATTCCTAAAGCCAATTTCTCAACATGGGAATATCGGAGTTCGGGACTAGCTAAGCCATGAATTTTAAGGGCATAATCTTCCAGAACTAGAACCATACCTATGGTTGTGTTGAAGGTTGGAAATTGATTTCCTCAACATCATGGAATACTACCTGGTCCGAAGCTTAAAGCAACTCCTTTTTCGTTGAAATTGGTGGGTCTGACTGGGGATAAAGGGATCATTTTCCTATTTAAAGAGATTTAATAATAAAAAGAGAAATGAAATCAAATGATGGAATGATTTTAAATTTAATGATAAAAATAAAACTTATTTTAACTATTTTCGGGGATGAAAATTCTTTTAATGTGATCTAATAGAAAGATTTCATAAAGTACATAACAATATAGATCATTTCATACTTTAATGAAAAGAAAGCGTGCACAAGATTTAAATAAATTAATTAAATAGCTAATTAATTTAGTTGATTAAAAATCATTCACATAAAATATTTATTTATTTCATAAATAATCACAGATCATTCAATACTTCATATCAATAGTGACAATGAGATATTGTTTTCAAAGTAACTTATTTAATGAAAGAACATCAAAATAAGATATCTATATCATTCAATATCACACAAAAATAATACAAAGGTAATAGTACCTCATGCATCAGTGCTATGTATATGAAATGATAGTTTTTAGGCTCAACCTTCAATTAGATAAATTTTGATCAAATAATAGTCCAATTTCAAAGCTACCTTCTCAAAATTCTGGACCTCTTTCTAAATGCGTCAAAGGGGTTTAAATAACCGATTAATATTACAAAAATAGTAAACTTGCAAATAAAGTTTCTAAAAAGCCTCGAACAACTTAGAATAAGATAAATGACAACAAAATAGTAATCGATTGCAACAACATTCATGACTATTTCCCAAATCCATTCTTCATTTGTTCTCTGAGATTGCAAATATTTTTCATCATCTTCAGTTGGGGGGATGCATTGGATGCATGCGCATTTGTCTCGTGAACACTGCATTGTTAAGCAGTGGAAGAAGTTGAGTTTCTACATTTGAGAGACACCTCGGCGTGAGACACTAACTATGTGGTTTTACTAGGAAATGCCAATAACTTTCCAAGTTTTCTTTAGATAAACTTTGAATATCCCGAGTCTTCTTTCTAGATTCTTCTTACCAAGATTGTTTTAAGACTTTGACATTTGGAAAGGTGTCCTTTTGGAATTATTGTATCAAATTATCTTGCAGAGAGTATTAGTAATGTATTTAGTGAGGTTTGAGGTAAGATTCCTGACTCTAATGACAGCCATTTCTGCACTTTTTGTTTTTATGTCCCAATCGTCGAACACAATATCCTTTTATGACTCTTAAATTCTAGGAAAAACAACTGCTCTTGTTTCTGTGCTATCTTGCCAATCTATGAAGTCATATATTTTTTCATCAATCTCTTCATAATATTTCCTCAGATCAAATAGTTATGTGACTAAAGAATCACTGGTTTTAGATAAGTCATAAACTAAAGATAACTTGTGACCTAAAATATATTGTTGTTTTTCCAAGAGGATATCCAATTACAACGCTTCCTTTCGGACTTCATTTATTTCAAGATTATCCTTCAACTGATCAATTATTTGTTGTAAATGTTGTATCTTTTTATCTTTATCTTTGACTTCTACTTCAAATTATATTTTCATATTATCAAAATTCTTTTACAAATCGGAAAGATTCAATTTCCATTGTTGATCTATTGCTTGCTTCTCATCCTGGAAAATTTTATCCAATCGAGAAATCCTTTGATATTTTTATTTTATTAATAATTGTACCTCAACAACTTTATCCATGGTTGTATTTGCATAAGTTCCTATGAATTGAGATAGTCAGTTTAGTTCCTCCTCTGGGGCAGATTTACCTCCTTTCCAAAGAACATGAAATGGAGTCTCGTTAGGAACTAACACCTGAGTCTGTTCCAACTTTCTTTCCTTTCGGTATCTTCTCATGATTTCCTTGTGCTTTGGACTATAGAATACGTCCAATGGTAGAATCTCCTCAATTTTAAGAACTATCTCTGTAGTGGGAAAAGCAAGAATTATTTCCATGTCTTCTATTACAGGAAAATTGTTTTTCATATATGCACCGGTGTTCTCTTCAAGTATTTCAATATTAAAATTATTTTGGCGATCCTCTGCAGTGGATGAGGTTGTACCTCTATTTTATGGGACTTGTTTAGTCTCTTTGTGGGTCGTGACTGGCTCTATATTGACCAAATCTGATTTTGTAGTAATCAAAATTGGTTATGGGTTAACCACAACTGATTCTGTGCTTGCATGGCTGGAACCATTTGAAACATGGCTTTCCTCTGTCATTAAAACATGTTTTAATTATTCCCAAACCTTGTTGAATTTTTTCTCTTATTTAACTCCTCTTTCTTTCTCAAGAACTATAGTATTTGTTTCTATATTTTGAGCACTTGGAACTTGGGAAGAAGATGCCAATGTTTCTGCATTTTCTGAATTCTATCAGGAATGTTTTACCATAAATTCTGGTAGATGACTTATTCTTCTCTGAAAATATTTCTTTAAATTAATCAATTCATCAGCAGTCAATCGATCAACAACTAATATTTCTACCATAGAAAATTCTAGGACCATTTTGAATAAATCATCAATTTTATCAAGCTTGTTTGAAAATGGCATGAGTTTGACTTGAGTTGTGACATCTTTAGCAGCTCCATTAGGGTCAAACCACTAGTTTGGTATCACTAGAAAGAAAAAGACTTTTAATTGCTCAATTTCAAGCAAAGAATACTTGAAATTTTTAAAGGTATATGAGCCACAAGGAATAGGGAAACATGGCCAAACGATTTTCTTTGCATCTTTGATAACTTTAGTTAGGCCTTGTCCAACTGTCTGATAGGTAGTTTCTTTGGCTAACAACTTATTTGAAACAAATAATGGAAAAACATGGGGCTGGGCTAGGCTACCTAAAAATTGAATGTAAATAAAGTTTTCTTCTCCAAACCATTTCCCTAATGGCCTCAGATCTCTATTGGCTTTAGCAGTGAGTCTCAGTACATTGCTATCGAAGACTTCTTGATGGATGGGGAGCATTACTTCATGACAAATTTTATAGAAATTATAATGGTACTGGGATTCCCATATAATTTGAAAGTAAACATGGATAGGGGTGGCGTACTGACAAGTCCATTTCCATCCCAAGGATGGAAAGTCATAGGAAAATCATATGGCATCCATAATGTAGGCACTCATGAAAAAGGGAGTAGTTGTCCTTTCCACTACGTTGCGCTTTTTCCTATAATTATTAATTTGAGTACCCAAATTATTTGAAAAAATAGTTTCCCAGTACATGATATAGTCGTCGGACGTGGCTTCAATCAAAGGCAACCATTCTTCAGAAAACTTTTGAGTATTTGGATAAACATAAA
Organism: Pinus albicaulis; assembly: GCA_034641835.2. Classification (NCBI taxonomy): domain Eukaryota; kingdom Viridiplantae; phylum Streptophyta; class Pinopsida; order Pinales; family Pinaceae; genus Pinus; species Pinus albicaulis. Next base: position 1,127,644,583 of record CM076575.1, read on the forward strand.
TATGAAAAAAAATAGTAGCAATTTGGGAGAAAGGGCTAACAAGAGTGTTACACAATAATTTGTCACCGTCCCTACAATCCCCTGTCCCGCACATTGGAGGGCCTTTTCCCTTACCTGTGAGCAGTGACATGACCTGAAACCACTTTCATGGCATCCCCTTTGACAAGGAAAATCATTCCTCTGAAGATAGTTTCCTGTAAAAAAACCCTAAAAATAGACCTTTTGGCCTTGGCGTGACTAGCCAGTTCAACCTTCGCGCCAATGGGGGAAATCCACCAAAGAGGGCGCGCCAACTGGCGCTCTATCCTAGTGTATTACTTGTGCCAAGCTTAATAAGGATTGTTTTTTAAAAATAAATGGCAGAAGTTTGATTCCAACCAACTCCTGAATGAGTCTCAAAAATGAGTTGGGAGGTTTGGCTCTGGATCTCCATGTAGGGGAAGTGGTTTTCCACCTATCATGGAAGCTTCCTTGAGGATAGGGCCAATCCCACCATTGTAGGGATCCCAACTCCCCTTCCACCATATATATAATCTTGCCATTTTCCCTTTGCAAGCTAGCCTGGATAGAGCTGAATCAGTAGTAAGGAGACTATCGCTAGACATCCTCTGAGAGCCAAGCCGAAGAGAGAGAGCCTTGTCCCATTCCCAACAAGATTCATTGAGACGTGCTCCGCTGTCGACCCGCCGAAGGAAGATCCAGCGTCAGAGCTCAGGTTGTATCTTTCTTTCGTTGTGATTAATAATAAACGACTTTGATTATGGTTCCATTCATATGTTCATGTCTTACGTTATGAATTATACCTTCTTTGACTGGTATATGGTTGCATGTATTAGGTTTTACGTTGTGTGTTGTTTCTTCGTGTACGTGCAGGTTTTTGAATGTGCTAAGTGGGAGAATTGTGATATGCCAAAGCAAAGGATGGAAGCGCCATCTTATCTACAAGAAACAGCAACGTGGGACTTAATGTAGGCCTCTTGTCTCATCTTGGTCTTTTGTAACTAGGAACTTGCGTCTTAGCGTGACTCGGTTGTTGCTAGACCCGATCTGGGCTAGTAGGGATCGCCTCTGTCCGCAGAGGGGATTTACCTCTCCAACAAACTGGCAACTCCACTGGGGAGACATTGATTGGAGTTTGTATTGTCTTTTTGGTTGATTTTGGTCTTTGTCTGCTTGATCAGCTCTTCTGGTTCGCCTTTTTCTAGTGTTAAACCTCTGTTTAGCCTCACCATACCTGATTTGCTCCATATTTGCTCTTTTTTATTTTTGTCATTAGTAAACTTGACTAGCGCGGCTTTTTCCCTGATAGTCGCGCCAACTGGAACTTGTTGCTAGTTCAGCCCCTGTGCCAATCCTGTTCTGGCGCTAGTTGCAGCCAGACAGTCTCGCCAATCCTATGTGGTGTTAGGGTTTGCTTGTTTCTGAGCCTTCTGAGCTTGATTTTTGGTTTTGGTGTCATTTTTTCGACTGCCTGAGTGTCCTGAAGTCTTGGTTGACTGTGTTTAACCTCCATTCTCCGATTGTTTACCCTCCAATATCGGTTTTACATTCTAGCCCTAGGGCATCTAGGTGCTATAGTGTGTTGAGCCTCCTGTGGGAGTTTTTGGTTTTCGTTTGATCAGTCAACTTCGTTGTTGCTTCTTTGCATTCGTTTGGTGGTTTTTCATTGTTTCATTGCATTATTTGAGTGATATTTATCTTTCTCATTAGATTTTCACTTTGTCTCGTTTCGAGCCTAGATTACACGGTTCATATGAGTCTTTGGGATTCCTCTTTGATTTGAGGGATTTCTCCATCAGTTTGAGGACCGATTGCATATTTTGTATTGGGTGAACTTGCTTGTTTTCGCTCTTTCCCTATCATTTCTCGAATTGGTCTCTTATTAGTTTTCATTTCGTTTAGTGCATTTTTCTCTTAAACATTGAAAATACGAAAAACAAATCAATTCTTGTGCTTTTGATTAGTTAGTGAAAATTGAAAACTTTTCTACGTTATTAGTGTTATATAACTCTAAAGGAAAAGCTTTTAGTTTCATTAATGTGCATTAGAGACACTAGTGGTTGTTTTATGTGGCATGTAGTGTGCATTTAGAGGATTTTTGAGACATAACATTTGGCAGGGCCTGAAAATTGAAACATAATTGAAGATCAACTCTAAAATTTATTCAATTTACCTTAAGGTAGCATTGAAACATTAACGAAATATTTATAGGTCTAGGCTAGTGACGTGTTCCGCAGTCGTTAAACCTAGTAGTTTTCATTCGCCTCTTGGCTTTAGACAACACTAGTACGGATTTGTGCTCCCCGTACCATCGCGTATATAAAGGGAGACCCCACTAGGTTGCTATCCTTTATCCGTAGGAAGCCGAGTCTGCCGCCTTATACCTGTGATACACCGGACACATCATTCGAGGAGATTGCCTGCACGTACGTCAAGTCCTTGGTTGATTTCTCTTTCATTTTGAAACCAAGGTGTATATTGCAGTTCACGGATATCTGGTACACCCTTTGCCTAGAGTTCCAGAGTAGTCATTTTGATCTTTTCTGACTAATTAAATTTGAAAGGATCATCAAGCGCTTGTTCTTTCACGCTTGTTTCCAAATTGAAAGAGATAGAGTCACCTTTCGTCCATTTCTCAACTCTTAAAACATGAAATGGTAAAGTTTCTAAGTTTCAATGTGGTAAAATAAATCATCTGCGATCACATGCCCTTTTAGAGTTTTCTTGTTGGTCGTTTGATTGTGTGCCTTGGTTTTTGCCCGTGTGATTTTGTTTGATCTCTTCCTCTTGTCATTACTGTCACAGTGGCGGAACCTTCAGTTTCGTCTACTAGTATTCCTTACATAGACGATTGATCAGAGGTCTCTCAATCCTCTGTTGAACCTCAGCAGCCCATTGTCTCTGAGTTTCCCAACGGGGGACCGGTTCTATCTGAGCTTCCCTTTGGAGGACAAGTTGAGTTCAATTGGCCCTTATCCAACGCTTAGTTTGGATTTGGAGTAGGGGAATATTTCCCTCCTCTTACATCGGGTTTGCCTTTTTTAGCTGCTGTTATCCCTCCTAGTCCTCACCATCTTTTAGAAGATCTAGCAGCAGGGTCAGATATGGACTCATCTAGTCCTTCTCCTAGTGAGGAAATCCCTACAACTGGTGAAGATTACTAGTTGTTCCCAGAAAACAACCCCGAATTATCTGTCATGTCTTCGCCTGGTCCTTCGCTTCTAGCGGGGTATAGATCCTTAAGTCAGATTGTGGCCGTTGTCGCCTCTATGGGAGTATCAACTCCGTCTACGAGACCGATTATTCCTTTGTTAGGGATGTCCTCGAGGACACCTCTCACGTCATCTCCTCAGGTCACATCAGTACCTGTTAGGCCTACTGTCTATGTAGCTGCATTTACACCCGTTATTACTACTCAGTCTGTCAGGACCGCGTCGCTTCTTGAAGATGTCTACATAGCATCTGCTATTCTGGAGAATATCTCTCTTGAGGAGTATCGGTTGTCTCTACAGCAGTCGAACTCTGAGGTTGGTCAGTCCTCCCAAGATCCCAACCGTCCTTATTTTTCCCATTATGCACAGGATGGTACACCCGTTTACATTTTTCCATATGAGTACAATGAGCAAGGAAACCCTCTATGTTTTCCTGCTTCAGAGGCTTATCAATATGTTCAAGGTTTTCTGTCTGCCCAGGTTGGGCAGCCTTCCAACCCGCAAGGGCAAACTTTACAGGGCCAACCTTCGGGCCAGCCTGGTTATCTCTATGACCCGCAAGGGCAACCCTTACAGGGCCAACCTTCGGGTCATCAGGGGTTGTTATACGGTCCACAAGGACAGTCCTACAACCCTCAAGGTCAACCTATACAGCCTCACCCTGTGGTCCAACCAGGGCAACCTCTAGGACCTACAGGTCAACTGGGGTATCAACCGGGATCATTGTACAGTCTTGAGGGGCAAATCCAACCCTCTCAACCTATGGTGCAACCTCTGCAACCTCTGTTTCCTATTGGTATGAATGTTGCACAGCTAGGGTCATCTTATGGTCCTGTTATAGTTCAAACTAGTTATCAGGCACAACCTGGCCCTATCCCGCCACCAGGCCAACCGGCTCATCTGGGGCAGCCTAGTGTCCCTCTTCAACCAGGTCAACCTGTTCAACCAGGGCAACCTGTTCAGCCAGGTCAATCTATTCAACCAGGGCAGCCCGCTTAGCCAGGTCAACCTGTCTAACTAGGCCAGCCTGCACATACAGTCAACCCTGCTCAACAGCCGATTTACTTTATGCCGCAGCCGAATTAGCCTATGCGCCTAGCTTATCAGGCTCAGCAGGGCCCCACTTACCAATAGCCTGCTCAACCCCAAGGCAATTATTACCTTCAAGGTCAATCTCGACTGGTTTATAACCCGCCTTAAGGTTCTGGTTATTACCTTCAACAACTAGGCTATACCTATACTCAGTAGTCAAATCCATATACTGCTCAAATGGGGCCGACATATAATCAGGGTCCATACCCCAGTTATCAACCCCCATACACTAGTTATCAGCAACTGTATCAATCTAACTATACGGCTTATACCCCCTATGGTCAGAATCCCCCAGGAAAAAACCAATGGGGGAAAATTTATGCTCAACCAGGGTGGAGTACAGGGACAGGTCCTTATCGAGGGCTGGTATGCCCTTCAATCATCAGTTACCTTTCCTTGCTACGTTGGAATTTTTGGATGTTTCTAAATTGACCAATGATCTGATTCTTCACAATCCTTATTGGCCTCCGGTTCCAACCAAGGTGCCCAGTGACTGTCCTAAATTTGAAGGTAAAGCTGGAGAGGACCCCCAAGCTCATGTGATGACCTACCATCTGTGGTGTTCGTCAAACTCTTGGGTCGATGATTCAATTCATCTGCGTCTTTTCCAGCGCACTCTTACCGGTGTTGCTGCTAAGTGGTATATAGAATTACCCCGCGATATCTTTCAAGACTTAAATACCTTAGCTATGGCTTTTCTGACGCATTTCCAGTTACCGGTTCATTACGAAGCCGAGACTCATCTCCTGACTTCTCTCAAGCAGGATAAAGCCACCAACATATCTGATCATATTCATGAGTGGCGACGTCATCGTAGACTGATTAAGTTTGATATACCTAATCAGCTACTAACTCATTGGTTCACTACCTCCTTCGTTAGCAAGATCGCTCAAGATATTGCTATGGGGGCATGTGTGACCGAAGAACAAGCCATCGCTCGTGCCCAGTACCTTGATCTAGTGTACTCTCAGTCCAGCACGCTTTATGATATTTTGACTGATGCCTCGCGGCCAGGGACCTCTAAAGCACCAACCACCCCATCAATGGACGGTGTTATTGGTTCTGTTTCTCAAAATTCTCAGAAATCCTCTAATGGGAAGCAAAAGTCTAATTCTTTCAATAATTCTGCTCTTCCCGCCCCTCCAGATTCTGGTAAGACTGTGGAGGTCAATGTTGTTCAGGCTAATCCTATGGAAAAGGCCTCCAAAGGGAAGAACAAGGGAAAAGGAAAATCCAAACCCGATGCCCCGAAACCAGAGTCTTCTAAACCTCGTGCTGACAATGGTTCCCAACGTAAACCGAAGTACCCATGCCTTATCTCTGAAGGAGACCATTATACCAAAGATTGTCCCCGACAATATGAAGTTAGTCAACTTTTGAAGGGCTCCAAAGGGACTCTGGCAATTCTCAAAGAACCATTCCCGTCTCAGCAGACCCAAATGGTTGAGCAGCCTTCATCATCTGCACCATTTGGGTCCCAAGTTTTTATGATGAATGGTGCTGCACCTGTCGCAATAGCTACGCATTCGAAGGATTATGCTATATCATGCCAGGTAGCTGGGAAGGAAGTCGTTGATGGCCCACCTCCCCCACATGTCTCTATTCCTTTAGAAATTGAGAAGCCCAGCGATGAACCTGTTGTGAGGCCACCTTCTAAAGGTGTTCTGCGAAAATCTTCCTATAATCCAAACACCTGTGCCACTCAGCACTACAGCATTGTTGAGGATTTGGCATAGGCGCCTTCCACAATGTCTGTGTTGGAAGTGCTTCAAAGTTTCCCATCGCAACGGAAAGCTCTATTGCCCACAATCGGTGGAATTGATCCCGCCGATTCCAGTCTTCTCACCTTCGACCTAGAAAATTTTGTTCCCCGACTTCCACATCAAATCTCTCTTGTTATCCAAGTCGATATCAACGGCCTTAACATCCACAGAGCCGTTATGGAAGAAGGTGATTTCACCTATGTTATGTCATTTGCCTGCTAGAAAGCCATTGGCTCTCCATCTATTAATTCATCTCCCAATGCCCTAGAGGCATTTGATGGTCAGGAATCAAAACCCCTGGGTGTTCTCGAGAGTTTTCCAATCACATTACAGGGTAAGACAGTCAATGTAGAAGTAGAAGTGGTTGACGCCAAGCTCAACTACAATCTCCTTCTTGGTCGCAGTTGGACTCATGCCATGCTATGTGTTCCGTCCACCCTCTTCCGGCTTCTGAAGTTTCCCCATGAGGGAAAAATTATCACTGTTGATCAATTGTCTTTCTTCACCTCATCCTCCGAGAACAATGTGCCTTACGTGGATCAGATCCCCAATCCCCCTCGACAGTGTAGGACCCAGTCTTTTCAAGGACCCCATCCTCATTGGTATTTTTCCTGCGCCACCACCACACACCGTTCAAGTTAACATGATCTCTAGGTTAGATGACCCGTGGATCATCCCTTTTCCTGAACAGGTGACCTCTTTCATAGAATCGATGCCTTTAACTCTAGTTGAGATCAATTACTGCGAGATTTTCGTTGCATCTAATCCTCCTCCTCCTGAACATGCTCCTTCAAGCATGGCTTTAGATATATATTATCAATCCCCTTGGCTAGGCGATGCAGATTCGCCTGATCCTTTAAGAGAAGTCTTCCCTTCTAATGAAGCTATTGTTGAAATGATGTCTCTTAAAGATCTGTCGTGGAGCGATGGACATCATCGTTCCTCGTTCATGCCTAACCTGGGGGCAATGTCTGATTGTCTAGAGCGCTTTGCATCTCAGGTTCCCACTCCGCCTCTTCAAACACCAATATTGACTCATGAGGTCCTTTCGGAGGGAAACCTAAGTAATATCACTCAAACCATGCCTATCGACATCTCCATTAAACTGGGGGTAGTCGAGAACATTCACGTGGGAGTTACCTGTTCTCCCGAAGAGATTCAGGTATACACGAGCCTTTTTCGCTAATTCAGAGATGTTTTCACATGGTCCTATGAAGAGATGCCTGGGATTGATCCCAGTATGGTCGTGCATGAGATTCCTACCTACCCAGGTGTGAAACCCGCGGTTATTGAGGCACAAAAAAGCGAGTCAAAGCCCACTTCGATCAATCGGTTTCTCCACGTTATTTCATTGAAGGGGACCTCGTCCTCCTATATGACCAAGCACATGATAAAATTGGAGCGGGAAAATTCCAGCCCATGTGGCATGGGCCCTATATCGTCAAAAAAATATTAAAAAATGGGGCCTATGAGCTAATCGACTATGAAGGTGTTCCTTTGGCGCAGCCTAGAAATGGGTTGTACCTCAAGAAGTACTACGCTTGAGATATTCTTGTGTGGTGTGTATGTACATAAGTGAGTGATTTCATTTGTTGTGCATGTGTGGTGTGGTGTGCTTTGTAAGCGTCTTTCTGCTGATTGGGTCTTCCTGATTGTGCAGATGTCCATTACTCCTTTTGACGGTTTCGTGGATGGTGCCTCCCGCAGTACCAGGAATCTGTCCTCAGCAGCGTGGGTAATCTATGATCCTGATGGTGAGTTAGTCAATCTACAATGTGTTTGTCTAGGGCATACCACAAATAATGTCACGGAATATAGTGTCGTTTTGGAATTATTGAACGAGGCTGTTAACCTCGATATTCATGCATTACTTGTATATCTGGAATCACAACTTGTAGTATTACAACTTAATGGTCATTATTCAGTTAGAAACCCATCCATTTTACGATTGTATCTACGTATTCATTTACTGGAAAGAAATTTTGATTACATTACATATCAACACATACCCAGACACATGAATGAGTTAACAGATGCAGCAGATAATATGGTTTTAGATAGACATTTACGCGACTTGTAAAAACATCATCATATGTAAAAATATCCATCCAGAAATATATATATGTGTGTGTGTGTATGTGTGTGTGTGTCGAAATGTTTGCAGTTTGTGTACATCACATAAAATAAAAAAATATACATGTCTATTTTAATAATAGCCGGAGACAACATGTCTCTCAAAAATGTGCAAATGAAAATCCCTAGATGAATAATCAGCATGGTGCTTGTGGTTGCATGTCACCGTGCGCGCCAATCGCCTCAATAATTGATGAAGGCGACTAGGCACCCCCACAGTGTTCCTATGGTAAGCCATCGGGATGTCTGCTAGACGGGCATAATCTGGGATCCCCCGGGCGATACCCTCCAGGTTCTGGACTAGGTCACTCTCCTCGCCACCCTCAGCTTGACGATCGTGTGCGAGAGGGATCCTCCGTATGATGGGCGACATCCCGGCGAGCCTCTCTGGGCCAACGTCTACATACATATAGGATTTTTGGTTAGAATAGGCATGTATCACAAAAAAATCATAAATACATAAAATCAAAAAGAGTCTTACCGAGCTCCTCATCCCAGTCATCCCCCTCCAGAAGTGGAAGATCTAGGTCTCCCGTGAAGTCAGTACCGGCATAGGGCCAATCCTCAACGACGATCAGCTCTCTTTGTAGCCATACAAAAAACTCAAGCCTCCATGACATTTTTTGGCCCCCTCCTGATATGGGCATGAGTGCTGCCCATCGAGCCATCCTTAGCTCCCTCAATGATGGCTCGGCGACTATCGCCCCCTGGCCCTAGAAAATTGGTAGTCGTTCAAGGATGAACTATACAAGGATGGAACCATACCCAAACTGTTTCAGTTTGGCCTTCTTACACTTCGTCAGTTGTCGTTTGATGTTCATTGTTACGGTAGTGGCCCAATCAAAAAGTGTCAGGTTCATGCATTCTGATGCTAAGACGAGTTGTGCCTTAGTTGCCTCATGCGGTGCCTGTGACCCCGCAGCCCGTGTAATGGTGTGGAGAACTACTCGGAGTGCTAGATCGGGGACTGTGTGAATATCTACCTTCCCACTGCCTGATCTTGTTTGTGCCCCTGGGCACACTCTTTCCATCACCATTCCCATTTTCTCACCAGATGGTCTAGTGCCTGTCATGATCGGCACTAGACCTCTACGGGACAATCCAGTTATGAAATAGACATCGGATACTTCAAGTTCCAACACTTGGTCTCGAAGCCTAAATTTTTCTTTGTTTTCATCCCAAATGCTGATCAAATACTGCAGCAGCTCAGGTTGTGCTCTCAAACATTGTGTTAGGAAGAACCTTTTTAGACCACAGTTTCGGAGAGCGTTCATGCATGCTTCATTCTGCATGGCCATTTCATCTTCTTCACCATGCTCCCTTTCCTTCCACTCGATCACCATTGTGGTCGTGTATCTGCACCAACATGGTCATAAACACCTCATTAGATCTATAGAATACTTAGAAATTCATCTGATTGGCTCACATTTTGATAAATTTAAGCAGAAATTTGAGTTGCGCCATTGGCGCAACCCCTTTGCAAAAGGAAGCTGATTGGCACGGGTCCGTGCCCGATACCTGCACCAATTGGCCGAGCCATAATTTTGCAAAGGTCCCCTCAGGGATCCAAAAACATAATGGAAATCTAGAAAAAATGAATTAAAACAAAGCTATGGAGAACACCTCTTACCTGGAACAAACGAGAACTGAAATGATGTACTCGATTGACCACAATCGTCGTTGCAAGTTTGCACAGCAAAATCTCACTGTTGCTCTCACAAGAGGTAAAAAGTAAAAGTGAATATTTTTTTACTATTTTTGGCATATTTATAACTTTTTAAAGTCAAAATTAGGTTTTGAAAATCATTTTTCCAATATTTTATTATATTTTGTCGAAAAATGGATTTTACGCTCATTTTCATGTGCAGCGACAGGTTTTTATGTAACTTGGACGACGATACGAGTTGCATTTTATACTTTTTCGGACTCGATAAAAACACGAAAAAGTCATTTTTGGAGTCACCTTTCAGCTCTTTTCTGACTCTCTAAATATGAAAAGATTGTCGAGTCGCTTGTCGTTTTGATCTCGTTAAATTGGCTACGAAACAACATCTACCCAGTATAAGTTTACCCCTTTTTTGGGCTGGGATAGATTATTTACGAAAAAGGAATACCCTAGCCTATCGCGACTAGGAGGTTTTCTCAGACATAGTTTTCTACCTTTTCGGATCTGAGGAACTATTTATGAAAAGGGACTGTTGGAGTTTACTTTTCCGCTGTCTTTTCAAACTCTCTAAACGTGAAAAGACGCTGAGTTCTTCCTTTGGAAGACTCGTTAAACCCTAATGACATCAGATTCTGTCGTAATGACGATGCTCAATTTTCTCCTTCCTAGGGCTCGTTAAATGTACTAGGATGGATTTGTCTGAAGGACGAACTTATATCACAAGCATATGCTATCCCCTTCAAGATTTTTTTCAAAAATAATTGGGGTACTCGCCAGAAATGGTGGGGAAAAAATGGAACCAGTATCATCATTGTGTCAGCAGTATGTCGCTCTTGAACATGGCACTTGTCTGCATTCGTGTCGGGTTGGGGACATCTCATCTCGTTCTCTGCTTGCCTTCGTGGGTTTGGGTAATTCCTTTTGACCTCTCATTTGCTCTTTGCCTCGTCATCATGACCTCTGATATTTTGATGTCAAATACTGCCAAATCCACTGTTGTGCTGCCGATATGTTCAAGAGAAGTTGACCTCTGTAGTTTCAACCTTCCTCTGATTCTCATCTCATCCTGATTCACAAACATTATTTTCCTTTGTCTCGCGCTGATGATGTGAGAAACACTATGGCCCACCTTCGATCAAGGTTACTTCCTATCGACTTCAGCTCATTATCCAGGAACCTAATCTAGAGACTCCCTTCCGGTACCTTGGAGCCTGCATGCCTCAATGGCAAGTTCTTTGCATTCGACGCAAGGTTTTCATCATTGACCTTCGATCGGATGATTCTGTGGGTGTTTGATGCTAGCTCACCATTCACATTCCGTGGACTGTACCTATAGTACCTTGAGGGCCATCATCATTATTGGTGGTTCCTCTCGCGTCTGTTAATTACTTTCATCATTGGATGGTAATCAGACAATGTTCTTGCATGTTTGACTTTAGCTCACTTATTAACATGCTATAACTTGTACTCTATTCGGGTTGAGATGGAGCGCAAGACCCTGGATTTTGTCTGTTAGAATCCAGGCTGCGGATTTTGTGGATTATCATGATTGGTTACATGATTCATTGATTGGATGGCTGCGACCATACCTGAGTCTATTTAGTGATCCTTACTAGATGGTTGCGTCCATGCCTTGGATCTTGATTACTGTATACTCTATTATGGATGGCTGCGCCCATACCACATATCATGTATTTGAGATATCAGTTGTACTTGTCTACGCGGGTTTTTTGATGGCAGTGTTTTCAGTTGGGCACGTTCTCCTAAAGCATTTCACCCCTCTCTCTCTCTCGTGCCTCATGCTTTAGGGGGCATATGTTACACAGTAATTTGTCACTGTCCCTGCAATCCCCCATCCCGTACATTGGAGGGCCTTTTCTGTGACCTGTGAGCAGTGACATGACCTGAAACCACTTTCATGGCATCCCCCTTGACAAGGACAATCATTACTCTAAAGACAGTTTCCTGAAAAAACCCTAAAAATAGACGTTTTGGCCTTGACACGACCAGCTAGTTTAGCCCTCGCGCCAATGGGGGAAATCCACCAAAGAGGGCGCGCCAACTGGCGCTCTGTCCCAGTGTATTACTCACGCCAGGCTTAATAAGGATTTTTTTTTTAAATAAATGGCGGAAGTTTGATTCCAACCAACTCCTGAACGAGTCTCTAAAATGAGTTGGGAGGTTTAGCTCCGGATCTCCATGTAGGGGAAGTGGTTTTCCACCTATCATGGAAGCTTCCTTGAGGATAGGGCCAATCCCACCATTGTAGGGATCCCAACTCCCCTTCCACCATCTATATAAGCTTTCCATTTTCCCTTTTCAAGCTAGCCTGGATAGAGCTGAATCAGTAGTAAGGAGACTATCACCAAACATCCTCTGAGAGCCAAGCCGAAGAGAGAGAGCCTTGTCCCATTCCCAACGAGCTTCATTGAGACGTGCTTCGTTGTTGACCCGTCGAAGGAAGATCCAGCGTCAGAGCTCAGATTTTATCTTTATTTCATTGTGATTAATAATAAATGACTTTGATTATGGTTCCATTCATATGTTCATGTCGTATGTTATGAATTATACCTTCTCTGACTGGTATATGGTTGCATGTATTAGGTTTTACGTTGTGTGTTGTTTCTTCATGTACGTGCAGGTGTTCGAACGTGCTAAGCAGGAGAATTGTGATCTGCCAAAGCGAAGGATGGAACCGCCATATTCTCTGCAAGCAACAACAGCGTGGGACTTAAGGTAGGCCTCTTGTCACATCTTGGTCTTTTGTAACTAGGAACTTGCGTCTTAGCGTGACTTGGTTGTTGCTAGACCTGATCTAGGCTAGTAGGGATCGCCTCTGTCCGTAGAGGGGATTTACCTCTCCAACAAAGAGAATCCATCGAATACATATCACCATCCTCTCACTTGTGTTTATTTGGGTCTTTTCTCCAATCTTTGATAAGTTCCGCAGGGTTAGTATTTTCATGCATGAAATTCTGGACGAACTATGTATTATACTTCTCTTGGGGATGTGGCAACTCATACATTCTTCTTAGATGTTCTAGCTTGAAGGAACCAATTACATTCTTCTTTGAAGTAATAAATAGTCTATCTGTTATGTTTACAGGTTCCACGAACCACCTCACCATATCTCTGTATGGGAGAATTTTAGGATGGGAGACAATTCTATGAAGAAATGAATTGACTGTATCGCTCCATGCATCTATGTTCTTAGGCGTAGAATCATCAGCAGTAGCTTCTCGATTCTCAATTATCCTTAGAATTTCGTCTTCAAATAACTTTTATATTCCTTCCCAGCTAGAGGAACCTGTATCCTGGGTGCATGTAGTATCTGTAAATAAGGGAGCCATTTCATGAGTTTCTTCAGGTGGCAAGACTGATTCTTGCTGAATTGCGGATTTTATCCATGATCTAATTAATTTGCACATATCTTTATGTTGTTCCTTATTAGGATTCACCTATCAAGAAATGAACTAAGATAAACAGAAAATGACTCGAAATATGCAAGATTCATATCAATTCAATGCAATCCTTATGGAAAATCCCTTCGCATTAAGTTTAAATTATTACAAATATTTTGAAAACCTAGAAATTATAAATACTTAAAGAGATCATTTAAGTTTTAAACGTTTGTTCACATGACGCTGACATTTGTCATTATATCAAAGATTAATTTTTCGGCGTTTTGAAATAGGGTGATTTTAACATGTTTTAGTGATAATGTGAACTGCGAAATAGAGAAATAACAAGGTGTTAATAGAATGTGATATTGGAATATGTCATTTGATATAATGTGATATTGTCTTTGTTAGTTGACAGAATGCGATATCGGTAATTCGCATATCCGAGTTTCAACGTTTCGCATATCGACATTTCGACATTTCACATTTCAACATTTCGAGATTTCACATTTTGGCATTTCTGTTTAGCGTGTTTTCATATATTCCTGATATTACATGTGTTTTTTAATGTGATTTTCCTTTTTTAATGTTTTTCTTTGTTTTTTGATGTTTTCATAAGACTTCATTTATTATAGAAAAGTGATTTTCAACTTTAATTTTCTTGTTTTATTTGAAAAATAAGAGTTAATAAACCTAGCTTATTTTATCTTAAATAAAAAGGATTGTATCCTAAAAATATTAAAGGGTCCCCATTATTCCTTCAAATACTTTTAATGAAAATGGGGGGTTGTTGAGTACCACAACAGGTTAATTCTACTACCACAAGATACAAAAGGAAGTATATGCTATAATCAGGTGGACTAAATAGAGGAGTAGAGGTTAGTGTTTTTTTCAAAGCATCAAACAAGTATTGAGAAAATTCATCCCAAATGAATGGAACTCATTTATTTATAAGATGCATAAATCCTTTCGTTATATTAGCGTAATTTAAAATTAATCTCTGTAAAAAAATTACTTTACCTTAGAGACTTTGAAGTTGACGTGTATTGGACAAGGGAGGAAAATAATTATTGCCTCAACCTTGAAGGGATCAAATATGATACCCTCATTAGAAATTACGAAACCCAACAACCGACTCGATGTTACAGTGAAGACAAGCTTATGAGGGTTCAACTAGATTTTATAATGACAACATCTTTCAAAAACCATGCGAAGATGTTTTGGATGTTTCTCTCTCTTTCGAGATCGAGTAACTAGATCATCCAAATAAGCTTCTATATTGTGCTTGATGTCATGGAAATCATATGACATAGCTCGTTGGAAATTAGATCCAACATTTTTAAGGCCAAAAGGAATTTTCCTATATGCGAACGTACCCCAGGGAAAAATAAAAGGTATCTTATGTTTATCTTTAGGATGAATTGTAATTTGATTGTATCTAGAGAATCCGTCAATGAATGAGAAAAATTCATTTCTAGCACACTCATCAATACTTTGATATTTAAATGGAGTGGGAAAATTATCCTTTGGAAAAAAAATATTTAGATCCCTAAATTTGATACATACATGGATTGTTCCTTGCTTCTTTTCAACTGGGATAGGAATTGAAACCCATATGCTAAGAGGAAATGGGTAGATGAAACATGCTTTAGGTAGTTTCTCCACTTCTACCTTAATAGCCACAACTTTCCTAGGGTAAACCGATCGAAGCCTTTGGCGTACTAGTTTCAAATTTTCATAGGTCTTAATATCATGTTGAATGATACTAGGGTCAATCCTAGGTATTTCCCCATAATACCAATCAAATACATTGCAAAATTCATAGAGAGGTCAGTATAAATATTTATGTTTTAAGGGGAACAATAAGCTCCGATGAAAACATTTTCTATAATTTTTGGAATCTTGGAAATGTTCACACGAAGAGTTTGTGAAATATTATCCAAATTACCATCAACAAAATATGTTCTTAAGACAAAGGGTTTATGATCCTATGAACACTTCCATGAGAGGAGGAGCTAGACAAACTTGACTCAACTTTTTGCAAGTCGGGAAGAAAATAAGATCAATGATGTAAATCATCCCATGGTATCTCTACACTTTTCATTGCTTCTAAAATCACCTCATCAAATGGAAAAAAAATATCAAGACAATCCATATCCATAGTTGATTCAGTTTCTAAAATAGGTACCACATCATTATCCAAATCCTCTATTGAAACATGGATCGGCTTTGAATCTGCAACATTATTAACAATAGCCTGGTATGTAATTTCCACAGCATACATAAGGTAATCCATTCCAATCATATTCCCCCTTATTAATGTGGTATTAGGAGGAGGAAAGGTCCAAGTATCTCCAAAATAATGAGTTCTAAAATAAGGTTCATGAGGAACTATCTTGGATGACGAAATGGCATTGATGTGTACAACTGGAGGTGGAAAGATTAAAAGTACCCATCAAAGAGGAATACATTCCAACTCCTAAATTCTTAATAGGATATTGAGAATTTATAACCAATGGGACAGTAGAGTCAGAGGATTTATTAGGGTCATTAAGAGAATAGGCTAACTGATCAACCAGAATGATTATCCCTTCATGATGAAAACATAATATGTGATACATAGATGAAACAACGACATCCATCACATATACCCAATTTCGACCCAACAAAATCTTATAATCCAAATTAGCATCAACTATCTCTACTTCAACACTAACTACTTTCTCCCCAACTCCAACTGGAAAAGAAGGGAAAATCCCATGAGGCCTATGAGAATTTTCGACGAATGTATTTAAGAGTATTAGAGAGGGAACCACATCAGTAGATCCAATTGATTTACAACATGGAAAAGGCATCACGGAAGTGGAAGCTCCTTCATCAACTATGTTATGAAAGATAGTATTCTTATGATACGTATATTTAATAGAAAAATTATTTGACATTTGAAATATCAAATCTAATCACTAGAGAATTTTTTGGATCAACTACTCCGATCGCAGTGAGTAACACACTCATTTTTGCTGACCACGACTGATGTACCTCTAATGCTGACATAGCACAGGGGCTATGAGCTAAATATTCAACAATAGAATATTTTTTAGTAGCCCTAGCATTTGCATTATAAGTTGGGAACTTTGAGGAGCCTTTCGAAGTCCAAAGTATAGACTCAACTACAAGCCTCTCTATATGAAGATATTCTTAAGTATCATAAGAGGTTTCAAACTTATATTATTATGGTTTTCCTAATTGCAAGCTCTAGTTGAAATTTAAAAATGAATCTTAAGCATATATACATTCGATGGGGACTCCCCTTCTACCTAGGTTCCCCCTAAAGGGGTTCCAGTATTATCATTTTTTCTTGTAAGTGATTTTTTCCCTTGGGGAAAAGGGTTGTTAAGCACAACCTGGGAAATAGAAGGACCCTGTTGAGCTAACAAGAGATGAGCATCTTGAATCTTAGGGAAAATATGATTAATATTGTCCCCACTGCATAACTTTCAAGGGACTTTAAATTTATTTTTGGACTATTTCTTTCCCTCACCGATTTTCTCATTTGGTTTATTTGCATTCCCCTTCCCTCCATTATATTTATTTTCCCATGTATTTTCTTCTTCCCATCAATTATTTATTTCCTTTAGGATTATAGTATTGAATGAGAGTAATTGTAGTAGATTTAGAAGGAGGAGGTATGGATGACATAGTTTGTATTGTAGGACCACATTGTAGAGACAATTGTTGCAACTGATTAACCAACAAACTAGCGTACTAGCATCGATTTATCCAACAACCCCGTCAACGTGAGGTCCATGTTTAGGTTTGGAAATATATATATTAGATCTAGGAGCATCAGGAAAAAAATTATAAAGAACACCAAATGTTGAATAAATTAATTGTAATTTTCGGGCTCTAAAGATGGCATGCTAATCTGTGAACACTCCAGTAAAACCCCATCACAAATATAAGCTTTGATCAATATCTTTCTTCTTCGCCACACTTGAATGTGATTAGAGATATGAGTAGCCTTATCATGTTCAAAATTAACCAAGAGTTCATTCCTAACATCATAACGAACATGCAACTAAAAGTGATGTAACACCATATCCAAATTTCCAAATGTAGAAAATTACCCTCCTTTAATTCAATATACCATTTTTCCGCATTCCCTATTAGGGTACATTGAAAAAGCCGCAACCTAATTTAATCATCAATGAGAGCGTTTGATGAGAACCATAAATAGAAAGTGGTTACATGGTCATCAAGATATTCTCTAGACTTCCCTTTAAAATTAGGTATGTCTGATGGAATTTTGGTATGTAACGATGGCCATGCAGGATTATATCGAATCAGATCATTAGCTAATTTTGAAATATCATGAAAATTAAGAGTTTCTAGGAATGGTAAGCATAATGAAACTATATGAGTCCCAAATTTTGGAATGGTAAGACCTGGATTTTGAACAACACCAAGATGCCAGGGATTACTCACAAAAAAACCTTGATTATAAGGAAAATATTGTTGTCCAGGAGTATACGAAGTGTATCCTCCAATTAATGTCAAACTTTGAGAAACTAAAACATTTACTCCAAATGGAACATTATAATAAGGAGAAACCCCTTGATAAGGGTTCCATGCACTTGTTACAGGACGAAAAGCTACCAACGTACTACCAGTAGGGAATGATATAATCCCCTGTTGACTAAATAATTGTGAACGGATCCCTGACCGTAAACCAATCATTGCAGGATTTTCCATGCCATGCCCCCCTTGAGCTTGGAAAGGATTAAAATTTTGGGAGAAACCAAGGAATGACATAGATCCAATATTTAAAGAAGGATTAGAAGGAGGAACATATCCACTCCCGAAACCAAAGCCCTGTAACAAGGTGGAACAACTAACTACATGAGGTATAGATGCTAGAGTGGTGGAAGGTATAGATAAAGGAATTGAAGGAATTCCAAAAGATGACATCCTGTAAGAAAAAACATGAGTAAAAGGATCAGAACGCTTGATGCCCCCACTCGAGCCAAGAGCAAAGGTGGATCCACCCTCTATATTTTTTGTGTAGTAGTAGGAACAAAAAAAAAACCTCCTCCTATTACTAAAGAAAGAGTCTGCACACTAACAGAATCAGTAGTCGTATGAGTGCTACTAATATTGGCTATGAAGAAAGAAGGAGAGTGAATGGGACTACCTGGTCTATGACTTGAGGTACCCACGTAAGATACAACGTAAGGAATATGTGAAGGAAGATAAATTAAAGGAGTCCCAGAGGAATCTAGAACATCTTCTACTCCTATTTGGTTCTCGGGTTGAAACAATACCCTAGCAAGAACCTAGATGTTTATGTCTGGACTATGAGCAAGACTAGGTTATTCCCCAGAAATAGGAACCCTCAGCGGAGCATTTTTCTTTGCTATGTAAGGTTGAACTAGTTTAAAATAATCATCTAAATTTCTGCTATGCCTTCTAGGTAAAGGCTCGACACTCACAGGAGAAATCCCACGAAGCCTCCTAGATCGTCGAATTGAAAGCTCTGCCACCTTCTACGATCGAAAGAAAATGAAAAGAATCAAATTACCTAACGCAGGCTAGGAGTATAGAGCACTCACTAAAAGGGTCCTAAAGATACAGATGAGCAAAAAACTTCCAAGTATTTCTGCTCTAGGTGATTAGGACCGGACACCAAAATAGATGAAAGTGAATAAAAGGGCATCCTAAAGTAAAATTGGGATGATGAGGGCCCAATTGTTACCAATGAAGGTATGAGAAATAGTTACACTAACCTCCAAAAAATATCCTTTTCCGATTCAATTTACAAGACTCGCTCATTGCTAAATTTCCTTTCTTATTTCCTACACTAGTGATTATTGGGACACCTATGATGGCTACATTGAGTCTTCCAAATCTAACTATAGGGATTCTTGTTTGGTACTTTGACTCTCCAGCCCCTATGCCACCTTCTATGCCCAAACCTACCCTTGTTTCGTGGGGAACCGTCCAAAAGTACTATGAAAGTGATACAACGTATTTCTCATGTTCCATGGGAATTACCCCCCCCCCATAATCACCTATTTTGTCCCTAAGAAAGGAAACTAAACTCACCAGCTTGTAATTAGAAAATAGGGGAAACAATCATGGGTGCCTAGTCAGACAAGTAGGAGAGGGGGTATCTCTCTTTCCTTATCTTCGAACGTCCTTGTGCTTGACTCATGTGTTAGAGGAGCTTCCTCGGACAATCTATACGACACTAAATTTCCACTCTTTAATCAACTTCTATATTTTAGTTTGAGTGGCCTTGGAGAGTGTACCCTCCATACACCTATTCCAGGGCTCTAAATTCCCTAGACTAGCTGATGCTCCTACGAAAAAAAGAAAAATGTCTGGTTCATTTTATTTTACATGTTCATTTTAGTTTTTGTTATTTTATAACAAGGGATACATAAGTGAAACTAATGTTGTTATAACAAAAAAATAAATCAATAAGAAAACCTAGGCTACATTCAAATGCAAATCTTATTTTTCATCGATGAAAGAGATTTCTATAGGGTTCTATGAGAATTAATAAAGTAAAATCTTTTTATTTTCTTTTTTAATAGGCACTCACACATTCAAAATCTAGAAAAATAACTAAATAGTTTTTCTAAATGCATTTATCATAATGCACACTATTATGGAAATGAAATATTCAGACACAACCCTAAGGTAAGAAAACATGACTAGCAAGACAATGGAAAATAAAAGGAGAAAACAAAGGAAAATTTCAAATCCAATGACACTTCTCATAGCAAAAAATGTTTGAATTTACCACAAAAACTTACATGTTTGACAAAATACAAATATTATTACCAAGTAAAGAAAAGAAACCAAAAAGAAAAAGGCAAGCAAATGATGTTCTTTTTACTTTTATCAAATTTAAATCCAACTCTTCAAACAAAGAAGCAATTCAAGGACCTCAAAACCAAATAGGTGAAGAATACTCAAGTTCACCAAGCCAAAATTGCAAACATAAAATTTAAAAATACTAGTGCAAACAAGAGCATAAAACCCTCAAGAATTTGGCAAAGAAAAACAAAAGAGATTCAAAAGATCAGAAATACCTCAAACAACTAAAAATCTCATATCTACAAAATAACCTCAAACCCTTTTAGGATCAAGAGAAAGAAAAGAAAACAAGATCAACCTTTGAGTCATAAAAGGAAAGAAGGAGACAATTGGGAAATCAAGAGCTTTAAAAGTAATATAAGTCTATTCCAAAGCATATAAATAGCCAGATACTTCACAAAGAAGACCTAGAATCCAATTTCACATACAACAGGCTTCACCAAATGAAAACCATAGGTTGACACAAGATTTTCTTCACACAAATGAAAGATATAAAAATGGTTCGTTAACAAAAATATTTCAGACTTCAGGAAGACTTTAAAACCATAAAGAGACCTGATCATATCCTCAGAAGAATTAGTAAATGAAAGATTTTCATTTTTCAGACATACACATGATTTTTCAGAAGAATTTATGCATATACATGCGATTGTATATGAAACAACAAGAATATACCTGAGATGCAACATATTCAAATGTGTATGTACATTATTGTTCATAAAATAAAATGTGTATAAAAAGTAAAATGAGGGAAATTAAAACAACATGCACATATGTAAAATATTAGGCAAGAGATCAAGTCAAGCAAGATTACAAAAGACTAAAAAAATGTTAAAGTATCATACCAAAGACGTAGATAAATCAAAAATAACCCCTTTAGGAAATACTTTAGGGCTATTCCCCAGTGGAGTCACCAATTTTGTTGGTTGGGATATTTCTAAGAGCCAGTGTTGAAATCCCCAGCATAGCAAAATATGAAAAAAATAAAGAAAACTCACGCAATAATTTCAAACATTCGAATTCACAAAAGTTGGATAAGAGACATACCTGAGGGTCCTACGTTTGGGGTTGATCCAGTAGGGTCCAAACCTTCTTCTTCCTCCAAGATGTGAAGACCTTTAAGTCAATTATATAAGTATGGAAATGTAATGGAATTCAGAGTGCATGCATATAGATATGTTAGATCATCATAAATAACATGATAATTTAACATTCATAAGATGAAAACATATTTCTAGAACAAGACATGATCCTCTTTAGTAATGAAAAGAAACAAATACAAGAAAACTACAACCTGATCCAAGCCAAAGGTACTGATGAAATATTCCTCTGGATTTGTATAGCCTGAGCCAACAAATAATTTCTATATAATAAGTGCAAAGGAGATCCTAGATAAGAGAATCAAACATCTCTACAAGGAAACAAGGGTTTCCTATATATTGGGAGTGCATGAGGCACAAAAAAGTAAAGACTTGATCAGGGGGAATTTGGGTATAGTATCAATACCTCTCATATGATATCCATGCGGCATACCCAAGGGGTGTATATATACCACCTCAAATTGGTTATTTCAGTTAGGCAACGAGCTCCTGTAGGTGAGTTTTCGGTAAAACTCGTAAACCCCACCCAAAAATAGCCTTTTATTAATTTTTTCAAATTTAAATTTTGTACGCGGATATAGTTCATAGGCACCACGTATGGACGTGATTGTGTAGTGGGTAGAGTCATGTATGGATTTTGAAAAACAATTTTTTAAGATCAAGTCAAGTTTGCAAGGGAACGGGAGCTGCTCAGGCCATACTAAGGCATCTTATCTATAGGAGTGTTGAAAGATGTTATAACAATGAAATAAAAATTTAGGCCCGAATATATATACCTCATATTTTTTCAAATCAAGTTGGATTTTCTTAAGTGAGGAGGTGCATGTAGTAGTTGAAAAATAAAGGAAACTCTAAAAGGTCTAGTCAGGGCTAAATTCCACATTCTTCACATCTATTCCCAAAGTATGAAAGAAATAATATTTGAGTAGCTTTAGACCAGTTTCACTCTATAATGTTATATATAATATAATCTCCACATTTATTGTGAATCGTTTAAAGTTGCTAAAGGATATAATCACACCCGAGAAAAAAGGCTTTATGTAAGGTCTCTAGATCACTTATGTGATAATCACAGCTCATAATATTATTCACTCTCTCAAGTCCTAAAAAAATCCAATTATGTTGATTAAGCTTTATCTTTCGAAGGCTTATGATAGGTTAATTTGGCAATATATGTTTCAGGTATTATATGTGTCTACCTTCTCTTGGAAATGGATTCCTTGGATCATATCCCTCATCACCTCCCCCTTTTTTTTCTATTTTAATAAACGATTCATTTTCATGTACTTTCAATCCATCTAGATTCCTATGATATGGGTATACTCTATATTATTTTCTATTCATTTTGGTAGCGAAAGGTTTGGGAATATTATTAAAGTGTTCTTGCTCCGGAGGAGAATTTAAAGGACTAAAAATTTTCAACAATATCTTCCTGTGACACATCAATACTTTGTGGATGACGTATGCTTATTTGTACATCCAAACCTTAGAAATATATAGCTATCCATTCTTTGTTGTTAGTTTTTATGGAAGCCTCAAGTACGATTATAAACAAGGATAAAACAAATATCTTATTTTTCAATTGTCAGTATTCAATCCAGAGCCATTTGATAAGAGTAATGGAGTTCCAAGTGGCTATCCTTCCTTCCAATACCTGGGGGTGCCCCTATTCTTGAATCCAAATAAGCCTTCTTGTTGGCATGAGGCCTTAAAGAAATTATCCAATAAAGTCAATAATTGGGTGTTCAGAGCTCTAAATTTGGCGAGAAGAGAAATTCCATTATATCAAATAGCAATTTTTCCTAGGAAAAAATTGATCTCTAAGGAACTCATATCTAGTTGGAGGATATTTCTATGGCGAGGACTGGAAAAAATGCATAAAAGGTCATGAATTGCGTGGAAAAATCTTGTTTTTCTTGAGATGGCAGGAGGTTTAGAGCTGAGAGATCCAAAGAACCTCATTGGGGCATTAGGAGCCAAATGGTGGTGGAGATGGGTGTAAATGAGTTGTGGAATAAAATATGGAAAAGGAATTGTAACCGCCTAGCGTCTCAAGCAGATCGCTTTCATGAATGATTAAACTCCATAGGATTGACCATTTATATGTGGGCATAAATTAATATAAATTTAGTAAAAGAGCACTCTTTTTGGGAGATAAGGTGAGGAGACATGGCTTTATTCTAAGAGGATTCTTAACATCAACTCCCAATATTGAAATATAGGGTAGAGTTAAAGGATATTTAAAACTTTTCCATGGAGCAGGGAGGATATAAGGTGGCTAATTTTTGGAAATAACACCGAGGATTGACTATGTGGAGATCTTGAAAAAATGGAGAGGGTTGGTTAGAAAACCATTTGGATATGGCAGGGAGAGTTTGAAGGGGGGGCTCCTAGAAAGGAAAATTTTAATAGCCCAAGATATGGACAATTTAAGATGAGGGCAAAAAATCATTGGTATGTTCTCCCTCAAGGAATATGAATTGATTTTGGTAGGGCATAAGGAGCTAGATAAAGATTAAATTTGGTAATCAATATGGTTAGGAAAGCTTTGGCCCAAAGTGAGGCATTTTCTCTAGTTGGTGGTAAGGAATTATTTTTAACTCGAGACAACATTAATCAGGAAAGGATTTCAAGGCCCTTCCTTTTACTACCTTTGTCAAGCTCAGGAAGTGATGATGGAGCACATGTTGAACACTTCCTCATTTGTAGAGGAGATACAGTCTTTTTTTTCTATCTCTAGTTGGTCAAATGAGTAGAAACAAGGAATTTTTGTGGTAGTCCTCATACAATGGAATGTGAAGGAGTACTTGAATCGCATATTCAACCAACCCTAGTCTTTTATTGGAGGATTTGTCTTATGGACAATCTGGAAGGAAATAAATGCTAGGATTTTTAGGAAAAAGAGGATAAATTTAGGGGAAATTTGCAGAATGATTAAACCAAACATTAGAGAAATGATCATGGAAGGCATATGGTCAATAAAGTATTGAAAAGCAGATGTAATGGAGGTTGATATATTGAAAATATTATATTTGGATCAAGGTATGTGCGTTTATTACAACTAATCGACTAAGGAGATGCATAAGCATTTGATGCATCGTTTCTCTCCTCCTTCGATTTCCGTTATTAATTGAATTTCTATGGTGCATCGAAAGGGAAATCTCGACATGCATGAATGGGAGGAGTGTTAAGATATTGTATCTCTAACACCGTAAGGGTTTTTTGAAAAGTTATAGATCCACCAGTAATAATGTGGCAGAGTTCCAGGCTTTGGAACACAACCTTCATATCATTATTCACAAATGTTTTCACTCTATTCAAGTCGATGGGGACTCTCTTTTAGTTATCAACTCCATATAAAATTTGATTTATGGCTAGCTCCTAGAAAAAATAAAAAGGACCTGGAGACTAGAGGGGTTGATGCAAAATATCCTCATCTTTATCAGACAGCTGGAGTATGTCATTTTTCATCATACCATAATAGAATGGAATAAGGTGGCAGATTTCATGGCCAACCTTGGTTGTCAAATTAGGGAGGCTAATATAGACTCCAGTTAGCCCCCTCTTCCATTGTGTGGTTGGGCAGAGTGTCTCAAGGTCTTGCTAGAGAATGATGTGGCGACCCTCAATGGGGGTATAAATTAAAATGTAACAAGGGACTTGGAGGCAACCCCCTAGTACACATTCAACATTAAAGGATGGGGGACATGACCTACCCTTGCATGCATGTACATGAAATTTTCCAATTGTCGGTGGTGTTATAAAATGTTCTTGATGGGTTTTTGGCTAGCTCCTAGTGGGTTGATAGGATCCGAGGGTAGATCCTTGGCCTCCTATTCCATAATCTCTATTCAAGCTGAGTGTGTAAGTAACTATGTGTTGTGAGTAGAATTTGGATTTGAAGCACTGAGAGGTGGTCATGCTGGCCAAAAAAAGTGACGATTAAAGGATTTTGGTTCCCTAGTTTCCTGGTCTCGTGCATGGCCACTGGAAAACAAAATCAGAAGGGATGCTAAGGATGTAAAATATCACATGTGGTGTGAATTATCAGGTCTTTTCTTTACTATGTTGGGTCTCCTTCTCTTTCCAATTTGTCGTGTCTATGTCTAAGGTGCTAGGGAATACGTATTTCAGTATGAATTTTCAATTCTAGTTTGTTGTTACATCTCAAGGTCACTTGTTAATTGGTCAATGGGTGTTGGTTCAAGGCCCCCATTTAAGGTTTAAGTTTGGGATTGTGTGTCTAGTATGGCTTGAAATATTGGTGCACTATAGTGTTAGATATTTTCCTTGTTCGAATAAGCTTCTATTTTCCACGTATTGTGGTTGGTTGTGCACTACTAGTGGTCAAGGTCTTCTAGCCTTTCCTTTTCTCCTCTTTTATTAAATGGTCAATGGTGGAGGGCCTTGGTCAAGGATAATTTATCCCCTATCTCAATTGACAGGGCGTCTATAGAGTCTGAGGCATGCATATGGATTTTTAGTGGTGATATCATATGTTGGTACCCTAATCTTTAGGAGGTGGGTCTTGGTCATTCTATTCTTTCTTTGCAGGTAGAGGTATACACAACAACTGAAATTAGTGTGCCCCTCAAGTATTAGTTATGTTGTCAATATTGAAGAAATCTCTAACACAGCTCTGATACCATGTAGAAATTATAAAAACATATGTATATCAATGGATTCAATCCAATCAAGCAAAGTACTAAAGCTAGATACTAAATACTTCTATAAATCAATTGCGGAAAATAAACATGATCGCCAATCACATTGATGCAGGGGCATTAGACACTAGCCAACAATGTAGGAGGTTTTGTCCACATGTTGTGGCTAGGAGGATTTGAAATCATCAAAATTGTAACAACTAGGTGTCAATACCTCAGCTGGCTGTTTCATTTCAGAGTAGTTAGAGTTGTAGGGGTCGAATAGTCTAGCTAGTCCAATTTTCATACATCCGTTACACTGAATTATTGTAATTAGACTGTTGGTTTTCTAAACGGTCCTCACTAAAGAACCGAAGAGTCACTCTGTAATGTATATAATTGTATCCTTCGAATGTATAGAGAGAGAGAAGAAGAATAGAATAGAGATTCTGCAATAAAACTTGGTGCATTATCGATTGCTTCCAATTAGATGAATTTCATTCCTATTGGTTGTCTAATTGTCTTGAAATGTTAATTTTGTGGAGGTTCGTTTGATTGTGAGGCAATTGCATATTAGGAATTCCGTTCTCTGTCTTGAATTCCTGTAAATTTTTGGATAACCCTGTGAAATTATCCCACCACAGGCGAGGCCTGTGTAGTGAAATAGTGATTGTGGAATCCTGTTTAATGTTGGTGAGATTCCCGTATAAAGGAAAAAATTTCGTTTGTTGTGTTAATTGAATTCCCCAACCAGAGATTAAACCTGAGGTTGATAAATGAGGAAATACATAGGAGAACACAACCCCGACTCAACCTTGGTTGAGCACTGTAGCAAAAACCACGACGGATTTACAAAGGCGGGTTACCCCCCTATCGCACCGCTTTTGCGGCGTAGGTGGTATTTTCTGAATTGGAGTAATTCCATACAGGAATCGACACGTGGCAAGGGACCCGTTTCAAAACCGCTGGTTAAAATGCGCCATCGCACGTTATCCCTCGTACCAGGATGCCGAGCGAAATCGCTTAGTCGTTGATCTGGGTAAAGGCAATCGGACGGTGGTCGCCTGCCATAGATGCTCGAATGATAACGGAGGTGCACGGACGATAAAGGAGGTACGGTGCATGCGTTTGATTGGTCCGTCGAGTTATAGGTGGGGCCGAATCCATGGACTATTATAAATTCTTTTGTTCATAAAGTGTTGGGCTATTAATATAAAATCCCGTCGGATAATAACATTATTGCCAAGGGTTATTACACAGTTAATTATTAAAACACAGCGAATGGGTTTATTATAAAGTTGCGGATATGTTTAATTGTCAAATAAACGAAAGAGAAGCAACCAGAGCCATGTCACAGTTGACCAACCTCTCCTTTGGGCCACTTTCAGTAGTGTTGTTGCGTCATTAGTGGTATGAGAGTTGTTGTTTTCAAGTTGTTTTTGCAGAGAGCTGACATGGCAATCCGAATTGGTAGAGGTGCTGGCAGAAGGAGACCTGTTGCCAATGCTAAGGTGTTGGGGATGTTGCAGAGGGTCGAGGCCAGAATAGATGCCATGGAGCAAATATATCCCAGAGATCCTGAAGACATCAGCGAACCTGAGACAGAAGAAGCAGAAGAAAATGTTGAAATTCCTCTTGACATGAGGCTCCTTAGAACCATTCTAGGGTTTGCAGTTAAGCCCAGGATTGAAGTGTCAAGCTATGCAGGGGGACTGAATCCAGAGGAGCTGGTGGACTGGATAAATGAATTAAACAAGTGCTTCGATTATGAAGAAATAAGGGAAGATAAAAAAGTCAAGTTTGCAGTAACAAAGCTGAAGGGACATGCTGCATTTTGGTGGGATGGAGTGCAAGCAGAAAGGAGGAGAGTTAGCAAGAAACCTATCAAGAGCTGGACCAGAATGATGGCTAAGTTGAAAGGTAAATTCCTGCCTAGTGATTACCAGCTGACATTATATAGGCAAATGTAGAACTTGAGACAGAGGTTGCTGACAGTAAAAGAATACACATAGGAATTCTACAGAGTAAGCATAAGAGTTGGGCAATTTCAAGATACACTAGAGAAGACTGGTAGATATGTGAATGGTCTCAAGCTGGAGATCCAAGATGAGATTGGTCTTCTGTCTCCTAAGACAGTGGAAGAGGCCTATCAGATGGCCTTGAAAGCAGAGGAGAAACTCCTGAGGAAACAGTCTGCCAAGAAGAGAGATACTTTCCATGGGAAGGGAAGTCAGGGTGGTAGAGGAAAGCCTACACCCAGGAATGGAGCTGAAAGTAGCTCACCTCAGAATGCATCTACAGAGGATGATGCAAAGGGCAGAAGGGGTTCTTACAGAGGAAAGGGAAGAGGAGACAGAGGCAGAGGCAGAGAGTTGAGGTGTTATAGATGTCAGGGAGTGGGACATAAGCACTATGAGTGTCCAGAGAATGTGGGTGCTGGTCCAAGAAATTTTGTTGTTTCCCAGGCTGGAGAAGAGGTAGAAATTGAAGAAGAAATTCTTCCAGAGAGGGGAGAATCCTTGGTGGTAAATAAGGTCCTGTTGAAGCAAGCTAAAGAGGCCACTGAGCCTGCACAAAGGAAGACTTTGTTTAGGAGCATATGCAAAGTCCAAGGGAAATGTTGCCAGCTAGTCATTGATATTGGCAGCATAGACAACCTGGTTTCCACTGAGGTCATAGAAAAGTTGAAGCTGAAGACTAGGGAGCATCCAACTCCCTACAGGGTGTCCTGGCTGCATAAAGGGCACCAGCTGGTTGTGAAAGAACAGTGTAAAATAGAGCTGCAAATGGGCAAGTACAAGGACAAAGTTTTGTGTGATGTAATGCACATGGATGTGTGTCATATACTGCTAGGTAGACCTTGGCAGTTTGACAGAGCAGCAGTGCATGATGGCAAGAAGAACATTTACAAGTTCTTCAAGGATGGGGTACACCATACATTGATACCCATGGAAGAAGGAGAGCCATCCAGTAGAGTGATTGATCCAAAGACCCTGTTGCTGAGCGGGAAGGAATACCTGTAGCAGATAGAAGAAGAAGAGGTAAGATTTGCTTTGGTTTGCAAACCTAAGGTAGTTCTTACTTCTACAAATATTTCTGATTTACCAGTAGAGATACAAGAGATGTTAGACAATTACTGTGACATTGTTGTGGATGATTTACCTGATGAGCTGCCACCTGTGAGGAAGATCAGCCATCAGATAGATTTTATCCCTAGTTCAAATTTTCCAAATAAGGAAGCCTACAGAATGACTCCCAATGAAAACGAAGAAATCAAGAGACAAGTACAGGAATTGGTGGACAAAGGACTGATTAGAGAAAGTTTGAGTCCATGTGTTGTACCAGCAGTATTGAGCCCAAAGAAAGATGGAGGCTGGAGGATGTGTACTGATTCCATAGAAATCAATAAGATCACAATAAGGTACAGATTCCCTTTGCCCAGAATTGAGGACTTAATGGACTGTTTGAGTGGTGCTAAGTATTTCTCCAAGATATATTTGAAGAGTGGATATCATCAGATCAGAATAAGAGAGGGTGATGAGTGGAAAACTGCTTTCAAAATGAATGAAGGACTGTATGAATGGATGGTAATGCCTTTTGGTTTGTCAAATGCACCTAGCACTTTTATGAGACTTATGAATGAAGTATTGAAGGAATTCATTGGTAAATTTTTGATAGTGTATCTGGATGATATATTAGTTTTCAGCAGAACTAAGGAAGAACATCTAAGGCATCTTAATTATGTCTTGAAGAAGCTGCACCAAGATAAACTGTTGATAAATTTGAAGAAATGCTCATTCATGAAAGAGGAGTTGGTGTATTTGGGGTTTGTTGTTTCTGCAGAAGGATTGAAGATGGACCCAGAAAAGGTTAAGGCAATTGTGGAATGGCCTTCACCCAGGAATGTTTTTGAGGTAAGAAGTTTCCATGGACTTGCTAGTTTTTACAAAAAGCTTATAAGGAACTTCAGTAAGATCAATGCACCCATAATTGAGAAAATAAAGAAGAGAAAACAGTCATTTAAGTGGACTGCTGAAGCAGAAAGAAATTTTAAAGTTTTGAAGCAAAAGATAATAGAGAAGCCTATTTTGATTCTGCCTGATTTTAATAAACCTTTTCAAGTAAAATGTGATGCCAGTGGAGAGGCCATTGGAGCTGTGTTGAGTCAGGATGATAGGCCTGTGGTATATTTCAGTGAGAAGTTGAATGACACCAGAAGAAATTATTCCTCTTATGAGAAGGAATTCTATGCAATTTTTCAGGCACTGAAGAAGTGGAGACATTATTTGATGTCCAGGGAATTTGTATTGTATTCTAAAAATCATGCTTTGCAGTATATTGTACAACAGCCCAAGTTGAAACATAAGCATGCTAAATGGGTTGAGTATCTCCAAAGTTTTAATTTTGTCTTGAAACATATAAGTGGCCAAGCCAATAAAGTAGTTGATGCTTTGAGTAGGAGACACATGCTTGTGCAAGAAACTAATTTTGAAGTTGCAGGATTTGATTTTCTCAGGGAATTGTATAAAACAGATCTATATTTTAAAGAAGCATTTGAGGCATGTAGTAACCCTGTCTTAACAGATAGAAGCCAGTGGCTGGATTATTTCCTACAGGAGGACTTGTTATTCAGAAGAAGCCAACTATGTGTACCAAAATGTTCCATGAGAGAAAATTTGATCAAAGAGAAGCATAGTGGAGGACTTGCTGGACACTTTGGTACTGACAAGACTTATGAGCAGCTGAGTCATTTCTATTACTGGCCCAAGATGAGAGCAGAAGCGGATAAATTTGTGAAGAATTTCAAAATCTTCCAGTATGCTAAAGGAAGGAGCCAGAATGCAGGATTGTACACTCCCTTGCCTATTCTAGACAGGCCTTGGGACATGGTGAGTATGGATTTTGTTCTAGGATTACCCAAGACTTAGAGAGGGAATGATGCAGTATTTGTTGTGGTGGACAGATTCTCCAAAATGTCACATTTTATTGCATGTTATAAAACTAGTGATGCCACCCATGTTGCTAACTTGTTTTTCAAAGAAGTTGTTAGATTGCATGGGTTGCCCAAGAGTATTGTTTCAGACAGAGACACCAGATTTGTGGGTCACTTTTGGAAGACATTGTGGAAGAAACTTGGTACCAAACTAAGTTTCAGCTCAGCTTATCATCCTCATACTGATGGACAAACTGAGGTAGTGAATAGGAGTCTGGGAAATCTGTTGAGAAGTCTTGCAGGAGAGCATCCCAAGTAGTGGGACCATATTTTTCCCCAGGCAGAATATGCATATAATGACTCACCAAATAGGAGCACAAGGCAGAGCCCATTCCACATTGTTTATGGAATGCACCCCAAAGGAATATCAGAGTTAAGAGATCTGGGGAGGGCAGAGATAAGGAGTGCGGATGGTGAGGAATTTGCTTAAGAGATCCATGCCATACACGAACAAGTGAAGCAGCAATTACAAGATAGCAGCATCAAATACAAAAGCAGAGCAGACTTGAGCAGAAAGGAAGTTCATTTTGAATTAGGAGATCAGGTTTTGGCACACTTGAGAAAGGAGAGGTTCCCAAAGAAGCAGTATAATAACCTGAAGTTCAAAAAGATTGGGCCATGCAAGATACTTAGGAAGTTTTCTGCAAATGCTTATGAGATTGAATTGCCACCTGATGTTGGAATATCTCCCATTTTTAATGTCGCAGAATTGTACAAGTATGAAGATGATGGTGCAGAAGAAAGATCAACAGACAAGGAACAGAATGAGTGGAAAGAGCAGCTACCTCCAGCACAACCATTGCAACCAGAGAAGATATTGGATAAAAGGGTGTTCAGAAGGACCAGAGGACAAGATTAATTTTAGTACTTGATCAAATGGAAGGATAAGCCAGAGGAAGATGCCACTTGGATGACTGAAGAAATGTTGCAGAAGATAGGCAGATCAATGGAAGAGCTCATGGACAAGAGCCCATGAAGAAGATTGCCCTCTAGAGTCTGATGCAGGGGCATTAGACACTAGCCAGCAATGTAGGAGGTTTTTTCCACATGTTGTGGCTAGGAGGATTCGAAATCATCAAAATTGTAACAGCTAGGTGTCAATACCTCAGCTGACTGTTTCATTTTAGAGTAGTTAGAGTTGTAGGGGTCGAATATTCTAGCTAGTCCAATTTTCATACATCCGTTACACTGAATTATCGTAATTAGACTGTTGGTTTTCTAAACGGTCCTCACTAAAGAACCGAAGAGTCACTCTGTAATGTATATAATTGTATCCTTCGAATGTATAGAGAGAGAGAAGAATAATAGAATAGAGATTCTGCAATAAAACTTGGTGCATTGTCGATTGCTTCTAATTAGATGAATTTCATTCCTGTTGGTTGTCTAATTGTCTTGAAATGTTAATTTTGTGGAGGTTCGTTTGATTGCGAGGAAATTGTGTATTAGGAATTTCGTTCTCTATCTTGAATTCCTGTAAATTGTTGGATAACCCTGTGAAATTATCCCACCGCAGGCGAGGTCTGTGTAGTGAAATAGTGATTGTGGAATCCTGTTTAATGTTGGTGAGATTCTCGTATAAAGGAAAAAATTTCATTTGTTGTGCTAATTGAATTCCCCAACCGGAGATTAAACCCGAGTTTGATAAACGAGGAAATACATAGGAGAACACAACCCCGACTCAACCTTGGTTGAGCACTGTAGCAAAAACCACGGCGGATTTACAAAGGCGGATTGCCCCCCCATCACACCGCTTTTGCAGCGTAGGTGGTATTTTCTGAATTAGATCGATTCCATACAGGAATCGACACGTGGCAAGGGACCCATTTCAAAACCGTTGGTTAAAATGCGCCATCGCACATTATCCCTCGTACTAGGACGCTGAGCGAAATCGCTCAGAGTCGTTGATCTGGGTAAAGGCAATCGGACGGTGGTCGCCTACCATAGATGCTCGAACGATAACGGAGGTGCGCGGACGATAAAAGAGGTACGGTGCATGCGTTTGATTGGTCCGTCGAGTTATAGGTGGGGTCGAATCCACGGGCTATTATAAAGTCTTTTGTTCATAAAGTGTTGGGCTATTAATATAAAATCCCGCCGGATAATAACATTATTGCCAAGGGTTATTACACAGTTAATTATTAAAACACAGCGAATGGGTTTATTATAAAGTTGCGGATATGTTTAATTGTTAAAGAAACGAAAGAGAAGCAACCAGAGCCACGTCGCAGTTGACCAACCTCTCCTTTGGGTGACTTTCAGTAGTGTTGTTGCATCACACATCAAGTGCAGAAAGAAGAAAATAAATCCACAATACAGATATTTTCCCAGGGAAGGCTTGCTACTCAAAACCCCTCTATCTCTATTGTATAATGAACCAAGAAATCATGAAGCAATACAATGCACTCTTCTCACAAGAGTCTGCTACACTATCCTGACTATCTTACACTGATCTGGAAAAAATTGGGCTAGTACTTAGTTAATTCTCAGCCTCTACTTAGCCTTCCTTGGTCACGCAATCCCGAGGAAATTAATCACTATTAAATAGGATAATCAACCTTTCTTGACCATGCAAGTATCATGGGCAATCATGTGGTGTTTTAACTACATCTGGGCAGTTTGCTAATAACACAATTGATAGTAAACTCCCCTTTAACCTTTGCCTCAACTGGGTCTCCACTAGAACTGACATGCATGAAGCTATTAATAGTAAATCATCAGCTGCATGGTAGATCACTGCATGTGACATAAATATGATTTAATTCACTTGATCTCTCACTAGAGCAACAAACAATTACAACTAGTTTAACTGACCTTAACTCACCTAACTGAGTTAAGTGATTTCTCATGCATTAAATTAATGCATTAACTGCAACTTAAACTCGATAAATAATAGAATCATTCTGCATGCCTCACGAACCACCCTCAACTCGAAATTCATGAGCTAACTGAGTCTATCACACTCAGTTAACTATTACAAGTATTTATGAGATAAGATTAAAATTTATTGTCCAATTTAATTAATGGATAATTAAATTAGACACACTTCCAATTTATTAAATAAATTGAATTGCACACTAATGCATCACTACGACCCATCACTACATGACCTGTGGTCCCACACTAGTGTGTGTGCTATCATGTTGTTTTTGGATGCCAATTTCATTGTTTCTTGTTGCAAATTTCAACACTCCCTCTCAACAAGAAAGGAATCAATCTATCCCAATCTGGTACCTTTGGAATGTTCTTGCATGCGCA
Source organism: Pinus albicaulis (assembly GCA_034641835.2). NCBI lineage: Eukaryota > Viridiplantae > Streptophyta > Pinopsida > Pinales > Pinaceae > Pinus > Pinus albicaulis. Next base: position 1,127,678,723 of record CM076575.1, read on the forward strand.
CATGCAACTCTTGCATGCAACACTTCTCTAGTGTTATCCGCACATGCAACTCTTGCATGCAACACTTCTCTAGTGTTTTTCGCACATGAAACTCTTTCATGCAACACTTCTGAAATTGAATAGCCTCCAAAAAACTAAAACAATATAATGCATTTGTCATTAGATTCTTCTGATTGCTGCTAGCCACTGCACATGCCTACTGGACTCTTTTCATTGTTGACATCTGCATCCATGCACTCTGCACTGCTTCTAACTCTGATCTGCGCTCCAATATCTGACACCTGTCACTCTGATTTCTGTCTTCCTGACATCTGACTACATCAATCTAATCGATCTTTCCTGCTACTGTTGTACTGTGGGCTCCTCATAGCAAGGTTCGATCGATGAGACACACCATCTCAATTAACCCTTCCCAAATTTCTTCTTGGAATTAATTTTGCACATCGCCTCACCTCACACTTGGAGGTATAGCTGCATGTACTCCCTCTGCCCACCTGTCTTGAAATTTCCCCCTCTTAGAGGTCTCTTCTTGAGTGGACTCTTCCACTCAGTCTCCTCTTTGATTCTCCAATTGTGGCTACTCCAAAAACTTTTGAGACTGCTTCTAAGGCTGCATGTTGAGATGCTCCCTCTAAACCAACAAGTCCCTAACTTCTTCTTTGCTCCTCAAAGATTTTCATGCATGTTGTACCTCTAGTGCATGCAGGTTCTTGACTCACACACATCGTAATTGTCCCGCTGTCATAAAATTTTCTAAAAAAAGAGATGATTTTAAATCGACGATATATCCCTCATCCGAGCTCCGATTCGACCGATTTGTTTTTTCAAATTGGGTATTTTTCGCAAGGAATCCAATTATGCTATTTGTTTTTGAAAAAAAATCATCAAAATTTTCAGATATTCTCTGCAAACGCGCCGCCCAAAAAAATCCTGCTCTAATACCATGCAGAAATATCTAACACAGCTCTGGTACCATGTAGAAATTATACAAACATATGTATATCAATGTATTCAATCCAATCAAGCAATGTAATAAAGCTAGATACTGAATCCTTCTACAAATCAATTGCAGAAAAAAACATGATTTCAAATCACAAAAAGTGCAGAAAGAGGCAAATCAATCCACAACACAAATATTTTCCCGGGGAAAGCTTGCTACCTAAAACCACTCTATCTCTATTGTATAATGAACCAAGGAATCATGAAAGAATACAATGCACTCTTCTCACAAGATTCTATTGCACTATCCTGACTATCTCACATTGATCTGGACAAAATTGGGCTAGTACTTAGTCAATTCTCAGCCTTTGCTCAGCCTACCTTGCTCACGCAATCCCTAGGAAATTAATCCCTATTAAATAAGATAATCAACCTTCCTTGATTGTGCAAGTATCATGGGAAATATTGTGTTGTTTTAACTTCATATGGGCAATTTTCTAATAACACAATTGAGAGTCAACTTCCCTTTAACCTTTGTCTCACCTGGGTCTCCACTGGAACTAACATGCATGCAACTATTAATAGTAAATCATTAGTTGCATGGTAGATCACTACATGTGAATTAAATCTAATTTAATTCACTTGATCTCTCACTAGTGTAACAAACAGTTACAACTAGTTCAACTGAGTTTAACTCACTTAACTGAGTTAACTGATTTCTCATGCATTAAACTAATGCAGTAACTGCAACTTGAACTCCATAACTAATAGAATCACTCTGCATGCCTCACCAACCACCCTCAAATTGAAATTCATGAGCTAAATGAGTCTATCACACTCAGTTAAGTATTAAAAATGTTTATGAGAACAATTTATTGTCCAATTTAATTAAGGGATAATTAAATTATACACATTTCCAATTTATTAAATAAATTGAATTTCACACTAATGTATCGCTAGGACCCATCACTACATGACATGTGGTCCCACACTAGTGTGTGTGCTATCATGTTGTTTCTAGATGCCAATTTCACTGTTTATTGTTGAAATTTTCAACAAAGATAGAGAATAAGGTGTATGTGTGGGGTAGGTATCAGAGCCTAGCAAGGGAATTGGGTGCAAGACTCTTTGCTTATGACTCGGTTTCCACCTATTTCAATTTTGTTCTACCAAACACTCGAAAGGAAATTCACATGTGTTGAAGATTGCAACAAGAAACAGTGAAGGAGGCATCCTAAAACATCATTCCTAATCCTAGTTGGAAAGTGATCACCTAAACTAGGTGGGGGCCACACAGGTGATTTTTGTCGCAAAGTCTATTTTTAGACATGTCGATCATATTCTATGAGTTGCGGGATGCTATTTGTGGATGGTTGGTAAAGTTGGAAAAATAGATGGACTTCTATTTTTAGACATATTGGGCGGAATCTATTTTTAGATTGCCGATCTAAAATAGATATGTCGATATTATTAGCTCTTGTATATTTGGACTATAAACATTATCTTATTCTCTTGGAGCACTTCATTCGGTGCACGGATGTGGCACGAGAGCTGACAAAATTATGCTATTCCTTAGGGTTAAGTGGAGCTATTGCATGGAGACTTCAGTTAGAACTCATGTGACAGAGTTTGGTGGAGTTATTGAGGTAGTTGGTGGAGTTGTGTTCAGTTTAACTTAGTTAAACATAGTTGAGCTAGTTGTATCTAGTCTAACTAATTGATACACTAGTGAGAGTAGTGTGAATTAATTATTAATTAATTCACTAATTATAAACTCATTAATAAACTAAATAATACATCAGTTAACTTCAGTGCATGGACAGTTTCAGTGGAGACCAGTGCAAAGATAGGTGAAAGAGCAAGTGTGACTATCAGTTGTGACTATAAGTGATGCATGGCTTGCATCCAACACTTAGTAGAGATGCCTATAAAGACTGCGTGAGAAAGGCTGGGGTAATTCATTCTCATCAAGAGGCATTCTTCAGTAGGGATTGCACAGTAGAGGCAAGCTATCAAGTGGCAAATATTGGAGCATGTGTTTTGCTAGATCTAGCTTGATTAGTGTGTAGCAAGTGGAGATTATAATGAGAGCTTGTGAGGGGCTTTGTATAATGATTGTTACATGATCTCTATGACATATATAATATACAGAGAGTTAGGGTTTTCAGCTTTAAGCTTTCCCATTACATCTTGTGTTCATATGTGTGATTGTTTGTGGTTTTAATGTATGCATGCAATTGATTTTATTTCCGCATGTAATGATCAATGGTAGAAGAGATTTTGTATTATGCATGAAGCTAAAATAGTGTGTGATCAGGAGAATCTCGATGAATAATATATCAGTTATTCAAATTTCTACATGGTATCGGAAATGATATTGATCATTGGAGCAGTGCAAAGCATTAGCAGAAGCGGTTGGGATTTTAGGATAAACTCGGGAAAATAAAGATGGAGAAGAATGACATTATTCCGGTATACTTGAAAAAGTTTGTCCACTGCAGGGATGAGCTTGGGAGTGTAGGAGTTAGTGTGGATGATGAGGAATTGGTGATCTTCGCTCTCCTTAGGCTTCCGAAGAGTTGGCATTCCTATCAGGACTCTCTCAATGGTCGGGAGAAATTGCCAGGATGGGAGCGACTTTGGTCGATGTTGAGCCCCAAAGATGTTATTCTCTTTCACCACATTCCACTTCATTTTCTTTGTCTCTCATCAATTACAGGCTTAACTGATCAATAAGATTAATTAAAATTTCTTTAAGAATTTATATAATGACTAACTTGTTATATTTTCATGATTTTGTTGGTGTAGTAATTTTTGGCTAAGACTCGGCTACAAAATACAGGCATTTCGTAGCCAGTCGTCTGTTCTGCAACCATCCTCATGTTTATGTAGGTTCTAGGTGTCACTGCAAAGAAAAAGGCATATGGGTGAAATCCACAACACTTCCCCATCATCTCTTGATCCCCACGAAGTCTGAGTTAAAGTATCCTAGCGATTATGCACGTAGAAGAGAAGCAGTTTCCTATCAAAACACGGACTCTACAGATGTCCGCGGTTAAGCACAAGACTGTTAATAAGAGTTTTAATTTGATTAGAAGTGGGAAAGACACTTATCCCCATTTTTATCAAAAAGTAGTTATGTAATTTCATTATAAGTATGACTCGGGAGACCGAGAAACTGTTGGTTAGATTTTGTTTTGTTGCTAGATCTTTGAAGGCCGTAAATACTCTGTTTTGAAGAATTTCTCCTTTAATGAAAGAAACATCATTTTATTGCACGAGCTGAGTCAATCTTGAGTAGATTTGCGTGCTACTCCGGTGGTAGAGGGCCCCTGCTACCTGCGGAGCTTTGTTCATATAATTTAGATAAGCAATTTAGCCTCGTTTCATTCCTAGTTTAATTGACTTTCTGAACTTTGAGTTTTTATTCATTTGCATTAGATGCTACAGCTTAGTCTCGTTCTTACGTACTCTTCCAAAATATCACTAATGTCGAATGAGGTGTGACTGTAGTATTTTAGGAGTTAGTTTTACGTTCTTATGCTCAATTACATCAGTTGTACAACTAGTCATGATCTTATAAACTCTTCCAAAATATCACTAATTTCGGATGAGACATAGCTGTGGTGTTTTAGAGCTTTGTTGTATTTTGTTGAATTTTATGCTTTCATGTTCATTTACATAACATGTTGCAGCCAGTCCTGTTCTACAAACTATTCCAAAATACCACTAATTCCGAATGAGACAGAGCTGAAACATTTTAGTGATTAGTTGCATCTTTAGTCTAGTTGTAGCACTCCAGAGGTAGATGTCATTTTATTTTAATTCTGTCACTATATTTCAAGCTTGGTAACGGCACTCTAGTTCAGTTTTAATTCACTACATTTCAAGTTAGATTAGTGGCATTCTAGTTCAACTTTGTTCACTATATTTCAAATTAGGTTAATGGCACTGTAGTTTAGTTGTGGTTACTGTGTTTCAAGTTTCATCAATTGCATTCTCAGTGTTATCCATTGTTCTTTAAGTAGTATTAATTGTTAACATCAGATTCCACGGCCTTCATTATTTACAAAACTTCTTTTGTTCTGACTTTCTATTAATACATCATCATCTGGACAGGAGTTAGTAATATCAGTTTAAGGCCTTGATTATTCTGCAATCCTTTACAAATTCACAATTAAACCTTTCTTTCCAAAAACTATTTTAGAAAATCTCTAACTTTTGGATGAGGTTTAGTAGTGACAAGCTGAGCTGCAGAATGGAGTAATCTTAGCATTACAAGTTAATTTAGAGTAGAAATCTTCTTGTACTACAAATAATCTCTTTTCAATTGTGTTCCAATAAACCTCTAGCCATGGATGAGATTCTTTGTAATATTGTAAGATGATTGTGTCCTTAGGAGAACCTCATTTGTATTAAACTTGTTCTTTTCTCAAACTATTCCAACATATTCCTAATCAATGAATTGGATGAGTTCATGCTATGAGTTATTGATTTCATGTTGTGATTTGTTTCCTTACTAGGAGTCATTATCAAGCTTTGCATTTTCTGTTCTTTAGTGTCATACACAGTTTAGAGTAGGTTTTGCTTTGTTTTAGTGTAACCATCCACTTCTCTTTACCAACACTTAGTTCTTTTCCTTCTTGACATAAAACCATAAAACCAAAAACATCATAAAAACACTAAACACAACGTAGTGAGAAATAGATACCTAGGCACATATAGTGCACCAAACTTCATCAATTTACTAACCCTCGTTGATAATTTATGACCTCAATTTAGGAACACTAAGTTAAGCACAACATTTTGGCGCCGTTGTCGGGGAAGTGTAACTAGGTAGCCTTGTTTCTTACCACCCAAAAACAATGATATGCGTAGAGAAAGAGACTCAAGGGGTAGATTCATAAGAAGCAGAAGCTTGATTCCTAGAACACCACTTGTTTCACCAAGACCTAGAGCTAGCACACCTCCAACTCAAACCCACATTCCATCCTTTACTGATCCTAGACTTCTAGAGAACTTAAGATCAGATATTCCATTAGAAATACCTTCCACTTTACCCACTAAACCTGTCTTAGAAGGAGATTCAGGAACCCCTGCTAGGGACATAAACTTTTCAACTTCTACAGAAAAATAAACTATGGCAGAAGAAGGGGAGGAGGAGTTTTTAATGGAGAACACACACTATTTGGAGGGGGTAGAGGTAGAGGTAGAGGAGAAGGAGGTAGAGGTGCAGAAGGAGAAGGAGGCAGAGGAAGAGGTAGAAGAGAAATGGGAAGCTCTTTTGGGTTTCCTATATTAGATGAAGAAACCGATACAACTATGAAAAACATTTCACCCTCTGTCCTTCCAAACTTTTATGGACTGAAAACTGAAGATTCTGAAACCTTCCTATTTGAATTTGAAGTCCTATGTAGAACCTATGACTACTTACAAGATGCTCAAAAACTTAAATTATTTCCTTCAACATTGAAAGGAGCAGCATTGAAATGGTTTATGAGTTTGATCAACAGTTCTATTAGGACATGGGAAGACATGAAACAAGTATTTCTAGAAAGGTATTTGGACTATTGTATGCCAGCCAACCATAAGGAGGAAGAGTTTAAAATGCTACAAAAAGAAGATGAAAATCTGGAAGATTTGTTGGAGAGATTTAACTACAACATCAAAAGAGAAAAAATGGAAAACCTAGACCTAGACACTTTAAAAGCTCTCTTGTTGAAGACAATTAGGGATTAATGGTTAGATATCCTTAACATGATGGGAAAAGGGGATATATCTTAGCTTACATTACCTGAAATAGTTGAATCATGTATCAACCTTTCAAGAGGGAAATCTAAAATTGTAAAAGAACCAAGAGACCCTGCTCTTGCAAGGGAAAGTAAGTATGCTTCTAGGGCAGTAAGTAGGGCAGAAATAGGACATATGCTTGATGAGTTCAAATCTGATATCTTGGGGAGTCTTAGTGAACAAATAGACACCCTTAAGTTACAAAACAAGAAAAAAGCTGAATTTGATGCCTTAGCAATCTTTTGTCCCAAATGTAGAAAGAAACATGCCTTGAGAGAGTGCCCTTTGGATGCCAAAGTTGTGGAGACTTGTGTAATTTGTTCAGAAGAACATGAGACCAAGACTTGTCCTTCACTTCCTGGTCTTAAAGCTGTCTTTCAAGAAGATACTCCTTCAAGTTCCACAGAATCTCTCAATTTTGTCTCTAGAAGGCCTTGGCAAGGACCTCAAACACAAGGATTCCATGATCAGATGTACAATCAACCTCCACCAAATTGGAATTCTTGGCAGCAACCTTGGCCCCAATTTCAAAATCAATCACAAACTTGGGCACAAGGAGCACAAAATCCCTATGGAAGATACTCTCAATATTATCAATATCCACCATCCTATCCACCATATCCACATTTCCCTCCTCAACAAAACTTTCAACAAAATCCTCAAAAACCACAACATCAAAATCAATCACTTCCATTACCATTTCCTCAAAAAACAAATCAGTTTCCTGCCCAACCCATACCAAACCCCAACAATAAAAATCCTCAGAACACATACATGATAGAATGCCAACAATTTCCAACTTATTTGATCACTCCTTTAGACCTTAGTGATGTTCAACTTAGGTCTGGAAGGATACTTGAAAAGAGGAAACCTTCTGTAATCATACAAGAGCAAGACAATTCTGAGGAAGATTCTCTACGGGTAAATAAAATTCTTGAAGAGAACACAACTTTTCAAGACCCAAACATTGAAAAATAAAAATAAAAAGAACCAATAATTTCAACTCCTATATTAGAGCAGCCATCAACATCCACTTCTACACCTCCCTTTCCAGAAAGATTACAAATTGATAGGGGTGTAGAAAAACAAATCATGGTGCCTAATTATGATTTCCTAGATGAGCTGAGAAATGTTTGTATTAAGATCCCATTATTGCAAGCCATCAAGGAAATTCCAATCTTAGCAAAGACAATAAAGGAGTTGAGCATGAAGAAAACAAGAAAAATAATAAGAGAGATAAAGAAAATTCAACTGGCAGGAAAAATAGTAGATATCATGATGGGTAAGATTGATATTCCAAAGTATCTAGACCCAAGAAATCCAGTTGTTAAAATTCACATCAATGGAATTGAAATCCAAAACACACTCATTGATTTAGGAGCAGCAATCAATATTATGAGTAGACAAATCATGGATAAACTGAAACTTCCTAATCTTATTTTTACACCCACATTATTACAATTAGCAGACAGATCTGTGATTAAACCTGATGGGGTAATAGAAGACATTCCAGTGTCCCTAGATTCTTGGGAGTATCCTGTGGATTTTATGATCCTAACTCCTAAGAATAATCTAGGAGGGCATCCTATTATATTAGGAAGACCTTGGTTAGCTACAACTGATGCTTTCATTAGTTGTAGATTCGGTGATATGTACATCTCTGATGGTAGTTCAACTAATAAATTTACCTTGTATCCTCCAGCAAGAACAATTACATAATTATATGATACTCAATGGATAGAGGATGAAGAAGACTTACAACCTCTCTTCACAATTTCAGAAATTAGTGAAGATAGCCAGATTTTGAATACCTTAGAAAACTTTGAATCCTCTTCGGAATATAAGCATGAAAAATTTCAAGAAGAATCCAACATTGAGTTTTTATCATCAAGACAGATGTCTCTTTACTCCATGGATAAATTTGGCAGCTCTACAAATGAGATATTTCCAGGCAAAACTTTAAACATAAACAAGAACCTAGAGAAATCTCAACAAGAAGAGCTAGTCAAGATATTACAGAGACATTCTTCTGCATATGCATGGGATTACACCGATATGAAAGGGATAAGCCACAAGACTTGCACTCATCACATATACATAGAGGAAAATTGTAAACCAATCAGACAACCTCAGAGAAGGATGAATCCAAATCTTAGGGAGATTGTTAAGGAAGAATTGCAGAAATTATTAAATGTTAACTTCATCTATCCCATTTCAGATAGTCAGTGGGTTTCTCCTTTGGTAATTGTACCAAAGAAAAATGGTAAATGGAGGGTATGTATTGACTACCAGGAATTAAACAAAGCTACTCTTAAAGATCATTTTCCCTTGCCTTTCATAGATAAGGTGTTAGCTACATTAGCTAGCAAAAAGTACTTCTCATTCCTAGATGGGTTTAGTGGTTATAATCAAATCCAAGTAGCACTGGAAGATCAAGATAAAACCACATTCACCTGTCCTTGGGGTACCTATGCTTACCAAGTATTTCCATTTGGACTATGCAATGCACCCACAACATTTCAAAGGGCAGTACTAGGAATTTGTTCAGATCTAATACATGATTGTGTAGAGGTATATATGGATGATTTCATAGTTTATGGAAACACATTTGAAGAAGCTTTAGCAAACTTTGAAAAAGTCTTAAATATATGTAAAGAAGCAAATCTTTCACTAAGTCATGAAAAGTGTTTTATGATGTTTACTGAAGGAATTGTTTTGGGGCATCACATTTCAGGGGATGGGATTAGAGTTGATGAGTCAAAAGTTGAAGTCATCTCTAACTTATCTATTCCAAGTTGTCAAAAATATGTTAGGATTTTTCTAGGATTTATAGGATATTATCGAAGGTTTATAGAAAATTTCACCAAGATAGCATCTCCACTTTTCAAATTACTTACCAAAGACTATGAATTCAAGTGGAATTCCGATTGCTAGTTAGCCTTTGAGACCCTGAAAACAAAAATCTCTGAAGCACCTATTTTAAGGGGACCTAACTGGAAGCTACCTTTTCATATTTCAACAGATGCCTCAAATACAGCTCTAGGAGAAGTATTGGGACAAAAAGACCTGATTCTTTATGCCATTTACTATACCAGTAAAAATTTGACTCCTTCAAAGTTAAACTATACTGTAACTGAAAAAGAGTTTTTAGCTTTTGTTCATGCCATAAACAAATTCAGACACTATATAACAGGGTATGAAACTTTTGTTCACACAGATCACTCTACAATTAGATATTTAATGAACAAATCAATTACTAATGGCAGCGTCATAAGATGGTTATTTCTTTTAAAATAATTCAACATTACCATTCTAGATAGGCCTGGAAAACAAAACACAGTAGCTGATTTCCTATCTAGACTCCAAAACATCCAAGACAATACCCCAGTTGAAGATCAATTTCCTGATGAATATCTTTTTTCAATTTCTACTCAAACTCCTTGGTTTGCTGACATTGCTAATTATTTAGTTTCAGGGAAATTTCCTTCAATAATGACTGCAAGAGACAAAATAAAGATCATTTATGACAGTGCAAAATATTCATGGGTTGCTAATGAGTTATACAAGACAGGTCCAGATTTTATCATTAGGAGATGTGTTCGGGAAGATGAGATGCCTGAGATTCTCAAGGCATGTCATGATGAACCTTGTGGCAGACACTTTGCTGATAAAAGGACAGCCTATAAGATCCTTCATTTTGGATATTATTGGCCATCTCTGTTTAAAGATGCTAAAGAGTATGTCAAAAGGTGTTACAGTTTCCAAAGGGTATGGAAACCTTCTCCTTCAGGTGAGATGCCATTGCAGCCTCAGGTACATATTGAACCTTTTGAAAAATGGGCTTTGGATTTTGTAGGACCTATTAGTCCTCCATCAAGACAAAAGAAATATATATTAGTTTGCAATGATTATGTTACTAAATGGGTAGAGGCTAAACCATTACTTTCTTCTACTGAAGCATCTATAGTTAATTTTCTTTTTGAGGATATTTTTACTCATTTTGGTGTCCCAAGGGAAATTGTTACAGATCAAGGAGCTCAATTTACATCAAAGCTAGTGGAACAAATGATGGAGAGGTACACAATCAGACACAAAAAATCTACTCCCTATCATCCACAAGAAAATGGTCAAGTGGAATCTACTAATAAGGTCATTGAAGGGATCCCAACGAAGACTGTTCATTTGCATAGAAGATATTGGGCAGATAGGCTTCCTAAAGCCTTGTGGGCCTATAGAACTACATGGAGAAGCACAATAGGCCATACTCCTTATGAACTTGTTTATGGAAAGCAAGTTTTGTTTCCCATAGAGTTCCAAATTCAAACTTTCAAAATGGCAGTTCAGCTAGGACTTGATCTAACATAGGCACAAAAGCATAGATTGGAGCAGATTAATGAATTGGATGAGATCAGACAAGATGCAGTTCAGAAAACAAGTATAGTCCAACAGCAAAGGACTAGATGGCATGACAAGTACATCAAGGAAAATAAGTTCAAAGAAGGTGACTGGGCTCTCTTGTTTGATTCAAAGTTCAAGGATTTTCAAGGTAAATTCCAAACACATTGGATTGGGCCATATGAAATTATAAGAATTTTTGATAATGGAGCAATAAAAATCAGGACAATAGATGAAGAGAAGGTCACTTTTCTTGTGAATGGTCATAGATTTAAGCTGTATCATAAGCCACTCTCGAGAGAATAATTTGTCAAGAAATTCCAGGAAAACAGTGATGTGAGGTTAATGAAGAAGAATTTTTCTTCTTCATCTTCATCAACTTAATTGAATTTTCTGAAGTCAGATAATTGAAAAAAAATAAATAAATAAATAAAGTATAAACATGAAAACTAATCTCTGATTAGCATGTTTATATAGAAAATATAGAGTGAAAATCAGAAACTTTCTGACACTTTAGCTTTTCAAGTTTTTTTTTTTTCTCTGCAAGCAGCTATCATAAAATCATAAGTGATTCACATCCCACTTATGATCCATTTCACTCCATTCATCCATACTCCATTTCATTTCATACTCCATTTCATTTCATTCATCCATACTTCATTCATTTCATTCCATGGTCCACCTCATTTCCATCTCAGAGTTCTAAGATTGATTTCTTTCTACAATTGAATAATACAGATCAGAAGTTGCAGGCCACTTGTTCACTCCACTTCATAATTGTGATTCATTTCATCCCATTATTCACTTCACCCATACTCCATTACACCATATTTCATTATCCATTTTTAATTCATTTCATACAATATTCCATCATTCCATTCATGCTTCAAACCATTCCATTCCATGTTTTAAGACTTCTACAGGTACATTCTGCAATCAATCAGACAGTCTGCAGCCAGACAGGCATTCTACAGCCAGAGACCCTGGAGGCACTATACAGTAAACATTTGATTTAGCAGCAAATTGATCTTGCATATTCAAAACAACAAGAAAAATCAAAAAGTTATGAGGAACTGAAGATCAATGATTGAGGACAAGGCATATCGAAACCACAAAGAAAATCAAAGGAAAGGCAAAGGTATGAAATTATTATGGTGACAAATCATGAAAATTTTAGCATAGTTAAGTCATATATGATTCAAAAAGGTTATTTTAATTAGTCGTGTTGATCATGACTATCAACCATATCATAAAAACTTTGAAAAAAAAAAACCCTTCCATCTTACCATATTTGATCATCATTTAAAAAAACTTAACGGCTAAAGTACTGAAATGATTTGATCAGTCACATCACTAGGCCAAAGTATTTAATGATGATTTTGAATTGCTTAACGAAATATCTTCGCGGTCTTTTCTTCCGTGTTAGCTTTCAACTCATATGAACCACCTCACCGCATTATACTCGTTTCAAAACCACTCCATATCATTCATTTCCACAGCCAATACTTAGCCATTCCGCTCTGTAAAACGGAGGAAACATCTTTGGGGAAGAAATGTCTCTTTAACAACCATTTTCACCGTGAGCAGATGAGCAGTAAACTGAAGGTTGGAAGAAAAGCTATGGGTCTAATAGTGAGGACTGAACCGGTTAGAACCAAGTACTTGGAGGGATATACACAAATCAGAGAAATTTTACAGCAAGCAGGTTGGTTGCAATTTTTGGAGAAATTTAGTGGTTTTCACAAAGAGGTGACTAAAAAATTTGCAAGGTCCTTCAATGGAGCCGAGGTCGAAATAGGAGACATTAAATTCACTGTTACAGAGGCTTTCATTGCAGAGGCAACGAAACTACCTAGACAAGGAGAAAGGTGGTTCAAAAATAGGGAATTCCATAACGAAGCATGGAGGCAAATGCTTAAGACTCCAGGTATGGATGTTTCCATTTTTAAAAAGGGTATTCCTAGCTCGACATTAAAGAATAAGTGGAGGAACATGTTACTAATTTTGCAAAAAATTATCACCTGTGAAGGTAGATTTGGTACTCTCTATGTCTACCATATTCGGTTAATGATGCATTTCTTAGATGAGGAAATTAATTTGCCCTTTTTCCTACTTCATAGTCTGAAAAGAATGGCCTCAAACGTTCAAAAAAGGGTTCAATTTCTAGAAACAACTTTGTATCACCATGGTTTAGTAAAAATCTTAATTGAACATCATTTGAGGAAAATGGGAGATAATTGGGAAGAATTTCTAGTGAGGAACCATTTTGAGGAACCCAAAGAATCTCCACCTGAAAGCAAACCTACAAGAATAAGTAGGAGAAGGGAAAATTCCAAAACTATTGAAGTTGAAACTGGTAAATCAATTCAAGAGGACAATGAAGAGATGATTTTTGAGAAGTTGGCTCAAATAAAGAAGCAACTTAAGAAGGAGAGGATAATAAAAAGATATGCCAAAGAAAGAGGTGAAGGGCCATCTCAACCAAGACGGAGCCACAGACTTAGAGGTATACTAAAGAAAACAAAGGTTAGAAAAACAGGGATCATAAACATTGAGGATGAAGAAACTCCAGAAATTGACCCAGCACAGCAACAAGTTTACAATTATATTGAGTCATTAGAGAGGAGAGCTTCAGAAAGTAGAGACAGAACTCCTAGCCCACCAAAATTTGAAATTGATGTGCTAAGAAGAGATAAGTATGAGTTAGAAGTACTCAATAGCCACATCAAGAATGGGAATGACATCTTAAGGGGGCAGGTGAAACTAAAAGGTGATATGAATTCAACTTTGTCTTTACAAATGGAGAAATTGTACAAGGCCAGTGAAAAATCAAAAAGCTAATCAGGGCACTTACAAATTTAAGATTCAAGCTAGTCATAAGGAAGCCCAGAAGACCATTGACTGTTAGGCAAAGTAGAAGAAGAGGGCTGGATGTCCTAGCAGAGGTCGTAGAGTACATGGATTAGTTGCATGAGGACATGCAAAAACCTTGCAGTGGGGGTATGTTGAGCCCCAAAGATGTTCTTCTCTTTCACCACATTCCACTTCATTTTCTTTGTCTCTCATCAATTACAAGCTTAACTGATCAATAGGATTAATTAAAATTGCTTTAAGAATTTATATAATGACTAACTTGCTATGTTTTTATGATTTTTTTGGTGTAGTAATTTTGACTAAGACTCGGTTACAGAGTACAGGCATTCCGTATCCAGTCGTCTGTACTGCAGCCATCCTCATGTTTATGTAGGTTCTAGGTGTCACTGCAAAGAAAAAGGCATATGGGTGAAATCCACAACACCTCCCCATCATCTCTTGCTCCCCACAAAGTCTGAGTTAAAGTATCAAAGCGGTTATGCACGTAGAAGAGAAGCAGTTTCCTATCAAAACACGGACTCTACAGATGTCTGCGGTTAAGCACAAGACTGTTAATAAGAGTTTTAATTTGATTAGAAGTGGGAAAGACACTTATCCCTGTTTTTCTCAAAGAGTAGTTATGTAATTTCATTATAAGTATGACTCGGGAGACCGAGAAACTGTTGGTTAGATTTTGTTTTGTTGCTAGATCTTTGAAGGCCATAAATACTCTGTTTTGAAGAATTTCTCCTTTAATGAAAGAAACATTATTTTATTGCATGAGCTGAGTCAATCTTGAGTAGATTTACGTGTTACTCCGGTGGTAGAGGGCCCCTGCTACCTCAGGAGCTTTTTTCATATAATTTAGATAAGTAATTTAGCCTCGTTTCATTCCTAGTTTAATTGAATTTCTGAACTTTGAGTTTTTATTCATTTGCATTAGATGCTACAGCTTAGTCTCGTTCTTACGTACTCTTCCAAAATATCACTAATGTTGAATGAGGTGTGACTGTAGTATTTTAGGAGTTAGTTTTACGTTCTTATGCTCAATTACATCAGTTGTACAGCTAATCATGATCTTATAAACTCTTCCAAAATATCACTAATTTCGGATGGGACATAGCTGTGGTGTTTTAGAGCTTTGTTGTGTTCTGTTGAATTTTATGCTTTCATGTTCATTTACATAACATGTTGCAGCCAGTCCTATTCTACAAACTATTCCAAAATACCACTAATTCTGAATGAGATAGAACTTAAACATTCCAATAATTAGTTGCATCCTTAGTCTAGTGGTAGCACTCCGAAGGTAGATGTCATTTTAGTTTAATTCTGTCACTATATTTCAAGTTTGATAATGGCACTCTAGTTCAGTTTTAATTCACTGCATTTCAAGTTATATTAGTGGCATTCTAGTTCAACCTTGTTCACTATATTTCAAATTAGGTTAATGGCACTGTAGTTTAGTTGTGGTTACTGTGTTTCAAGTTTGATCAATTGCATTCTCAGTGTTATCCATTGTTCTTTAAGTAGTATTAATTGTTAACATCAGATTCCACAGCCTTCATTATTTACAAAACTTCTTTTGTTCTGAATTTCTATTAATACATCATCATCTGGACAGGAGTTAGTAATATCAGTTTAAGGCCTTGCTTATTCTGCAATCCTTTGCAAATTCACAATTAAACCTTTCTTTCCAAAAACTATTTTAGAAAATCTCTAACTTTTGGATGAGGTTTACTAGTGACAAGCTGAGCTGCAAAATGGAGTAATCTTAGCATTACAAGTTAATTTAGAGTAGAAATATTATTGTGCTACAAATAATCTCTTTTCAATTGTGCTCCAATAAACCTCTAGCCATGGATGAGATTCTTTGTAACATTGTAAGATGATTGTGTCCTTAGGAGAACCTCATTTGTATTAAACTTGTTATTTTCTCAAACTATTCCAACATATTCCTAACGAATGAATTGGATGAGTTCATGCTATGAGTTATTGAGTTCATGTTGTGATTTGTTTCCTTACTAGGAGTCATTATCAAGCTTTGCATTTTCTGTTCTTTAGTGTCATACACAATTTAGAGTAGGTTTTGCTTTGTTTTAGTGTAACCATCCACTTCTCTTTACCAACACTTAGTTCTTTTCCTTCTTGACATAAAACCATAAAACCAAAAACATCATAAAAACACTAAACACAACGTAGTGAGAAATAGATACCTAGGCACATATAGTGCACCACACTTCAACAGTTTACTAACCCTGGTTGATAATTTATGACCTCAATTTAGGAACACTAAGTTGAGCACAACAGTCGGATCTTGTGCAGGAGGAGATAAGGCAGGATACCAGGGATGGATCTTCATCAAAGAATGATGATGAAGAGGATTGCGCTTTGGCTACCAAAGCAAGGAAGGGAAAGGGGAAAAAGAGTGCTTCTCAATCCGGTGCGGATGGTAAAGAGCGTGACATGTCCAAAGTGAAGTGTTTTCACTGTCACGAGCATGGGCATTACGCCACGAATTGTCCACAGAAGAAGAAGAACAAGCAGGCTGCTGGAGCTATAGCTGGTGAGGCTCTTGCCTCACAATTTGAGCTGGACTTCTCATTGATCGCATGCATGGTGTATAGTGCATCGGGACCGGGGTGGTATTTTGATAGTGGCGCTTCCTTTCACATGACGGGAGATGTGAATCTTTTCAGTGACTTGGTGGAGAAAGATCTCTAGTTGCATGTTGAGTTGGGCGAAAATGGACGATACAATGCGACCGACATTGGTACCATAACCTTTCAGAGGGAGTCAGGTAAACTCATTCTTTTACAAGATGTAGTGCATGTTCCAGGTTTAAAGAAGAATTTGATCTCAGTCGCAATGTTAGAGGATAAAGGGTATGATGTTGTCGTTAGTGAAGGAAAATTTTTCCTTCGGCACAAAGCAACAAGACAAGTCAAGAAGGTTGGGATTCGAGCAAAGAATCTCTATAGACTTGAAGTAGATGGGATGTCTACGGAGCTTCCTACTGTTGGTAAGTGCAAGAAAGACATGAAATTGATGCTTGAGAGGGAGCAAGTTTTGCATGCAGGTAATAGTGAACCTCGGGATGTGGAGCAGCCACAAGATGAGGATCATGGAGTGGAAGAAACCACTCATGCAGAGAAATTTCGTGCCAGATGGGCATAGGGAGTGCATGCAGCTATACCACCAGGTGAGAGGTGGGGCGACATGCATGAGTAATCCCAAGAGGATATTTCTGGGCAGGATTCATGGAGATGGTGTGGATCTCATGAATTGAACCTGGCTACGAGGTGCCCATAGCACAGCAGTGGCATGATCAGTTGGATTGATGCAGGCAGATCAAAGTGACAATGTCGGATACTGGAGCGCGGATCAGAGTTGACAACAATTGCAAGAGTGCATGGGTGCAAGAGTTCAACAGCGCAGTGGTTCCTGATGAAATTTGCAGTTGGTACCAACAGAAGTCGAAGACTTTTATGATAGATGCATCAGACTGATTGAGTTGTTTGGAGCCTATTCAGTTTCAGAGGAGTTCCAGAGCAGATGCATGGAGTTGCATGGCACTTGTGAAGGTTGCAGGGCGAATGCATGGAGTTGCATGTCACATGTAAAGACAATCCTTTCTTGTTGAGAGGGAGTGTTGAAGATTGCAACAAGAAACAGTGAAGGAGGCATCCTGAAACATCATTCCTGATCCTAGTTGGAAAGTGATCACCTAAACTAGGTGGGGGCCACACAGGTGATTTTTGTCACAATGTCTATTTTTAGACATGTCGATCATATTCTATGAGTTGCAGGATGCTATTTGTGGATGGTTGGTCAAGTTGGAAAAATAGATGGACTTCTATTTTTAGACATATTGGGCGGAATCTATTTTTAGATTGCCAGTATAAAAATATATATGTCGAATATTATTAGCTCTTAATAATATTTGGACTATAAACATTATCTTGTTCTCTTGGAGCACTCCAGTTCAGTGCACAGATGTGGCACAGCAGCTGACAGAAGGAATTATGCTATTCCTGAGGGTTAAGTGGAGCTATTGCATGGATACTTCAATTAGAACTCATGTGAGAGATTTTGGTGGAGTTGATTGAGGAAGTTAATGGAGTTGTGTTCAGTTTAACTAATCTAAACATAGTTGATCTATTTGTATCTAGTTTAACTGATTGAATTAGTGAGAGTGGTGTGAATTAATTATTAATTAATTCAGTAATTATAAACTCATTAATCAACTAAAGAATACATCAGTTAACTTCAATGCATGGACAGTTTCAGTGGAGACCAGTGCAAAGATAGGTGAAAGGGCAAGTGTGACTATCAGTTGTGACTATAAGTGATGCATGGTTTGCATCCAACACTTAGTAGAGATGCCTATAAAGACTTCATGAGCAAGGCTAGGGTAATTCAAACTCATCAAGAGGCATTCTTCAGCAAGGATTGCGCAGTAGAGGCGGGCTATCAAGTGGCAGAGATTGGAGCATGTGTTTTGCTAGATCTAGCTTGATTAGTTTGTAGCAATTGGAGATTATAATGAGAGTTTTTGAGGAGCTTTGTATAATTATTGTTACATGATCTCTATGACATATATAATATATAGATAGTTGGGGGTTTTCAGCTTTAAGCTTTCCCATTACATACTGTGTTCATATGTGTGAATTTTTATGGCTTTAATGTGTGCATGCAATTGATTTTATTTCCGCATGTGATGATCAATGGTAGAAGAGATTTTGTATTGTGCATGAAGCTAAAATAGTGTGTGATCAGGAGAATCTCAGTGAATAAAATATCAGTTATTCAAATTTATACATGGTATCAGAGCGATATTGATCATTGGAGCAATTGCAAAGCATTGAAGCGGTTGAGTTTTAGGATAAACTCAGGAAAATGAAAATGGAGAAGAATGACACTATTCCGGTATACTTGAAAAAGTTTGTCCACTACAAGGATGAGCTTGGGAATGTAGGATTTAGTGTGGATGATGAGGAATTGGTGAGCTTGGCTCTCCTTGGGCTTTCGAAGAGTTGGCACTCCTATCAGGACTCTGTCAATGGTCGGGAGAAATTGCCAGGATGGAAGCGACTTTGGTCGGATCTTGTGCAGGAGGAGATAAGGCGGGATACCGGGGATGGCTCTTCATCAAAGAATGATGATGAATAGGATTGCGCTTTGGCTGCCAAAGCAAGGAAGGGAAAGGGGAAGAAGAGTGCTTCTCAATCCGGTGCGGATGGTAAAGAGTGTGACATGTCCAAAGTGAAGTGTTTTCACTGTCACGAGCATGGGCATTACGCCATGAATTGTCCACAGAAGAAGAAGAACAAGTAGGCTGCTGGAGCTGCAGCTAGTGAGGCTCTTGCCTCACAATTTGAGCTGGACTTCTCATTGATCGCATGCATGGTGTATAGTGCATCGATATCGGGGTGGTATTTTGATAGTGGCGCTTCCTTTCTCATGACGGGAGATGTGAAACTTTTCGGTGACTTGGTGGAGAAATATCTCCAGTTGCATGTTGAGTTGGGCGACAATGGACGATACAATGCGACTGGCATTGGTACGATAACCTTTCAGAGGGAGTCAGGTAAACTGATTCTTTTACAAGATGTAGTGCATGTTCTAGGTTTAAAGAAGAATTTGATCTCAGTCGCAATGTTAGAGGATAAAGGGTATGATGTTGTCTTTAGTGAAGGAAAAGTTTTCCTTCGGCACAAAGCAATAGGACAAGTCAAGAAGGTTGGGATTCGCGCAAAGAATATCTATAGACTTGAAGTAGATGGGATATCTACGGAGCTTCCTACTGTTGGAAAGTGCAAGAAAGACCTGCAGTTGATGCTTGAGAGGGAGCAAGTTTTGCATGCAGGTAATAGTGAACCTCGGGATGTGGAGTAGCCACAAGATGAGGATCATGGAGTGGAAGAAACCACTCATGCAGAGAAATTTCATGCCAGATGGGCAGAGGGAGTGCATGCAGCTATACCACCAGGTGAGAGGTGGGGCGACATGCATGAGTAATCCCAAGAGGAGATTTTTGGGCAGGATTCATGAATATGGTGTGGAGCTCATGAATTGAACCTGGCTACGAGGTGCCCACAGCGTAGTAGTAGCATGATTAGTTGGATTGATGCAGGCAGATCAAAGTGACAGTGTCGGATACTGGAGCGTGGATCAGAGTTGACAGGAAGTGCAAGAGTGCATGGGTGCAAGAGTTCAAAAGCGCAGTGGTTCCTGATGACATGTGCAGTTGGTACCAACAAAAGTCGAAGACTTTAATGATAGATGCATCAGACTGATTGAGTTGTTTGGAGCCTATTCAGTTTCAGAGGAGTTGCAGAGCAGATGCATGGAGTTGCATGGCGCTTGTGAAGGTTGCAAGGCGAATGCATGGAGTTGCATGTCGCATGCAAATACAGTCCTTTCTTGTTGAGAGGGAGTGTTGAAGATTGCAACAAGAAACAATGAAGGAGGCATCCTGAAACATCATTCCTGATCCTAGTTGGAAAGTGATCACCTAAACTGGGTGGGGGCCACACAGGTGATTTTTGTCACAAAGTCTATTTTTAGACTATGTCTATTTTTAGACATGTCGATCATATTCTATGAGTTGCAGGATGCTATTTGTGGATGGTTGGTCAAGTTGGAAAAATAGATGGACTTCTATTTTTAGACATATTGGGCGGAATCTATTTTTAGATTTCCAGTCTAAAAATAGATATGTCGAATATTATTAGTTCTTAATAATATTTGGACTATAAACATTATCTTGTTCTCTTGGAGCACTTCAATTCAGTGCACAGATGTGGCACAACAGCTGACAGAAGGAATTACGCTATTCCTGAGGGTTAAGTGGAGCTATTGCATGGATACTTCAATTATAACTCATGTGAGAGAGTTTGGTGGAGTTGATTGAGGAAGTTAATGGAGTTGTGTTCAGTTTATCTAATCTAAACATAGTTGAGCTATTTGTATCTAGTTTAACTGATTGATACAATTAGTGAGAGTGGTGTGAATTAATTATTAATTAATTCACTAATTATAAACTCATTAATCAACTAAAGAATACATCAGTTAACTTCAGTGCATGGACAGTTTCAGTGGAGACCAGTGCAAAGATAGGTGAAAGGGCAAGTGTGACTATTTGTTGTGACTATAAGTGATGCATGGTTTGCATCCAAAACTTAGTAGAGATGCCTATAAATACTGCATGAGCAAGGCTGGGGTAATTAATTCTCATCAAGAGGCATTCTTGAGTAGGGATTGCGTAGTAGAGGCAAGCTATCAAGTGGCAGAGATTGGAGCATGTGTTTTGCTAGATCTAGCTTGATTAGTTTGTAGCAATTGGAGATTATACTGAGAGCTTGTGAGGAGCTTTGTATAATGATTGTTACATGAACTCTATGACATATATAATATACAGATAGTTGGGGGTTTTCAGCTTTAAGCTTTCCCATTACACACTGTGTTCATATGTGTGAATTTTTATGGCTTTAATGTGTGCATGCAATTGATTTTATTTCCGCATGTGATGATCAATGGTAGAAGAGATTATGTATTGTGCATGAAGCTAAAATAGTGTGTGATCAGGAGAATCTCGATGAATAACATATCAGCTATTCAAATTTCTACAACATGCTTGAGACCAAATTGGGGGTTGAAAGACAATCTCTTTCAGATTATGAGATCGTGGAGGACATATTGTCATGGGTTCCCAACCCTAGGCATACTAGGGGCAGGAAAAAGCAATACTTACACTATGTGGCTCTTCATTAGAAAATTAAAACCCTATTAGGCTTGGTCTTTAAGGATAAGCTAGTGGAAAGTATAATGTCTTCACGTCTCTAGAGGACATCAAGAGGATGCTCAGAAATCAATGGTTTTTCCTAGACATTTGACTCCTTCTTGGCACATGTTGAAATACGTATAACCTGTGAATTAGGCATTGTGGACCTGATGGACCCTCTTGGATCTAGTGTAAGGGCTTAAACAAATGTTTCATATTCAGACAATGATCAAAGAATCCAGTGGGTTGAAAGTGTATTCTAATGGTTTTAATGGTGGTTCTTAGCCCGATATGCAAGGAAATTGCTATTTTTTTGTGTCATTTTCAGTGCATGTAAATGTCAAGCGCACGTTATAGTCTTAGTATTGTTGTTTATGCATTAGTCGTGTTAATTATGTATGGTTTTTATGTTTTTATATTGGTTCGATCCCATGTTATTAGTAATTTAGTTGTTGTGTTTATGTATGGTTAATTTTGTTGTAAATAATTTTTGGGATCACATGGTAATGGGACTAGCCAATTTTGGCCTCGACCTCGATATAAATTGGGCTGAGTCTTTAGTTTTTTGGTGTGCATGGGGACTCTTTTGCTTTGGTCGCAAGCTGTAATATGTTAAGGAGAGGTTGAATCCTCCATGGTCATTCTCGAAAATCCATGTAAATATGATTTTTAATTAATATATAGACTTAATTCATAAAAAGGAAAAAAAAAGTTAAAAAAGTATTAGTGATGAAAATTTGAAATAAAATATTGAAAATTATTAAAATAAAATATTTTCTTTAGAATATTAAAATTTGATAAACAACTACATAAATAAATTGAATTTTTCATTAAAAACAAACATATTTTATAATTTCAAATATAATATTTTGATAAGCTATATATACATTAATAATAATAATAATAATTAATAACCATTAATTATTTTTTAAGTTAAAAATTTTTATTGATGTGTTAAAATTTACATCCTTCCTTTGTTACTTTGCTTTCTATCTCTACCATGCCACAAACAAAACCATACTAGAGATAGAAAAGCAGAGTGTCCATCGTCAAAAATCAAGTGACGAAAATTATGTCCATATTAATAAAATTTGACCATATCTGCTACTCCATAGAAGGGGAAACCACCAGTTAAAAAAAAAAAAATGAAAGCCTAATATGTTGCAATTAAAGTCTATGATGTTGCAACCCTTATAGAGAGAGAGAGCATCCATAGTAAGAACTAACAAAGTATCTTGAAAGATAAATATCATAAGAATAAAAGAAAACTTGTGCGTTAAATGGACATGGAGGTGTCCAGATTAAGGAGTTTCTCCTCAATTTTCTAGCACAACGAGGTA
The DNA here is from genome assembly GCA_034641835.2 of Pinus albicaulis. Lineage (NCBI taxonomy): Eukaryota > Viridiplantae > Streptophyta > Pinopsida > Pinales > Pinaceae > Pinus > Pinus albicaulis. Next base: position 1,127,701,823 of record CM076575.1, read on the forward strand.
GGTGAACCCATAGGCGAATCCATTTCCAGACTTGCTACGTGACCTTCTACATCTAGCATTATATCCTTCAACTTGTTCATTTTATGTATGATAGTATGGCTAAAATCAGTCGTACCATTGAAAATTACAAGAATAGCGTCATCTTTTTAAAAGATTTGGTCTAAACCGCCCACGTTTGTTGGTATTATGATGAATTATCTCAAAATCATCGTTCTTGCAATGATTTTCCATATTTATCATAATATCAACGAAAATACCAATTTGCCGCAGCTACGATGAGAGAACTTTTATCCATTGAGTTATTCAAACCGTCGATCACTTCTTAACAAGTCATCCTTTACTTGGTCAACGAACGTCGGAATTTCAACGGTACATGAATTTATAAATATGTTGTATTTAAGAGACATTACAAGCTTTTTTTATAACTACACCGGTTCTAAAAGGTAATAAGGTCTTCTTGTCAATCAAAAAACATATTTATTTTTCGATATATCAATTGCATTATAAAAATATGATAGATATGGTATACCACTCAATTTATAACATGATAATTATAATGTTTTTTTTTTTTTTTTTTTGTGGAAGAATGTCAAAACACATTAGTATGGAAAAAAATCAAGAGTATGTTAGGAGGTGTTATTTCCCTTGCGCTAAATGTGGGGGCTTATGTCTTGAATGGGTTTTGAAAGAATCAATTAAAAGGAATTGTAGGAGACATGGACATATTGAAGGGGAACCGAAAGAATATCATCCCTTGGTAAGCTATATATTCATTATATATTATCTTTATATTAATCATATTTGTAAAATTGTAGGAGACATGGACATATTGAAGGGGGACCGAAAGAATATCATCCCTTGGTAAGCTATATATTCATTATATATTATCTTTATATTAATCATATTTGTAAAATTTTATATTTTTATAATATTTTTTATGTAGAATAATTTTAAATGATTTTTTATGATTATAAAGTCAAGATGGCCCTTAGGTGTTTGAATGCACCAAGTAGTAGTAGAAATGATGTTGTACAAGTTGAGGAACATGGAGAAAATATTGAAGATTAATTAATGATCCTATGGAATAATATGAAAATAACAACATAGTTCAAGATGATGGGACAAATGAATTGAACCAAGACTTGTTTGCCCGATTGGTCGATGATCAGGATGAGGACAATGATGTTATTTTTGATGTACCTTTGCCAGGAAAGATAGAGACACCACTTTATGAAGTCTCAAGAGAAAATATTTTCTCCACTACATTATTGTTGGTGAACTTAAAGGTTTTGAATGGTTTTTCAAACACTTGTATGACATGAATCCGAAGGTATGTAATATGTTTCATCACATATTGTGACATAGAGGTTGATTTTTTTTTCCTTTTTTAGTGTTAATTAATGTGTAAAATAAGAACACATATTTATGACTAATATTCTTTACACTAACTACTCATTTTTTATGTTGTAAATTGTTAGGTGACTTTTTGTTACTATCGTCAAATATTTTACCTCACACATACTGATATTTACATTCTATTATGAAAGAAATTGGAATGGAGTATCAAGTTATAGATGCATGTCCCAATTATCATATTATATAGTATGTACAACATGCATCGAAAACAAAATGCCTATAATGTCAAACCATTAGATCTTGAACTGATCAAATAACAAAAAAGGTGCATCAAAAGGTTCTTCAACATATTCCCATAATCACGTGTTTGCAGCAATTGTTCAGGTGAGAAAGCCTAAAATAGTTTATGGATTACCATCCACTAAAGATAAGTGGAGATGGTGTTCTTCGAATTCTTGCAGATGGTTATGCATTTAGGGAAATTGAGGAAAAATGGTCGTATTTTAAAGATGAGCTTTGTAATTTTCATATTTCATTGGAAACTGACAGTGTTAATCCATTTGGAGAACTCAAGTCTATTTACTTAGTTTGTCTAATTTTTTCTATCAACAATAACCTTCCGCCTTGGATGTCAATAAATATGGAGCACAAAATGTTGAAAATTATTGTTCTAGGTATTTCTTTACACTAATTTTTCGAATGCAACATTTTCATTTATCTTGTTTGTTGCATAATATATATATATATATATATATATATATATATATATATATAAAGGTAAAAACAGATGTAAAAATGCCTTGTAAAATATTCTAATTTCATAGTCAATCTGGGCTGTTCATTAGGTGGATGATCTGACAGTAGAATTTATGTTTAATTTAGGGGTTTTTCCCTAGAAGGAAACCCCTCTGTTTTATGAGGGTATTGTATTGCAGATGTGTATTGTGTCTATACTTTGAGCGATAAATAAAAAGGGGGATCGTGTGAGAGAGAAGAGGATATTACAGCGGATCTGATGTAGGTTGTGTCTCTTCATTTTGCTGGATAATATAAAGGAAGGACTGGTTGTTTCCGTGGATGTAGCCCAAGTTGGGTGAACCACATATATCTGTGTCTCTCTTGTTTTATATTTTTTCTGTGTTTATGTTTCCGCATATTTTATGTGTTCCATTGCTCTGTAATATATAATTTTTTAACAAAGATGAAATATCCTCATTCAAAAAGTTTAGGAAAGGAAGTGTTTTATGAGTATAGAAATTTCTCTGTAAGAACTTGTTGATGGTCAAAAATTACCTCATCATCATGTCAGAGAGACCACCCAATTAGATCCCCAACTAAGCCCTTATCCATTTGATGTAGTCGTTCTGACTGATTCGATCGGGTCTAACTACCCCCTCTCTCTCTACGTTGACTTATAATATATTTGTAATTTACCAATAGAAAGAGAGAAATAAGATCTTCCCTCTTGTTGTGCACATGCAAGCAAGAATATCCTTAAGCTGACTCTATGGCTCATCCAATTCGCAACTAAGGTATGCCCTTGTGTGAGGGGACTTATAGAATGCAATGATTAATCTAAATGCAGATTTACTCTAATATACAAGGAAAGACTTAGCTTATATTGAATTGGAAAAGGATAACCTTCTCTAAATTCAAGAGCATATGAACTAAATAAATACGAGAAGAGGAATATCTATATGATTGAATTCATTATATAACTTTCATCAATTAAAAGAAGTTCATTTAATTAATGAAAGAGAAAACAAAATGAGAATGTATTTAAACAATAAATAGTTATTGTCCAGTACATTCCCATTTCAGTGAATTCGTATTAATTCAAATCATGTTTTACTCCTCAGAGATAGCTTTTACAAAGTTTCAGTAACATGCAACAAAAAGCATTACATTATTTAAAACAAAAATTAAAATCAATTAGAGAAATTCTGACAATAGTATATTAACTTACAATCCAAACAAGAGTAAATTGAAATGAGAATTTATTAAAATCATACCAGAACCTCATTGAAAATTTTTCAGTTCATGAGTAGCTTCATCTCCTTGAAGAAATTTCTTAGAGTAGTGCAAAACAATATTCTCTTTCAGAGCTCAAAATGCTTTGTTTCTCCATAATTAAACTCACATTACGCTACACAGGTGTAAATGCACTATAAGATAAACCACAAAATTTCCCGTAAACACCTTAGATCTGAAGTATTCCCTCACCCTATAGCTGATAACCCCTTACAATATTGCCTTAGAATTCCCTAATTGCAGAGAAGAGAAACCCTTTCTCTTTCTCAAGACTGCTATTTAATTACAAAAATGAAAACTGAAAATGGAGAACTATTGGGAGTGGTTCTCCAAATCTCAATTATATTTGTAAATTCTCGATGCTGGTCTCTTTCTATTGCTCCAAAGTGCCTCAATTTAAACTTCTCCAACCAATCTCCTGCTACAAACCAATAAAAAATTAAATTAAATAAATTAAATTTCACACTAAAATCAAAATTAGAAAATCTCGATAAAACAACTCTCCAATCAAAATCCAAATAAATAAATAAACTAAAATAAATATGCACTTCCCATTGATCTCTGTAAATATATTGTTGGTAAAAGATGGCATAATTAAATGGATATGCAATGGCAGAATATCTGAGCAAATGAAAATGCAAAAAACAAAACTCGGAAAATTAGTTTGGATTGCAAATTTAGAGCTTAATTTTTTGATAATTTTAAGGCATAGTTAATGACTAAATATGGTCATGAAACTACTTCATAAATATTCTCCATGATTTTATCTATCTAACAAGTCATCATGAGCTTCATTTTGTTAAGTAAAACTCAAGATATGTCTGTCCAAAGTTGAAGTGTCAAAACTGCCAAAATTCTGGAAACTGCATGCCTAAGTAAAAAATTGAACAATTTTAATAAAAAATATTTAATCTTAGTTGTACAAATAATAATTATTAATTAACTATACAATAAAAATCAATTAATTACCATTATTACATTAATTAAATATATACAAAATAATTAAAATTATAAATTTAAATATCATTACAAATTATTAATTTAATTAATTAAACTAATTAAAAATACAAACTAATTTAATTAAAATATATTAATTTAATTTATTAAGAAAAACAAGTGTGCCATTAATTTAGTGGCTCTTTGTTAAATAATAGTTTAAGGGATTTAGTAATGGGAGGTATAAGAGATAAGAATGGAGGGGATAAGGTTGGAAAAGTAGTGGAGGGATAAGGAGGTCTCACGGCTCGGGAGATGAGGGATCTCGGAGGTGGGTATTAAAAAATTATGAGATTTCGAGAGCCCGAGATCCCTAGGAGGAGGGAGGAGAGAGGAGGAGGTGAGGGTAAATGAGAAGGGAGTTGAAAGGGATCTCAAAGGTATAAAGGAAAGGGTTATGAGATATTAAAGTTATGAGATGAGGTGAGGTGATATGGGACTTCTTCCATCATATAAACTACAATTACTTTAAAAAAATTCTCGACCACATAGTAAAAAAAACAACTTCAACTACTTATCTTGGGATGTCGACCAGTTGGGAATTTGAAATTTCAACTAACTTTGGAGGACTAGGACTTTTATTAAATATTTTATTTTAAATATTTCAAATTATATAAAATACAAGATTTATATTATATAATTTTAAATATTATATGCTTTTGGTTATGATTGTTATGTAGGATAGTTAGTGATAAAAAATTAATTAAAAAAAAAATATTTACAATTAATTTACAAAAATTAAGTTAATATACATTTTGTACAGTTTTTAGCCTATGCAATAAAAATTACCAAAATTTGGATACGCGTCATTTATATATCATGAGTCCAAATAAGATGAAACAATAACTAATGTAAAACTAGCAAAAAACCAAACACAATAATGCAATCATAATAGAAATCTGAATAAAATGAAAATCTCGCAAAAATGTTGCACACCTAACCAAAAGAAAATATTAAAAGTGATTTGACCAAAATTTATGTAAAGGGTACCCATTATTATTATGAAGATAACAAGTTAAAAATGGGGGATTGTGATTTTACCACAAAAATGGCAACACACTTGGAAGAACCAATTATATATAGTTAAAAGATGACGAGTTTAACTTTATCCAAAGGTTAAAATGAGGAACTCTATTAAGTGGGAAAACAGTAAAACATTTCCCATGGGTACCACATTAGTGATTCAAACATTATAAGTTCAAAAATAGAAGTACTTGAAGCAGAATGAGTATAAAACCATGAATCAAAATTTTGGGAATATTTAATATTTAAGATTACTTCGTATGGGTAATAAATAAGGTATAGAAAGGGAGTTTTAGATAAAAAATATATCCATTAATATGAATGGTCTTTGACATTGTTTCACTGTCAATGACCCTAGTCAATACCTCGACAAAGTTGTCTTTTAATGACATACAAGCATGGCCCCTCTCTCAGCGAGCGTCTATAGCCCTGACAAGTTTACTTGTATTTCTCATGCTTCCTCTTTTAATCACCCTTTTTACTAGCACATTCTGAGCTAAGTTTATGATGTAGCTGAGTGAAAGGGGTGGGACGGTAAAAGAGACTTTCCCATGACTATTCATTCAGAGGATTTTATAAAGTGGATGGATGGGAGGGATCCATTGAATTAAACTCAAGGTCAATTATTTCCTTGGAAAGATTAACTATATCACTTATAAAGGATGCATGTTCCTCCATGAAAAATATTTAAGGCAAGAGGGCTTCAGAATTCCATAAATATATCCCTTGAAGGTAAATGAAGCCCATTGAAATTGACAGAGTAAAAATTCCCCAATTATGTCAACCAATGTTAGGTGAGAAAATGCCTTCAAATAAAACTTGGTGGTATCACAAAAACCAAACCATAACCAATAGCAAAAAGGAAAAATAAATTCAAACTAAAGCGAAAGAAGAAAACTTCATACATTAAAAATGTCAAATAAGGAAAGGGAAATGAAAGAAAATCCCAAATTAAAAAGGAAACCCCAACAAGACTAACTATAAAAATGTCTCAAAAAAAGAGTAAAATAAGACAAACATGAGTGTTCATCTTATGTTCAAATTTTAGTAAATTCTATTTTCTTGAGTTATACGTGATTAGGCTCTCAAAACGTAAGGTGCATAGCAGTCATGAAGTAAAATGAAGCCAAAAGGGAAGTTTTTACCATTTTTAAATGTTTGATTTCAAAACCAAGCCTCCATGAGAACATCTTAACAATTTTTCTAATAAAAACAATGCTTAAGAAACACACTAAAGGTTCAAGGACTACCCAATTTAGCTGAGTTGTTGAACATAGTTATTAGTCTTCCAAAGCTCGAAGCAAACAACAAGGAAAATGAGTTCCAAATATGAGTTGGTAGGGGTGCAAAAAAAAATTTTGAAGGCCAAAAAAAAAAAGCTTAATATCGACAAAACTAAAGATAAAACTAAAACAAAAATGCAAAGAAATAGAAAAGGATGAAAATGGGCATATGAGGCTTACCATTTGAAGAATTTTGTTTAATTTTACTTGAAATATTTCGATTTTCTCCAACAAAAGATAATATATTATTTTAATTGGAATTAAAATTATGTAGAAGTTACTTTCTATGAAGTTTTCATTGGCCCAAAATCATAACTTATTAAGTCAAAACTAGAGTGAGTAGTAAGGCTAGAAAAATAATATTTCATGTTCAAGGAATCAGAAGCAAACAATATCCATCAGAAATTAAAATTAAAATGTGATTTTCTATTAATTTCAACAATTGTTCTATTTATTTTCCATAGTTCATATCAACTCCAAGGTTTTCATAAAATTTCAAAAATCAAGACCAAGTCCCAGCCTATGCAGCGCATATGTGTATATGGAGAGGACTTGAATCTTTACATCATAAGTATGGAGCGATATATCAAAAATAAGAAAACCACAAGAGAATTCAAACATAAATTTACCATGATTCGTTGCCCTTGTGTGTTCCGAATTTCCTTACCAGTTGGTTGCATTACCTGATTTGTATATGTAAAATTGAACGTTTATGGTAAAATTTGCAAGTGAAATGTTTAGATTTTATGCAATTACGTAAATTACATTAACACATAAAATATTATTTTTATCTCAGTTTTGCAGAAAGAAAAGACACAATAATACCATAACAATAAACACAAGACAACAAATGATGGAGTTCACCCCTCCTGGGCTACATCTCCTGGTCCAACTTTCATTGTTGGGACTCTTTCATTATACTAAAAAATATATGTTTAAATAAAATTGAAATGCTCAAAATCAAAAAATATTATCACCAATGGCTCTAGAACAGTAAAAAACCCCTAATTGGGTTGTTTTTTCACTCAAAAATGTCAAAAATTAACTGAGTTATGCTCTAGAGAAGTTGTCTTGCTAATTGTACTCCAAATCTCACCCACCCGCTATCCATCCTACAAATTTCGCCTTTTTCGGCCATGTGGGGTGAAATTTTTTCTCCGCGTCGGCAAGGTTGGTGCTGGTTCAGGTGCAAATTGTCGAACCATTAAATTGTCTATGAGCCTGCACGAACCGAAAAAATAGCACCAAGTGGCGCTCTATTGGTCATTGGATGTGAGGTCATTTGAACTGCTCCTGCCATTTGTTGAACCCACTTGTGATTGTGGTAGGTTGGTGTGGTTGGGTTAATACACCTACCAATTAAGTTCCAATTCAAAATTTGCACCACAAAATTTAACCAAACCCCGCTTGTGACTGGAGTTGGAACTATGGTATTTTTTGGTGGTTAAACTCTCGGAACCCCGCCCAAGAAATGTTCCACTCCCAACCAACCAATTGTGGTTTAAACATTGGACTATGGTTATCACCTTGGTTTTCACCGTGGGTTCCACCATAACTGTGTCATAACGTAAATTGTCACCGCCATATATGTTCACATGTCGTGACCTCCGGAACCGCCGGTGGTTGGTTAACCACTATAACTGACCCCGCCATGATATGAATTATAATATATAGTTTGTCATATAGTATACGATTTGGGACTATCGGTTGAATATAACATAAGGTTTGAACATTGAACTATCGTTTGGGGCCACGGTTAACCCCGCAACCCCAGCTTCCTACAATGTGTCGTGGCTTGGGTTAACCTTGCACCCCTAGCTTCCTACCATGTGTCATGGCTTGGGTGGACTAGTGGCCAGGGTTTAACCCCAACCCCGACCCCCATTTTTGATACCAATAAAATTTAAATACAACCCATAGATTATGGTTGTTAAGTGACATGGTAGGTGGACTGGTGGAGCTCAGTGCTGCCAGCTTGTCCCATATACAAAATTTTACACCAATAAGAGGAGGCCACACAGCTGCCACTGATTGGCCCATATGGCTCTCCCTAATTGGTCCAACAAACAAACCTTGAACCAATCAAGACACACCATTCACATCCAATAAAAATGAGACAAGTGTCGACACACCATTGGTCCATTAAATACAATCAATGTATGGACTGTCGATTGGGCATCCCTGCAACTTCATTTTTTGGAATTTTAGTTACAGAACATGATATCAGGAGAATAAGATATTAGTTTTGAGTGAAACGAGTTGTCTTACATTCAAGGAAACGATATATTCACTTTGGTGCTAGTTTAGAGTCGTTTTAAGCACTTTGAATTTTGAACATTATACTGACTCACCAGATCATCACCATAATGACTACTTAAGAGTGTCTTAATAAGATGAGTATCCAGTAGAGAAATAAAGACAAAAACGTAAGTGAGCCATAGATGATGAAATTTTCATTAAATCGAAAGAATATTGTGAAGAGTTAAAAGAGACCCAACTATACATTTGAGGATATATGTCCAATGAAGGAATAATGATAAGATCCATATGCAAACACCATGAAGAATGGATATCCTTGAAGTCACTTAGTCATCTCGAGAAATTAATGCTTGGGTTTGATGAAATTATAATTAAAAAATTCTTCCAAGCTCTCAAACATCATGATAACATGGGAGTCAGCGTAAATATCAAAGATGACTCCATGTGAGTATAGTGATAGGTCACACTCTCTAGTAATGAATGAATTAACCAAAGGCCTATGAGGTTACATTAGTTTGATATTCCAATGTTTCAAGATATTGAAAAACTCAATATAGAGGGAAATAGGAATATCAGAAAGAAATATTATATTATATGTAAAATAAAATTCTAAGAAAAGAAGTTTGAGATTCATTAATATGATTAAAGGGGGATAAATAAGGTTTTGCAAGTATCGAAATGTATTTTAAAAGCTCTAGGAAAAAACCGTGAAGTGCGACCATTTCCTTTACTAAGCATTTTATTGAGCAATCAAGGAAATTGTAACGATAAAGAAAATGGCCATGCAAATCTCGAGCTAGAAATCTTAGAACATATTTTTAAATTTTTTGATATAGTGTGTTTCTGAGGTTCCTAGGTATTGGATTTTTAGATGATAAATATTTAGAAAATATTTTAAAATACTTTTGAGATAATACAAACTTGAGAGTCTGATAAGCATGAAGGTTTCAAGTTTCTGAGGGAAAGATCTCATGAACTTTCATGAATGAACTACTAAAAAGGAGAAGCCTGAGATTTGAATATTTACAAATTAGAGGCTCTGAGTCATCTCGAAAGAAGGAAATGTCACTGCAGTGGATGAAAGATGAATAAGTGCAATGCAAAGTCTTAACTTAACCCAAAAAATGAACGATTCCAAATGGGAAAAGATAAAATCATGTAAAAAAGTACTTGCTACAAGATTTTGCGATTTTACTTTGCTTGTAGGCTCTTTAATTAATTGTTTGAAATTTGGGAAGCTACAGGCCTGAGACAAATTTAAACAAGAAGAAGCCAAATGTTCAATTTCAGCTTAAAGCTAATTTAATTTAGTTTGTAAAAATCAAGTCTCAAAATGAATCCAATGAAGACTTGCAAAAGAAGAAAAATAGAAATAAGAAGTAAACTATGAAAAACAAAAAATTAATCAACAGATGAAGATGAACATGCCTATGCATACCTAGAAGAGTCTGATTGTAAGTTTACCTTATAAATCTTGACATTCTCCCGTGAATTATCTTCAATTTTTCATATGTTTCAACATCATCTACTTATTTAATTTAAATTAACCACTAAGTAATCAACTATTGATTTGCATTTAATTCATAATAACATTGAGGGACAAGAGTTGGAAAAGTGATCATATAGAAATGCTTTGTGAATTGAAAATTGGATTTCTCAAGAGAGCTCAATTGTAAAGATTCTTTGGAACTTCACCATTCCTTATTTTATCTGCAAATATAAATTTCAACAATGTGATGAAGCATCACCAAGAAGAGGAAGTGAGCACGGCGTAAGCGTAATTTAAGCAATCCTACTTTTTGAACACTCTTTGTTAAAGAATGGAGTAAATCATACTTTTGAACACTCTTTGTTAGAGAACGAATTAAATCATACTTTTGAACACTCTTTGTTATAGAATGGAGTAAATAACAAGGAAGCATCATAGGCTCATTACGTGTTTATTAAAAATCTTCAATATACAAACAAGAAAGGAATTTAAATCTAAACTAAACTAAACTCTTCCTAATCCTAATCACAAGAGAAAACTTAATTTAGGTGAATTCATACTTTGAGTGTAACCATTCTCTAAGTTTCATTTTTGCACATATAAAAATATTAAAAATTAGTAACATAAATAAAATTGTAGCAAGATTATCAAGAGAAAAATTCAGCCTACTATGTATATCTAACAAGTTCAAAAAACAAAAATTATTTACAAAATTCTTCCAAACACCTACCCACGAGATCATGAAAATCAGAATGTATTTTGGTAAATGATTGGAAGAAGTTCAAAAGAAGAGGAAATAACGAGACATAATCGAATGTCAAACTTTTAAATATTGCAACCTGTTGAAAATTTCTGGTATTATGTACAAAATAAATGTCATCGAAAGAAATCTTCTAGAGAATTAGTGATCCCAAACATTTTTCAGGTAGCTTATCAAGGTGAAAATGGGAATTAAATAGCAAATTCATAAGATTTCTAGAAAATTTATTTTACTTGCGAGACTGTAATGATGTTCGCTTAAGTGCTAGAAGTTGTGAATTGGAAAAACATGAACAAATAAAATGTCAACATAAGAAGTAGTTGATGTTCATGCTTAAAGCTTTGGAATTGATTTTCATATGAGCTCATTATTATGCTTGATAAGCGTTGAAAGTTATAATGTTAAAAGTGCCAATGTATTATTTTCAGAAATTCAAAAATGAAATTTTAAAGAAAAACAAACTCAAACTGAAGAAAATGAAGACAAATCAAATTCAAATTTACATTGATGTTATAAATAATGGTACAACATAGCTGGGATTTGTTGGCAAAACTTTCCTTCCCACATGTTCCCATAGAGAAAATGAAATCAAAATTATTGTTAGCATAAACTCGTGGAAATGAAAACATTTCAATCTCATGATTAGAAAAGGAAACTCCATCATTGTAAGAAACATAAAAAAGAGTGGATTCCTGAAAATTGAAATCATTAAAATGTATGGGGTCTTGAAAATGAAAACATATTGGAATGATTTATGTGATGATGTTTTCTTCATCTTCAAAAATAGATTGAATTATAGGATTGGAATTATGGGAATTTGGCAAAAAAATTTCCGAAGAATGAAGAGACTCAATATTTTCATCTTTCAAATTGTCACCAAAATAGATTCCAGTAGTATTCCTTTGTTGTGGATAACATAAATCAGAACCAGACAAATAAATAAATGCTAGATTAAGAGAATCTCGAGGATAATTGAACATATTATTGGTTGATTTTTCTCTACCAATATCAAAAGTATACAATAATTCATTATTAATTAAATTAATGACAACTCTTTTGTTTCTAATATTAAATATGTGTTCATAGGGACGGTTGATTGATTATCAATTAAATTATTGTTACTAAAAATATCGATATAGATAAATAAATAAGAGGTTGAATATTTATACCTGCAAGTTTCTTTATGTACAGAAGATTGCTCATTTTCCAAAATAGGCTCTTCGACATTTGCACCATCACAAATATCAGATTTTTGGTCTATGTATTCACAAAAAATAGATCTGTCATATGTTTGATTGATTTGAAAATTTTTGCTAGGCTGCTTTGAAGTTTGAGACTTATAATTATCAACAAAAGACGATTCTGAATTGTCAAACCAGGAGGTAACTCTGCAAATCAGAATCTGTATTAGGTGAAGAATGTACATGTATTTATACATGGAGGTGAGGCTATTGGGATTCATCTCCCAATGACTATTGGCCTTCCTTATTTCCTAATATTATTTAATATAAAATATTGAATATTCTCACCCAACCCTTTAGGATTAGGTGTCAACATTCCCCCCTTTAATCTGAAGGGATGTTGGTGAGCCCAAGCATCGATCTGAACTTTTCAAACTTTTCTCTTCCAAGTGCTTTGGTGAAGATATCAACAGTTTGCTCATTTGTGGAAAAATGATGTAGATGGATAGTTTTGGCCTGAACATGATGTCGAATTAGATGGTATTTTGTATTGATGTGCTTTGTTCAATTATGGAACTTTGGGTTCTTGGCCAACTTTATTGCAGAAGTGTTGTCAATCATGAGTGGTGTGGAATACATTTGTTTCATCTGCAAATCTTCCAGGATTTTCCGAAGCCACACAATTTCCTTTGTTGCTTCAGCTGCTGCCACATATTCTGCCTCGGTCGTGGAATCTGTTGGAACTGACTGTTTGCGTGATCTCCATGAGACAACTCCTGATCCAAGACTCATGGTGTAACCTATAGTAGACACCCCTGTTTCTTTGTCCCCATCAAAGTCTGAATCAGAGTATCCGATCAAGCTTAAGTCGCCTACCTGTGTATATTTGAGTCCAAAGTCTTGAGTCCCCTTCAAGTACCTTAACACTCTTTTTGCAGCAGACCAATGTCCTTCACAAGGTTTTTGCATGAACCTTGAGAGGATTCCAACGGCAAATGAAATGTCAGGTCTGGTGGTGGTCAGGTAGATAAGACTTCGTATAAGCTGTTTGTACTTAGTTGCATCCTCGAATTCCTTCCCTTCAATAGATGCGAGCTTCAAGTTTTGTTCCATTGGAGTGGTTAAGGGATTGCATTCATCCATGCCAAACTTGTTCAAAAGATCTCTAATGTACTTCTTTTGAGAAAGAAATATATATTTAGGATGTTGAATTACTTCAATACCTAGATAGTAATGAACATGACCCAAATCAGTCATTTCAAAACCTTTCTTCAATTCTTTCTTCATGGATGCAATATAGCTCTCATTTTTCCCTATTATCAAAAGATCATCTACATATACCACAAGATATACAATTGTTTTTCCAACTTTCTTAACAAACAAAGTTGCATCATCAAGATCAAAATGTTTGAAGTCAAGTTTCAGAAGATGCTCGGTTAATTTCTCATACCAGGCTCGTGGTGCTTGTTTGAGGCCATACAAGGATTTTATAAGCTTGCAAACTTTGTTTTCTTGACCCTTTACAAAAAATCCTTCTGGCTGGGACATATAAACTTTCTCCTTTAGATCTCCATTCAAAAAATTTGTTTTTACATCCATCTGATGGACTTTCCATCCATTCTGAGCTGCTAGGGCAAAGAGAGTCTGGATGGTGGTCCATTTTGCTGTGGGAGAAAAAGTTTCTTCATAATCGACTCATTCTTTTTGTGAAAATCCTTTTGCCACAAGCCTAGCCTTGTGCTTGTCAAGTGAGCCGTCTGCCTTGTACTTGTTCTTGTAGACCCACTTACAGCCAATTGGTTTTGTTCCCAAAGGCGGATCAACCAGCTTCCAAGTGCCATTCTTTATCAAGGCATCATACTCCTTTTGCATCGCTTCTTTCCATTCATCATGAGAAGTGGCTTCTTTGAAGGAAGTTGGTTCATGATCTGTAGACAAACTCAATTCACAATTATAAGCAATATCCATATCAATAGGAGAATAAGAATTATCTACATCACATTCGATTTGTTTAGTAGAACTTCTTGTTCCTGTTTTTCCAACCTCATCAGGATGAACATTCTCCAGTGTCTTTGTCAACCATTTGGGAGGACCTTTCTGAGATGGCCCAGGCTGCTCATTTGACTGAGTTGGGATTGATTCAAGATTCAATCTCCAAATTCTGTCAATCGCATCATTCAATGTATCATCCATGGTTGTTTCTTCATGTGGGGGAGAGAGTGCTTCAGGACATGATTCCACAGTTTGATTTAATATCGGAATCCCCCCTTCAAGATGTGGAATCTGATTGTCAAATTCTTGGAAAGACTTTGCATGTGTGAATCTATCCAGGCGATCAAGTTACCGCTCAACAACCTTGTCACTCTTGGAAGATTCAAGGAATATGACATCTCTTTCTATTACAAACTTCTTATTTGCTTCATCATAGAGATGATATCCTTTGGAGGTATTGGAGTACCCCAAGAAGATACATTTTCGACTTCTAGCACCAAGTTTGTTCCTTTGACCCTTGGGTATCAAGGCATAATAGGTGGACCCAAAGACCCTGAAATGCTTTACCAAAGGAATGTGGCCATGCCACATTTCAAAAGAAGTTTTGTTTCTAATTGAACTTGAAGGACACCTATTCTTTATGTAAACAGCACATAGAACTGCATCAGCCCAAAACATCAATTTTACATTCTTGAAAAATAACATGGAGCAAACCATATTTAAAATAGTTCTGTTCATTCTTTCAGCTACACCGTTCTGTTGGGGATTATATGGCACAGTTGTTTGATGTTTGATTCCATGTTGACGAAGATAAATTTCAAATTCGTTTGAAGTGTATTCTTTTCCATTATCAGTACGTAGAGAGCCAATATGAGTTTGTGCATCATTTTCAATCCATGCATGAAAATTCTTGAATGTTTGAAAAACATCAGACTTGTTCTTCAATAAGTAAATCCAACACATTCTGGTGTAGTCATCAATAAATGTCATCATATATTTATTTCCATTTGTAGAAGCAACAGGCATAGGGCCACATAAATCTGAATGAATAAGTTCAAGTTTTCTATGTGCTCTGGAGTGTGAATCATGAAATGGTTGTTTGCTATGCTTTCCTAGAATACAAGCATCACATTCCTTAGGTTTCCTAGGAATTGTAGGCAGTCCATTAACACCATTTTTCTTCAACAAGCGAAGGCTTTCATAGTTTAAGTGTCCAAATCTAGCATGCCATAAAAGACTTGATGGGAATGTACCTTCATCATGATGTGAACTGAATGCAAAGTTTTGAGCATGAGAAGATGAACCTTTCAGCTTCAAGAGTCTTCCTTCTTCTATTCCCTCCATGACAAGTGAGTGATCTGATGCTTTTCTGACCTCTGCCTTGCCATCAAACAAGTGAATGGAGTGTCCTTGCTGGCGGATTTGGACCAAGGACAGCAAGTTTCTCCTCAACTCAGGGAGGTATAGAACCTCATGTAGGATATGATCTAGAAGACCAGGCAGTTTAAGCCTGACTGTGCCAAGCCCTGATGGCTTGAGTTTGGATTTATCTGCGAAATATACTGCTCCATCAACTTTGTCAGTGAATTCTTCAAAAAAAATCTTTTCTAAATGTCATGTGACATGTTGCTCCTGAATCTAGCAACCAATCATCTCTCCATGAAGTAAATGAAACATCAAACAAGTCTTCAATTACTCCATTGTTACAATGTGCTAGAACATAATGAGCAGATTCAGGTGCTTTACCTTTGTCTTTGTCATTAGTTTTACCTTTGTCTTGATTTCTTTGCTACTCAATTTTATCCCAAGGTGTCCTGCATTTGGATGCATCATGTCCATCTTTATTGCAACGTGTGCAATGAAGATCAGATTTGTCAGATTGTCTGCCCCCCTTTTCTCTGAAGTTTCTTCTTCCTCTTCCTCTTCTGCCACCTCTTCCTCTGGATGAATCTGGAGCATGTCTCTTTTCTCTATGTGCCAATTGTGCAGCCTCTTCAGAAGACAAAGGGACTGTCATCTTCCCGAAAGCTTTCTCTCTTTTTGCAAACTTTTTCTCAAGGGTATCAAAGGTGATATGCTCAAGGTTTCCACTTGCTTGAAATGACTCAAGATAATGTAAGTCAGATATAATGCCTTAACATATGCTATGAGAGGTATGTCAATTTTTACACCAGTGCTGTCAATATCATGCATGATAGATCTAACTTCTGAAGCTAAAGCAAGGGGATCATCATTCTTCATTTCAAGACTGAACAACTTAATCATCAATTGAACAATTTCTAGTTTTGAATGTGAGTCATAGAGTTCTTTTAGCTTGCTCAAGGCTTCATAGGCATTTGAAAATGATGAAATATGGCGACTCACCTCTTCATTTACGGAAGCTGCAATCAAGGCATAGGCCTTGCAGTTCTTTTTTTCCCAAATGGCGAGCTCCTTGTCTGAAGTGGGCTTTGCTGGTGGATTTCCTTCTTGTCCTTCACAGATTCCTTTCCACAACTCATTAAAAATGAGTGTGCTTGATTTTCCGAGACCATTCAAGATAGTTATCTTTGCCAAAGAGAACCACCCCTACAATAGATATGAGAGAATGCATTATTCTGAAAGGAAAAAATGATTACTTTGCTGAAAAAATTTGTTTTTGAGGGGAAAAAAATCTTCAATTCTGAAAGTATACTCAATTGAAGGGGACAAAAACAGTTTGTTGAAAATACTGAATTCTACACCAAATTTTTTTTTTTTTTTTTTTTTGGAGAAAAAATTTTGTATGGGTACTATATTATATGGTTTTGTGGGGGGGGGGGGGGGGGAGGGGGGGGGCAGTATAATATGGTGGGGGTGGTATAATATATGGTGGGGTGGGCGATATTAAATAGGAGAGACAACGCTATAAGGAGAGGACGATGGACGGTATTATATATGGTAATGTGTTGTATTATGAATGGTGGGTGGTATTGTGAATTGAATATAGTGGGGAGGGGGCGGTATAAAATAAGACAGACTTGAACGAATGGTATGAGGGGCGGTATTAAATATGACAAGGGAGAGCTATGTATAGGGCGGCATTATATGGAATGGTATGACAGGCAGTGTTATTAAATGACATAACGTATTATATGACGGTGTATGCAGGCGGACAGAACGTATTATAATAGCATATTAAGAAATGGTATTAAAAGGGAGGCAGTATCATATGTGGTAAGGGGGTGCGATATTAAATATGACAAGCAGCGCTGTAAGAGGAGGGGTGGTATAAAACATATGAATGGTATGATATATGAGGGCTGTTATATATGGGCGGTGGGTGTGTTAATTGTAATGGAGTTGAAAACAGCATGGAGGGGGGCAGTGTAACACTGTGTATGAGAGGAGTCGGATATGCAGTGAGGAGGGACGTGAGGAGAGTTACAGTGAGTGCTCTTCAATGTGAGTCGAGTGAGCAGCAACGTGCGGGGAGAGGCGGAGTTGAAAGAATAGACAGCGCTATGCAGGCTGTAGTAGGAATTCGGGTAATGCGTAGAGGAATTAAGGTAACAGATAGTGCGTGAGGGAAGTGTGAGAGGGCGTGGGGAGTGTGGTGAGGTGATGTATGAGCGATGGAGAGGCTGAGAGGCCATTTAAAAAAAAAATTTGGAATGGCAGAATTTAATAACTGCAGAATTTGCAGGTGTGTGCAGGGGCTGCAATTTGCAGAATTTCAGGGACTGCAAATTGCAGAATCTATAGAAGCTGCAAAAATAGAACTGGGCAAAAATTGCAGATAAAAAAAAACAGAATTACAGTACAACAATTTAATAGAGTAGCAAAAACTAGCATAAAAACTGACTGAGCAAAGGAATGAGGGAGTTACACCACAGGCAAAAATGCCAATACTGGGACTGGCTCTGATACCATGTCAAACCAGGAGGTAACTGTGCAAATTAGAATGTGTATTAGGTGAAGAATGTACATGTATTTATACATGGAGGTGAGGCTATTGGGATTCATCTCCCAATGACTCTTGGCCTTCCTTATTTCCTAATATTATTTAATATACAATATTGAATATTCTCGTCCAACCCTTTAGGATTAGGTGTCAACATGAATTAATTGCTTTTGTTTGTATATTGCTACCATGCTCTCACAAATTTGTTTGTTGTTGGTTTAATTATTGTTGATTGTTGCTAATGAACTTTACATCTTGTTGATTTTCTATTTCATTAGATAAAGAAGCATTATTTAAATTTGGAACAGATTTGAAATCATCATTTGTTTGAGCTACAACAAAAAATTTTGGTTGATATTGATGATTAGTAGTATTTGCAATTTTAATTTGTGGAGGATAAACATTGTCATTCTGAAGAATTGAATTTTAAACAGTAGTACATATGCCTTCTGGTTCTTGATAAGAAATACAACAAAGTGATATTAGATGTTTGAACCATCCTATTAGTTGAAATTCAGGAGGTAAACCCTTGGAATGAAATTTCATACAAATTAATTTGAGTCTAATAAGAAAATTGTCCAAAGGATTACCTTCCATCCTACGCAATTCTTCCAATTGATCACAAACCTTTTTGTAGTATATTCCTTAAGAGTGTGTAGGAAAATATTCGAAAATTCATCCCAACTATGTAGAGAGGCAATTGGTAAGGATCAACATCATTTTTTGGTTATTCCTATCACTGTAAGAGTGAAGATCCTGTAAATAACACTTTCGTCAATATAGAAATTATAGAATTTAAAATAAGCTGAAGGAGATGATCAAAAGCAGAAGTCTTATCGTTGAATTTGATCTTAGGCAAAGTCTTGACAACCTATATTGGAGTGGAAGATGGTGGAATCCTGGTAAATAAACTACAAGGTGATATTTTATGTGGAGCTATAGTAATAAAATAAAATCTTAAAGCACAAAATCTTTAAAGAAAAAATTTATTGTGGCCCTCCTTCTAGCGCCAAAAGTGTTGATGGTAAAAAATGGTGTCATTAACATGTGAGAGAGAGCACCTGGTCAGAGCCCCAATTAAGCCCTTATCCATTTGATGTAGTGGTTATGACTGGTTCAATTGGGTTCAATTAGCCCCCCTCTCTCTCTCCGATGACTTATAATATATATATCATTTACCAATAGAAAGAGAGAAATCATATCTGCCCTCTTGTTGTGAACATGCAAGCAAGAAAATACTTAAGCTAACTATATGGCTCAACCAAGCCGCAACTAAGTTATGCCCCTATGTGGGGGGACTTCTAGAATGCAGTGATTAATCTAAATGCATATTTACCCTAATATGCAAGAATAAAACTACCCTATCTCGAATTGAAAAAGGATAGTCTTCTCTCAATTCAATAGCAAATGAACTAACTAACTAGGGGGAAATGATTGTTTGTATGATTGAATTTGTTATATAATTTTCATCAATTAAAAGAAGTTTATTTAATTAATGAAAGAGAAAACAAAATGGGAATGCATTTAAACAATAACTAGTTACTGTCGAGTATATTTATATTTCAATGAATTTGTATTAATTCTAATCATTTTATTCTCCTCAGAGATAGATCTTGCAGAGCTTCAATAACATATAGCAATTGATACAACAAAAGTGCCTAATATTAAAGAGTAATACATTATTTAAAACATAAATTAAAATCAATTAGAGAAATTCCAGGAATAGTGGATTAGCTTACAATCCAAACAAGAGTGCATTGGAATGAAAATTTATTAAAATCGTACAAAAACCTCATTGCAAATTTTACAGTGCATGAGTTTCTTGAAGAAATTTCTTATAGTAGTTCAAAACAATCTTCTCTTTCCGAGCTCAAAATGCTCTGTTTCTCCATAATTCAACTCACAATACACTACAAAAGTGTAAATGTACTATAAGATAAATCATAGAATTTTTCCTAAACACCTCAGATCTGAAGTACTCCCCTCACCCTACAACTGATAACCCATTACAATACTGCTTCATAATTCCCTAGTTGTAGAGAAGAGGAACCCCTTTTTCTTTCTCAAGATTGTTATTTAATTACAAAAATGAAAACTAAAAATGGAGAACGGTTGGGAGTGGTTCTCCATATATTCAATTAGAGTTGTAAATTCGTCATGCTAGTCTCTTTCCATTATTCCAAGCAGTGTCTGTTTCAACTTCTCCAACTGATCTCCTACTACATACCAATCAAAAATTAAATTTAATTAATTAAATTGCACACTAAAATCAAAATTAGAAAATATGGGAAAACAACTCTCCAATGAAAATCCAATTAAATAAATAAAATAAAAGAAATTTGAGCTTGCCATTTATCTTTGTAAAGATATTGTTGGTCAAATAGGGCATAATTGAATGGATTTGCAACAGTAGAAGCTTTGGGAAAATGAAATTGCAAAAAACAAAGCTTGGAAAATTAGTTTGGATTGCAAATTCAGAGCTTAATTTTCTGCTAGTTTTTACATACATTTAATGAACAAATTCAGTCATCAAAAAATTTCATAAATATTCTCCATGATTTTATATATCTAATGAGTTGTCCTAAGCTTGATTTGGTTGAGTAAATCTCCAAAAATGTTTTTCCAAAGTTGAAGTGTCAAAAATGCCAAAATTCTAAAAAATATATCTGTACCAAAAATTAGACAATTTTAATTAAAACTATAATCTTCATAATTGTACAATTGATAATTATTAATTAACTATATAATTATAATTATTAAGTTAATTAAATATATACAAATTATTTCAAATTATAAAATTAAATTATAATTAGAAATCATTAATTAAATTAATTAAACCAATTAAAAATACAAACTAATTTAATTAAAAATACAAAAGAAAACATTTCACAGAAGTATGTGTCATTAATTTGGCGGATCCTTGTTAAATAAGTGGATAGGGGCTTTAGTATTGGGAGGCTCGAGGGATAGGGGCTTTAGTAATGGGAGGTATAGGGCGGGAAATGTAGTGGAGGAATAAGGAGGTTTCGGGGCACGGGAAATGAGGGATCTCAGAGGTGGGTATTAAAAAGTTAAGAGATGTCGAGAGCCGAGCCGGAGTTCCCGAGGAGGAGGGAGGTGACGGAAAATGGGCATAGAGTTATAAAGGAAAGGGTTACAAGATATTGAAGTTCTGAGGTGAGGTGAGATGGGACCTCCCCTTCATATAAACCACAACCACTTTTAAAATAAGTCATAACGACATAATAAAAAAACAACTACAGTCACTTATAAATAAGTTTCTCGAGATCTGAGGAGGTTGGTAATTTGGAATTTTAATTAACTTCCGAGGTCTGAGACTTTTTATTAGATATTTTATTTTAATTATTTCAAATTATATAAAATATAAAATTGATATTATATAGTTTTAATTATTATACACTTTTAGTTGTGATGGTTTTGTAGGATATTAAAAATTAATTAAAATAAAAAATCAATATTTATAATTAATTTACATAAAGTAAAATAATATACATTTTGTACATTTTTTAGCATAAGTGATAAAAATCACTAAATTTTGGATAAGTGTTATTTGTAAACAATGAGTCTAAATGAGATGAAACGAGAATTGATAGAAAGCTAGTGAAAAATCGAACACTCAGAATAGAAATATGAAGGAAACAAAAATATTGCACACTTCACCAAAAGAAAATATTAAAGGTTATTTGGCCAAAATTTATGTAAAGGGCCCCCTTATTATTATGAAGATAATAAGTTAAAATGAGGGGTTGTTATTTTACAACAACAAAACCATAGGTATCATACTATTGAAAAACATATTTTCAATGGGAAAGAAGAGTGTGAATGAGAACCATGAATAATGACACCTCACCTATTGAAGTTGGAATATAACAGAAATCATCAAGGTACATAATTTTTCTCATTCGCATGGGATTAACATCATTTTTCTCATAAATTTTGATCTTAGATACTTAGATATAGCTCTTGAATTGATTGTATTTTATATTGGACTCAGAGCTAAGGGAGATCTTGGATTTATTTTCTTCTCTCGTGAAGTAAGGCCCAATTTTCCCCTTTCTACCAACTTTTCGAATTTGTTTGTAGAGGTTTGAGAAGAACCCTTAAAGGATTGTAAGGGATGTCATCAAATGACCATTCGAAATTAAAGAGCCTCTAAGAAGAAAAAATCCAAGGTGAAAGGATTCAAAGACATATCAGCACTGAAAGTTATGGAACATGAAGCAATCTTTTGTACTTTAATAAAATCTTCTTTCTTTCCCCACATTTTTTTCTTATTTTTGATTTAGTGTTGCTTTTCAAATTCTTTGATTTTCTTCATTAAAGTAATCAAGTATATCTTAAAAGGGTTTTCACTTAGTTATGTGAATTAGTTATAAGGTTTTGTTATTTGTAGAATTTTCTTTTCATGTCTTGCACGCAAGATTCTTGGAAACATAGCACCCTTCTTTTACTAAGATCCATTAATAAGTGCGAGTTATAGGTCCTTCTCTTCACTTCCTTATCAAAACCATAGTTTCTTCTTTCACTTAGTTTTTTGAGTTAGTTTTAAAGCCTTATTACTTATAAAGTCTAGAATTTATTTTCATGTTTTGTATGCAAGATTCTTGGAGCCAAGATCTCCTTATTTTACTAATATCCATTCAAAAGTGTAAGTTTTTGGTTTCTCTCTTTTTTCTCTTTCTTAAAACCTTAGTTTCTCCTTGGTTATTTGATGTTGTAAAAAAAAATTGTTTTCCACCAAGGCTTCCAATCAACTAATGGGACCAACTATTACAATTGTACCAAACATTTGTTGAAATGTAGGTTATTGCATCACCTTATGAAAACTTGTGATCTTATAATAAAATGGGGAAGAGCACGTGGGATTCATGACGAGTCTCATAAATGACATATTTTTCTACATAGTATTTTATTTTGACCTAGAACCAAATATTAAAGTCTGCCAATAATAATATAAAGTTCACCGTTACCATATCCATGTTTTGTATATGGTCAAAGGTAAATGAATTGCAATTCTAAACTTATTTTTGTTTCACATGGTTAATTATGACTTATTTAATTACTTGTATTTTTAACGATGATAAAGGATGTGCTAGGATGTATACATATGTGTATGGTTTTCAAATAAGATTTATAATGTAACATGTAGCACGTTTTCACAATATATTGTGTAGGGCACGAAGTGGGTTTTGCATGAGAAGAAAGTTTGAAAAGATAACATTTATGGTAGTAAAGAATCTATGTATTTGTTGGAGAAATATAGTATCAACCATAACTAAAAGCATTTGTAATTTATTCAAGGAATTTTTATCACAACTACTTGTACTTATTTTTCCTAGGAAATTAATGAACACATGCCAACTTGTAGCTAATCCAATGTCGCTTTTTCATATGCCAACAAACATCGTACTCTTGTGCATCAGTGTTCTGAATCAACAAAGGAATGGAACATTTTTTGTATATTTGTGTTGGGATACTACATTTACTATGGATTGTGGCACTCCAAAGTTTGTTGTAACCATAATTATACACCTTGATTGAAGGGTCCCTATCACTCTATTTTTAGATGAGAAAATACCCTACTAATATATATACAGAGATATGTCCTCATCTTTGGGGGAGAAGTTTCTATCTATTTTATTGACACTCTACAACGATTTTTATTTGTTTAACACCTACATTCAAGATTGTTCATATCCATGATTGAATATTAACAGTGTGTGGAGATTCATAATTTTAACAACCTTGGTGAAAATTTCATCTAATAAAAGTGAATAAATGAAAAATAATAACCATGGTCATGGGACATGTAATATAAGTTGAATGTTGGGAAAACATCCTAGTGTGGGTGTTCATATGGTTCATTATGGCTATGGAAATTAGCAAAGGAAATGAATAAGGATTTGGAAAGAAAAGCGACATTTATTGGCATTTATTTATGAAAATAATGGAAAATAGGAGAAAAGGGAGGTGAAAGGTTACATGTTGCATGTGAAGAGGAAAATGAAGGAAAATAATGGAAAATGAAGAAAATAGAGGTCTCATTAATAAAAAAGCTTTTGAGGATCAGTTGGTAAATTTTTTTTTAGTTTAGCTTTGGAGCAATCATTCTATTTTCTCTCTCTCTCTCTCTCTTATACTCTTGGACACTTACAATTTTCTTGGAGCACTCTTGGAGAGTGTGGCATACATGGAGTTTTGGAGAAAGAAGGCAAAGGAAGAGCAAGAATAATTTGCAGGTACCAAATTGCATGTATTTTTACCTCACTAGTTTTGGCATGCATGGAATATACATGTGGTTTCTTGGTCATGATATGCCATTGGCATGGAGGATTTTCTGGATTGACAATGGATTTTCCTAGCCTTTCCATTTCCTGGATAGCCATGGTTTTGTGGGTCCATCTCATTGCTTGTTTCTTTGGTTGTTTCTCATGTGATCTTGGTTGTGGGTTGAGTTATTAGTTCCTAGAAGCCTTGGTTGGACAAACGCTTTGGAAGCCCTATAAAAACTTGGGTTGAGTTACTAGTACTGGAAGCCTTGGTTAGACAAACACTCTAGAAACCCTTGGTGGGTTGAGTTACTAGTTGTGGAAGCCTTGGTTGGATAAATTCTTTGGAATCCCGACGACAGTTGTGGGTTGAGTTATTATTCCTCGAATCCCTGGTTGGAAAAAATGCTTGAAAGCCTTGGAAATATTGGGTGGATACCAATATGGTGATGGTTGTGATATCCAACCATGAGGTGGAATCACTGGTTGAAGGTTGATGTGGTTTGGCCTCGGGAAGCCCTAGTTTGGTTTTGATTGATGAGTTTTATGAGATCCCATGTTCATGCTTGGAATTTGGAATGGGGGTGAGTGGCTGAAGAGATATTTGGCTCAACCATGGCTATGGTTGGGTGGAACGTGGAAGTCCCAAACTTGGTTGCATTTTGCTTATGGAAATAAGAGCTATTTTCCTCTTGTATTGATGAGTAAATATGCTTGTTATTATGTGGTCTATATGTTTGTTACATGCTTGTCGTTTATGTTGTTTATATGTTAGTTATGAATGTGTTTTATGCTGTTAATGATGTATGGCTCTCATCATGTTTTGATTTGTAAATGAATGAACAATGTATCTATGCCCAAATAGATAGTAATGTAGTTAATGTGATGAGGAAAAAATGCTTCTTAGCGATTATCAGATAAGTATGAGAACCATATGCTTAGATCTATTATTTAAATTTATAGATTACATATTTGTGACATGTTTAACGAAATTCCGGTCATGGCTAGTAGGATTCCAATCAAGTCCTTGTTTAAGTGTTTGCATTTACGTTGCTATTCTAATGTTATATTTCATTTATGAAAGTGTCATGGTGTTCTGGGAAGTGAATTGGGCTCTGGGCTTAAAACAGTGGCACATAAATTGGGGTCACAGGCTCAGAAACACTGGGAAAAGTCCCCAGTCGCATACATTCAATGTTGTGTGTGCGACTGGAGGGTCTCATTTGCACTATTTCCCATGACAAGGGAGTGATTGGGGGATCGATGCATGAAAATGTCAGTTTGTTGCAGGGGCTGGCCTCTTGGAACATTGGGATGGCTCTTGGGTGTCCAGTAGCATGCACTACAAGGAAAATACCCTCTAGTGGATGTTTTTGAGGAACCCCTTATAAAAATGGTCCAAACATTCGTTTGTAGCAAAGGTTACTAGAGGAGGTTGGTGGGTGGAGGTTTTTGCGGATGTTTTTCTTCTGGTGCGTTTATCATCCTAAACCGCACCAGTGCGTTCAACTAGAGAAAGCACTGGTGCGCACAAAACATTGGCACATCAGGACACCTGCGATCGGTACAAACTCGTCTGATGCGTCTCATTACTGTAGTGCACCGGTGCTTTACAAGGATTCCACACCGGTGCATCCTAAAACCCCACGGAAAAACTGAAATAGCCCGGTATGGTTTTAAGAAACCGCACCGGTGCGCTTATAAAACCCGTGCACCAGAACAGGGTTAAATAAAAAAAAATTACGGCGAAAAATCTGCATTTTTCACTTTTCAGTGCTCCACAGCTCTCAAGCACTGGTGCAACTTTACCTTATGTGAGGCATCCTACCATCGGTGCCCCCATTGCACGCACTGACGTTGTCCATTACCCACCATCTCCATTTTGAATTTTTCAAAATGGTGGGAAAATTTAGTTTTGCAAATTCTACAGCCAATATGCCTCCTCGATGGCCAAATGTACAGGTATTTTCCTTGTTTTTCCATAATTAAACCTTTTAGCAGATTAGTTTTGTAAAATAGCTTAAAATTCACCTTATTAAAAAAAAAAGTTCCCGCGCGGTGCGCTCGAGCCATTCACCTCGCACCAATTCGCGGTGCTGCCTGTAAATTTACAGGCCGCATAGCGACTGGTGCTAACGGTATCCGCACCAGTTTCGAGGTAGTACCGAAACAACGCATCGTGATTTTTTAAAATTAAAAAATGTTCGGTGTGGCCGGTTACCCGGCCGCACTGTTGACCATATAAAATTGAAAGAATGTGATGCATTGACAGAAATATCCACTCCGGGGTGGGTAACTTTGTCAGCGCACTGCATTCCCGCAATTTGACATGGTCAACGCTGCGGCTGGGTTAATGACCGCACCATTGACTATGTAGTGATATCAAGAGAGCAGTGCGCTTCCTAAACTATACACCCCAGGGCGTATAGTTTAGTCAACGCACCGGCCTCCCGACACTGGTACATAGTCAATGGCGCAGTCTATTATACCACCACACCGTTGACCTTGTAACAATCCAGGAGGCTGGTGCACTAAAAATTTGCAGGTGCACTGCCTCCGGTGCGTTGAAAATTTTCTGGTGCATTGCCTTCGGTGCACGACAAAAAATATGCACCATTACCAGTGCATGCCTGTTTTTTGTGCCGCATCGATTGTTTTTTTTTTTTCAAAATTTTTTATATGTGTATATTCCTAAATACATGTTTCATTTAATAAAAAAAATTGAATTTAATATGTCAATCATTCAGTGACTTGAAAGGAGAGAAAAGATGGAACAACAACAACAATAGGCGAACCAGTATAACATGGTTTTCTTGTGGGAGGCACGAGAGAGGGAGATAGATACATACCCTCGCCCTATTACAATAGCTACTAAGGGGATCCTAAGGCAGGTAGGCTTCCTCAAGTTCTATGAGGAGGCTAAATCCCTAAAGGGCCATGGTGTGTTTTTGTGACATCTTATCCATAGGTGGAATGCCCACCTATAGGCTTTCCGGGTTGGTCCTAACTAGCAGTATGCACCCACTGAGGAGAACATCTATTTCATTACTAGACTATCGAGGAGAGGGGTGGAATTTCTCTCATTCACAGAGGTCCCCGATGGCTATGCAGTAGGGAGTCAGGTGGTGTACTCCGAGAGATACATTAGCGTGGATTATAGGCATCTGCCTCAATATCTTAAAAGGAGGACCAAATGATTTATCCTTCTTTTTTGATTTATCATACATGTCATGCCCACATTTTGGAAATATCTCTTTGTGTGCATATTCTCCTCTATATAGAATACAATCATTTGGACATGCATGATATGATATGTACTAAACACCCAACATTTTCAACAATTTCTTTGCCTCTTCGCATCTACCAGGAAAGACATTATCACTTGGAAGAACCTTATATTTGAATAACATGTAGTTGGTGATCGTGGAAAATATTAAATGTACATTAATTCCAATATAATTATTAACGTTCATAAAATTGACCATTTGTAATGTTCATTGTGTGATTATATTTCTCAAATTTATATAAGGGAGGACTTTATGGTAACTTACCTCAAAATTTCTGAGAAACACGCATTCGACGAGCCAATCTTTGTTTTCAAGTTGTACAGTAACATCATTGTCCCCAACTGGGAAGAATTTTACTGACCGCCAGGTCCAAAGAGAGGGGTGGTGGAAGCAAATTTAAGGCTTTTGAAAAAGGTGTCAGTGATATGAGCATCATCCCCTAGCTGATCATCGTTTTGGAATGCATCTAACAACCTTTTCTCCATGGAAATCATATCCCTTAAATAATCATCCATACCAACCTCTATTTGATTGCCTCCATTGCCAGCTTGTGAAGAACTACTATTGTTGCAGTCATTCCTAATTGACGTAGTGAGAATTGAATCGATGGTTGATTCAACCATTCTTGGTATCGTTCCTCTCTGATTTTTTCTCTTAATTCAACCTTATCTCAATTTGAAATTGCCGTAGGGTGCAATGGAAGATGGTAGGTAGGTCACTCATCATAACTAGAATCCTAATAATTTCAAAAAATATATTTGAACATGATTAGTACAAAATCTATGATATCAATTAGTAAGAACACTGACAATGCATGATTAATTTGTTTGACATTGAAATAATAAATTAATATACCAAACAATTATTATTATCATCATTATCCTAGGATTGTGGTTAGAAGATGCAATATTGTTACAACTGGCAGGTTGGAGCGGACGTCAATTTTCATCTACCAAATGCGCCTTGCGGTATGCTACTCCTTATAAGAGCTTCCGACGTTTTGGAGCTATTTGAATATTTTGTGCATTTAAACTCGATCCTGAATCTACATGAACCTGCAAATTTGTATACATTATAAATTTTATTAAGTTGATTGACATGGATAAAAAACATAAATTCAATTAGATAATGAAAATATAAATAAAATATGAAGTAAATATTACGTCTCGAGATGGATAGGGAGAACTCCGCGATGGACTTTGAGAAAGATTATGGAACGAGCTCGAATTGAAGAATTTTCCATTCGATATAATTATGATATTTTCTCCCTGCATTTGAGAAAAATCAACAATAAATTTTAGGGCACACACCTAAAAGTAATTTCGGTGCCTTAAAAATGGACTTAATGTTAATGTACAGTTAACCACACCAATGTGTTTTAGTTACTTCGCACCTGTGTCGTGTTATTAACTGAATCACCAATGTGGTGTTATTAATTGATGCACCAGTGAAGAAAATCCGCAAATAAAAAAGCGCAACTTTATTTTTTTAAACTTAAAAAAATAAATAAAATAATAAATAAAAATTAAAAATTGGTAATTGAAAAATGGGCGAAAAAATATTTTCTAAAATATAATTTCATAAAACAATTCTTTAAATACTAACAATTTTCATTATTCCACTATTTTTGCAAAAAAATTCAATCAAAGATTTGCATGAGACATACCTGGAGCAAGAGAGCACGAGAGCACTGAAATACTTTCGAACAGAACTATTCAGAGAATTACAATTCCAAACCTCTAGTGATTCAAGCCCTGTAGCATAGAATTTGAAACGATCTCGTGATTAAATTTTATTATTTTCTTTTACATTTTCTACAGTATTTTTTACACAGTAAGTAAACAATTTAAATTTGTTGTTCATTTTCAAAAAAAAAAAAAAAAGAAACAAGAAAAACAAAAAAAATCCATTTTCCCCTAAACCCTTCATTCTTTTTGTTTTTGCCCTTACTTCTTTATGTTTCTATGATTTCAGAATTAGGGCTTTTCATTTTATATTTATAGGGTTTGTATTACTATATATATAGGCCTATGAAATCTAATCCACGGGACGTCTTGCATAGTCGGATCCCAATCCATGTCGTCCCTTGCGTCGATTTTTTGTTAATTGGTGTGCCCTGCGAACCCTAGCGCATCGGTGCATTGGCTTATCACAGTGCACCGCGCACATACTGCTTAATAAAAAATTAATTTTTTTTTTTTTTTTAATCTGTGCGCCATATGTAAAATAGGGCACCGATGCGCTATTTAATTATAACGCACCACACACGTACTATTTGGAAAAAAACAATTTTTTATTTTGTGTTAATCGATGCACCATGTAACATATAACGCACCGGGTCTACTTGTTGACAAAGAGCACCATATGGTGGTCCCCTGTTTATGTGGGGCATTTATAAGAATAGTCTGCACCGCCCCCTCCACGACACCATATGCTACAAAAGCTAACACTAGACGATTTTTATTATTTTGTCCGTGGTAATTGGTGCAGTGGTTAACATATAATGCACCAGTGCTCCTTGTTGACATAGATCACCGTACGGTGTTTTATACTATATTTGTGGTGCGTTTATAAGAACACGATGCACCGATGTCGGTGCGTACAACATTAAAAGCGCACCGGTTTCTGAGATATTTTTTTTTACCTAAAAAATTGATGTTTTATTTATAAAACATAATAATGAATGATATGGTACAGGTTTCCTATTGATAAATAAATGGCTAACAAGAGATCAAGTAACAAAAATAATGATAGCACATCAAGAAAAGAAAAAAGGGCAAGTTCTTTGTAAATTATTTACAATTTTTTTTTTTTTGAAGTATATTTAAGTTTAACTAATATGTATTGTTTATTGTGTATCATGTAGAGCCACAAAATGGCGAAGCTCGATAAGATTATTTCTGATCTAGGACCAGAAGAGTGTAAAATCTTGATGGAAAAATTGCAAAAGGATGAATCAGGTGAATGAAAAAATACTATCGATCCAATATGAGTTTCTTTTTTTTATTTTCATTAATAATATACTTCAAATTATTAGATAACGTGTTTCAAACAATCTATTAATTTACATATGTCTAATGTTCTACAGGGACTAACAACTCAAAAAATGAATGTTGTTCTAAGAAAAGAAAAAAAATAGAACATGCAAATGAAAATGAATTGCTCCTTAGCTCATCTAGAGTGGTGCTGGAGGTTAGCAAAAGGGGGAAATTTTTTACAAAAGTTTGAGAGATCTAGTGGAACAAATGTATAGATGTTCTTTCCACTTACAATACAAAAATAAATCCAATGATTCGAAGAACCAAATTTTATTTAAACTACAGGAAGATTTTCCAGAGAATTGGTCAATGAGACATGTCAGACTTGTAATAGAAAAAACGTACAAAAAAAAAAAAAGGAATGAAAAAGTAATATTCCTTTAAATATTTTTCTAGAATTATTTATAAATATCATTTATAAATATCACTTTTGTTATATCTACTTTTCATATATCAATATAAAAATTAAATAGTTTATTTTCATATTACATTTTCAAGAAGATTATGAAAATCTCAAAAGATGAATAAGTTGATATCAGAAATATGCCAGTAGGAATGTCCATAAAGGTGTACAAGGAGACGGTGACAAAATTGCATCGCAGGAGGAGCCATCTCAACAACAACGTGCTTCATATTTAATATGTAATGATTGAATTTTTCGATCATTAGGTACAATAAATAAAAAATTTAGCATTAAATATTAATTTTCAAGTATTTTCTTGCAAAAAAGAAAAGAAAATGGAACCCATTCAACACATAAAACAAGATGACAAGGAAGAAAAGGGTTGATATCTAAGTTTGTGAGTAATTGTTACTTCCTTCTAACAACTTAATTAGATTTCATTTTTGTATATTTTAAGTTCTTTTACAACAATCATCATTGAATTTCTTCAAACATGTGCTAACATACAAAGAAGAACCATTACACGAGTTGATTGACATTGGGTTAAATATGGGTTGTGAGTATATGTTGGCATATCATAAATTAATTGTGGAATTTGTAAGTATATATCGATCTTGTTTTACTTAGCTCCGTCTATAATTAATAGAACAAAAAAAACTTTTATATTAAATATATGATTTGTTCTGGGGTATAAAACTCGCAGGAAGCAAAGTATGGAACTGCGCTAATAGATGAAATTTTGAAAGATGGCATGAAATTTGGTTTTGAAAGAATGTGTATAGCTCATGAGTCAATTGTTTTTATGGTACGTCATTTCTTTTCGATTTACATTGATGTATATTATTTAATATTGAATTTTTTATTATTCTCACCAATGTATATACACTCATTATAGTTTATTTTTATGTTTTTAGATGGAAGGTGAAGAAGAAGAAAACAATCAACACTGCGAACAAAAAAATCATCAAAATAACCCAAGTCATGGAAGTAGCTCTAGCAGTGACAGCAGTTCAAGCGAATAATGATGATCATTATGTTTGGATATCAAAGCAATATGTTGTATTTTATGAAATATTTGTCTGTAAAATAAGACATTTTGTTTAATGTAATGGACATAGTGTCCCAATCGAAATACAAAGGGATACCAATAACTGTCCCATTTTGTATGAAAAACACTGTCTTATATATATATATATATATATATATATATATATATATATATATATATATATATATATCTGTGTGTGTGTGTGTGTTTTAATTTATTCTATTGCATTCTCCATTGTCGTTGTGAAATGTAACACCACTGACTAAATTTATGGATAGTTAGATATTATAATGAAGAGATGCGAAATTATCTGATGATATGATATAACAAATTAATCTAAACATCACATTCAAATGCACTAATAAAAATTTAATTGATATGAATACTGTTATAAGATATGTGTTGTCTTTTGATGAATAATGAATTTTAAAAAACCATAATAATTATGATATGATATAAAAAAGGATCCAAACATCACATCCAAATGCACTAAAAAAAAATTATTTGATATGAATATTGTTATAAGATATGTGTTGACTTTTGATTAATGATAAATTTTAAAAAATCACAATAATTGCACTGTCATAGGTCGATGTTTCTAAAAAATACAAAATGAACACCGGTGCGTGTCAGTTACTATACACCGGTGTGTTTGTATTATAAAGCACACCGGTGCATTTCTATGACCTATGGGCACCGCAAAAATACCAATACCAATTACAACTCTTGGTGCGTTTGTGTGATACTGCGCACCAGTGCGTTTATGTGAGACTGCTCATCGGTGCGTTTGTATGACCTATGGGCACCACACGAATATCAATACGAATTAGAACATTTGGTGTGTTTGTGTGATACTCCGCATTGGTGCATTTCTATAATACTACGAACCGATGCCTTGATACGACCTATGGGCACCGTACAAATCCCAATACCAATTAGAATGACCTGGTGCGTTGTATCACCTACAGTGCACTCAGTGCAATTTTAGACCTTTACGGCCCGGTGCATGCACCTTCGACTGCCCCAGGTCAACCTTCTGGATGATGCACACCGGCTCATTGACACCTGAATAGCGCATTGATGAAAAAAAGCAACCGTAATAACCTTTGGCCGCCCAGTTTTTTAGTTGTGTTGAAATTCCGTTAGAAGCTCCACCAAAACCTCCGTTACCAAAAACGGATGTTGTAGCAATTGTTTTTTTTGACAATTTTGGACAATTTTATAACACTAAAAGCCTCCTTTATAACCTCTGCTAGAGGGTCTTTTCCTTGTAGTGATGTGTAAAAGGATTGTGTTGTTTTGTAGTGTCAGTTCCACTTCCTTAAGGTGACATGGGAGGTTGCATCACACATGTTTACATCGGTTGGCCGGTTACTTGGGTAGATGTGGGAGGAGGGTGTTACATAGTAGTATTAGATCATGGTTCACCCCTAAGACTGGATGGGAAGTGTGTTGGTCATGCATTTATATTGGTTATGTATGTGTTTCTTATGCTTGTGATATATGTGCTTGTTTCATCTGCATAGTGTTGGTCATGGTTGTAGTGATGTCACCATGTGAAGGCAGATGAGATTATTGCGGAATGTGTCTCCATGAGTGTATGATTGGTTAAGCATTTTTTTTGCATGTCAATTTCTCATGTATTATCATTGTACATTGGTATGGTTTTTTTGTCATGCATGTGGTCAACGGTATGTAGCTAGAATGTTGTTTATGTGTTGATATACCTATATGTCTATATGTTATTATGATTATGTCTATACATGTATTACACTGATTGGTTGATATTGCAGATGACATATCCTCCCCGAATTATGCTAAGGTAGATTGGTTTATTGTGATTTGGTTTAGCTGACATGAGATTCCTTGCAGGAAGAAATCAAAGATGAATAGCAAGATGGTAGACTACACAGATTCTCCTTATGAATCAAATGAGCAACATGGTGTTGGGAAATATTTTGAATTATTAGACACACTGATAAGTTTAAAGGAAGAAATAAGGAGTTGTAAAGAAATTAATGACATAATCATACTGGCATAGGAAAATAAAGAAGAGGTTAATTCAGTAATCCTTTAGAGTTTTTCATAGTTTCAGTGACAAGGACCACTTCGGATCAGCTATGGACAGGAGGATGGGACTAAGGGGGCATATGAAAGTAGGTCTCTTGGTTTTCACAGGTCGGGTATAGATGACATGATTAGAGATGGCAGGTTCTTGGAAACTCTAGATAGGAGAGGTGACAGACATAGGTACTATTCTAGTTTTGGTTATGAAAAGCATTATGATCATCATCATTATCATCCTTATAGGAGGAGTGACAAGGGACATTTTTTGGATGAGTTTAAGAAATAAAAGCCACCCACATTTTACAAAGAGATGAAGAAACCAAAAAATGCAGAAGCATGGTTGCTTGGTATGAGGAAGTTCTTCACGTTGCATGATTACTCTAAAAACATGAAATTCAGAATAACTACATTTAGCCTCAAAGGTAAAGCAGACATTTGGTGGGAAGATGTGAAGAATGTTAGGGATATTTGGCAGAATGAATTGACTTGGAGAGAATTTGAGAGATTATTCCAAAAGAACTATCTACCAGAGAGATACTATGATGACAGGGAAAAGGAATTTTATGAACTAAAGATGGGATCTATGACCGATGAGGAGTACACTAGCATATTTTTGGATTTGTTGAGGCACATGCCTTACCTCAAGGAGGAGAAGGCCAATATTCAGAGATTCATTAGTGGGTTTTCGATAGCATTTAAATATAGGATTGAGTTTGATGAGTCTAGATCATTGGAGGAGGCCATCCAAAAACTAAAGCATTGTTATGAGAAATCGAAGTGTGGATCTGAGGAAAATACAAACTGGAAAGGTAATGATAAGAATAAAGGAAAATGTGACAAGAAGCGAGCAAGACCTCTGGATACAAGTAACAAAGAGAACGTTGCACCACCTAAGAAGTTCAACACATCTAGTAGAGGATAGGGACTTCGATCTAAGGAGAAGAATAAGGATGAAGGTTGAAATATTATACAGTGTTGGACTTGTGGAAAATATCATCATAGGAGGGATTGTCCACACCATCATATTGGTAGAATGTATATCTACAGTGCACAGGAGGAACAGACAGTGGGAGATGTTGGACATAGTATTCCTAGGATCTATGCAACGTTGGATATTGGGCAGGCAAATAACTAAGCGTCTATTATCGAGATGAATGGTAATATTTGTGATCAAGTTGTATCTATTTTTATTGTCCTTGGATATAATTATAGTTATGTTAATCCTAACCTGGTGGATAAGTGTGGTTTGAATAAAGAAGTGCATGCAGAGTCTTGGTTAATACAGTTGGCCACAGGTAAAAATAAGAGAGTTCATCATTGGGTAAGAGCTTGTGCATTTGACTTGAATCATATGCCTACATAAATACATATGAATGTATTGTCGTTATTATCATATAGTATTATTTTGGGAATGGACTAGTTATATCTTTACAGGACCAAGGTGGATTGTTATGACAAGGCCATTGAGTGCTTGGATGAAAATGGGGAGCAAAGATTTTTATGGGGTAAGAAGAAAACAACATCGGTGAGAATGGTTACAACTATGCAGGCCAAGTGTAGTTGCAGGAAAGGGTGTGTGTTATTTTTAGTGCACATTTATAGTGACAAAGGTAAGGAAGTTGAGGATGTAGATGTTTTGATAAGGTACCCAGTTCTAAAACAGTTTCAAAATTTATTTCCCTGGATATTTCAGAGTTTCCACCTTAAAGGGAAGTAGAATTTTCTATTGAGTTGGTACCACGGGAAACGCCAACGTCTAAGGCACCTTACAATATGAGCACACTAGATTTGTTAGAGCTGAAGTTGCAGTTGAAGGAAATATTGGACAAGGGATACATTAGGCCAAGTGTATCACCTTGGCGCGCATTTGTATTGTTTTTTAAGAAGAAATATGGTACTCTAAGGTTATGAATTGATTATAGATAGTTGAACAAAGTGACCATCAAGAATAGTTATCCATTTTTGAGGATTGATGATTTGTTCGATCAGTTTAAGAGACTAGCAATTCTATCGAAGATTGATATGAGATCAGGATATCATCAAGTACGCATTAAATAAGATGACATTCACAAGGCAAATTTCTGGACCAGGTATGGGAATTATGAGTTTGTTGTAGTTCCATTTGGTTTGACTAATGCTCAAGCTACATTTACATGCTTGATGAATAGTGTGTTGCATTCTTATCTGGGAAATTTTGTTATTGTATTCATTGATGATATATTGGTACATTCTAAAAATGAAGATGAGCATGTTGAACATTTAACAACAGTTTTGAGATTTCTAAGAGACCATCAGTTGTATGTTAAGCTCAACAAGTGCAGTTTCTTTCAAATAGAGGTATATTACTTGGGACATGTTGTCTCCAAGGAGGGCATAACAATGGATCCAGAAAATATAAGAGCTATCATGGAGTGGGCAGATCCTAGGAATGTGGTTAAGGTAAGGTCATTTATGGGGTTATCAGGTTATTGCAGTAGGCTCATCAAGAAATTATCACAGATTGCTTATCTTCTTACATCATTGCAAAGGAAAGTTATAAAGTTTGAATTGAAAAAGGAATGTGCGGCCAATTTTGAGAATTTGAAGCAGTTGTTGACACATGTTCCATTGTTAAAGATCACAGATCCAGACAAAGAATTTATGGTATGTACAAATTCTTTCAAGACAGGACTTGCTGGATTCCTTATGCAGGAAGGAAAGGTGGTATGTTATGAGTCATGGAAATTAAATGAGCACAAGAAGAAATATCCGACACATGATCTTGAGTTGGAAGCGATCATTCATGCATTGAAGATGTGGAGCCACTATCTCCTTGGCAGACAATCTGTATTGATAAGTGATCACATTGGATTGAGGTATCTATTTGGCCAACCGAATTTGGATGACAGGAAACCTAGATAGTTGGCCACAAACAATGACTTTGACTTCAAGATCAAGTATATTAAAGGTAAAGAGAATAGGTGTTGCGGATGCTCTTAACAGGTGGATATAGGTGAATCATATAGTAGCTATGAGTTCGTAAGGGACAAATCTACAGGATAGGATCTTGCAGGAAGGTCAGCATGATGTCATGTATATGGAGCTTAGGAACATACTACACCAGAGTACAGGTATAGGTACGGGTACAGGTACATGTAGTGGTATAGGTACTTGTAAAATAACACAGGATGTGGAATATCGTCTCACAACAGATAGCTTGATCAAGTTTAGATACAAGATATATGTGCCAGACAACAGTGAACTCAAGAAGGTGACCTTGAGGTAGTTTCATGTGAAAATGTATTCAGGCCACCCAAGCTATAAGAAGATGTTGAATTTGAATAAATACATAACAAATTTTGTGGTAAGGTGCTTATATTTTCAATAGGTAAAAGAAGAGTGTAAGAATCCAGGTGGAATAATACAATCGATTTTGATTCCATAGTGGAAATAGTAGGTCATTTCCATGGAATTTATCACAAGTTTATCGTGGACATCTAGACATCATGATTCCACCATGGTTGTGGTGGATAGGTTGACGAAGGTAGCACACTTCATTCAGTGAATTTACATACTTAACGAATGATGTAGCACATGTATTCATCAAGGATGTGGTAAGATTGCATGGTGTTCTGAAAAATATTGTATTAGATAGGGATGCGAAATTCACTTCCAAGTTTTGGAAGGAGTTGCTTGCAGGTTTGGGCACAAAGTTGGCCTTCAGTACAACTTATCATCCGCAGACATATCAGCAACAAAGAGGGTCAACATGATATTAAAGGATATTTTGAGGATGTATGTGATGCATCAACAATGAAAGTGGGAGAAGTATCTTCCACTGGCAAAGTTTGCTTACAACAATGAGTATCAGAAATATTTGAGGATGATTTTGTTTGAGGCATTGTATGGGTGGAGTTATAATACTCCCATCAATTGGAGTGATCCATTTAACATGGTGTTTATTGGAATGAACATGTTGGTAGAGATGGAAGAGGAAATGCATGCAATTAAGAAGAATATGAAAGTAGCACAAGATAGGTAGAATTTTTTTGCATATTAGAACAAGTTTTTTAAGGAGTTTAAGGTTGCGGAACATGTGTACTTTCGCATCAAGCACAAGAATATATCCTTGCAGATTAGATCATGTGCCAAGTTGGCACCTTGATTTTGTGGACCTTTCAATATTATTGAGAGGATTGGGCCAGTATCCTATCGACTTGTTTTCAATGTTTCATTTCTTAAGAAGTATGTTAAATATTTTTATCATGTGATTGACTGGTTTTTATTGCAGGTGGAGCCAGAAGGAGAATTCCAGCTGGAACCACAGTTCATTTTATAGAGAAAGATGTTCATGCTCTAAAATCGAGCAATCGAGAATATTAAAGTGCAGTTGAAACACTTTGAGCCCGATGAAGCTACATGGGATATGGTGGATCAGATGCGGGCCATGTATCCCTCCTTACTCGTTGGTTGAGCGAATGTTTTGGCGTGTGTTTTGGCATATGTTTTGGTATATGTGGTATGATGTTTTGGTAAATGTACATATGCATATGGATGAAAATACATCCATAAGCTATTCTATACAACTCTAATAAGCGGTATGGGTGTCATGTAATTATGATGTTATAGTTCTCATGTTGGTTTGCTTCTCAACAGGTTGTTCATTGTAAATACTACAACGAGCTAAGTTATAAAGCTCCACGGGAAGTATGTTTTTCTTACAGTATTATTTTTGGCTATAGGTGTCATTCAACACTGAGGACAATGTTCCCCCAATGTAGAGGGTTCTGTAACAACCCTGGTGAAAATTCCATGTAATAAAAGTTAATAAAGGAAAAATAATAACCATGGTCATGGGACACGTATTCCAAGATGGATGTTGGGAAAAAAAATCCTAGTGTGGGTGTTCAGATGGTTTATTATGGCTATGGAAATTAGCAAAGGCAATGGGTAAGGCTTTGGAAAGAAAAGTGACATTTATTGGCATTTATTTATGAAAATAATGGAAAATAGGAGAAAAGGGAGGTGAAAGGTCACAGGTTGCATGTGAGCAGTAAAATGAAGGAAAATAATTGAAAATGAAGAAAATAGAGGCCCCATTAATAAAAAGGCTTATGAGGATCAATTGGTAACCTTTTGTCAGTTCATTTTTGGAGCTATCGTTATATTCTCTCTCTCTCATACTCTTGGAAACTTAAAGTTTTCTTAGAGCACTCTTGGAGAGTGGTGCATACTTGAAGTTTTGGAGAAATAAGGCAAAGGAAGAGCAAGAAAGTGCAAGAGGACATCGATATCAACAGTTACAACAAATTCTGTTTGCAGGTACCGAGTTGCAAGTATGTTTACCTCACTAGTTTTAACATGCATGATATATGCATGTGGTTTCTTGGTCATGATATGTCATTGGCATGGAGGATTTCCTGGATTAACAGAGGATTTTCCTAGCCTATCCATTTCCTGGATAATCGTGGTGTTGTGGGTTCATCTCATTGCATGTTTTTCCAGTTGGTTATGATGTGCTTTTGGCTACGGGTTTAGTTATTAGTTCCTCAAAGCCTTGGTTGGACACACACTCTAGAATCCCTGTAATAGCATGGGTTGAGTTACTAGTAATAGAATCCTTGGTTGGACAAATGCTCTAGAAGCCCTTGGTGGGTTGAGATACTATTCATGGGAGCCTTGGTTGTACAAATGATCTAGAAGCCCAATGAAAATTGTGGGTTGAGTTACTAGTAATCGAAGCCCTGGTTGGAACAAACGCCTTGGAGCCCTAGAAAACTTGGTTGGAGACCAATCTGGTGATTATTGTGATATCTGACCATGAGGGGGAATCACCGGTTGAGGGTTGAGGTGGTTTGGCCTCAGGAAACCCTGGTTTATTAGAGGAAATTTCAGCCTAAAATTTCCCATGAAATTTCATGTAATTTCCATGTCATAATATGTAAACCAATCAAAATTTTTTAAATTTAAAATGAGGTACATGTAAATATTTTGGAGGGAAAATAAGAAAAACTATTTTTTTAATTGTATTTTTGGCTTATCTCCTTATAGGTTTACTCAAATTTCAAGTGTAGACACTTGTTGGATGCAGAATTAAATTTTTCATCCAATGAGTACCCATTATGCATACTTTTGTGAAGACCCACATTGATAAAATTGAAGATACATTAATAAAACGTGTTCAACACAATTTTTAAATGTATCTCATTTTTTATCAATGTGGGTATTCTGAAATGTATGCAAAATTGGTATCTGTTGGATGTAGAATTTAATTCCGCATCTAATGAGTGTCTACACTTATAATTTGAGTAAACTTATAAGGCGATAAGGAAAAAATATAATTAAAAAAGTAGTTTTTGTCTTTTCCCACCAAAATTAATCTCCTATTTTATTATTTTAATTATAATTTTATTATTTTTCCTTAGGAGGCCACTTTTAGGCTAAAATTTCCTCTAATGTGGTTTTGATTGATGAATTTTATGAGATCCCACATTCATGCTTGGAATATGGATTAGGGGTGACTAGCTGGAGAGAGATTTGGCTTAGCCATATCTATGGTTAGGTGGAACATGGAAGTCCTAGAATTGGTTGCTTTTTTCTTGTGGAAATAAGAGCTCTTTTCCTCTTGTATTGATGGGTAAATATGCTTGTTATTATGTGGTCTATATGGATGTTCTATTATTTTCATTTATGTTGTTTATATATTGGTTATGAATGTGTTTTATGATAGTGATGATGTATGGATCTCATCATGTTTTGATTTGTAAATGAATGAAAAATGTATCTATGCCCAAGTAAATGGTAATGCGGTTAATGTGATGAGGCAACAATGCTTCTTAGCGATTTTCAGATAAGTATGAGACCCCTATGCTCAAATATGTTATTTAAACATGTAGGTTAAATATTTTTAGCATGTTTGATGAAATGCATGTCATGTCTAATAGGGGTCCAGTCAAGTCCTTGTTCAATTTTTTTCATTTACAATGTTATTCCGTTGTTTTATT
Source organism: Pinus albicaulis (assembly GCA_034641835.2). NCBI lineage: Eukaryota > Viridiplantae > Streptophyta > Pinopsida > Pinales > Pinaceae > Pinus > Pinus albicaulis. The sequence goes on from CM076575.1 coordinate 1,127,743,231, forward strand.
TCGTTCTGAAAGTGTCATGGTTTTCTCAAAAGTGACCTTGGATCTAGGCCTAAAAAAGTGGCATAGAAATCGGGGTCGCGGGCTCAAAATTACTAGGAAAAGTCCTTAGTCACATGCATGTCATGTTGTGCGTGCGACTGGAGGATCACATTCACACTCTTGCCCATGAAAAGGGAGTGACTGGGGGATTGATGCATGAAAATTTCATTTTGTTGTAGGGGATGGCCTCCTGGAAGGTTTGGATGGCTCATGAGGGTCCTATAGCATGTGTGGAAGGTTTGTGTTATTGTGAATTGTTGGTTCCACTCCCTTAAAGTGGACATGGGAGGTTAAATAAGATCATAGTAACTCTTCATCACATGTTTACCCTTGTTGGTCGGTTACATGGGTAGATGTGGGAGGAGAGTGTTATAATAATTAATGAACATGTCAATCCTTGAGGGGGGTCACTCAAGGTGAGATGTTGTGCTAATTTTTATGTTTTTGTATATACATGCATTGTAATTTGGCTTGCAATATTTATTATTGGAAATTTCTCATTTCATTTCGTATAGATTTACATTTGTTGTAGAATTAAGGTATTGTAGCTATAGAATTAGATTTACTTATGGTTGTAACCTTGGTTAAATAGAGCAAAGAAATTGATAGCATAATACTAAGTCCATAATTAATCTATCTAAGAAGGAATCATTAACTAAGCATAAAAAACCATAGATGATAGGAGTTTTGATTGTGAATTAATCGATGTTGTTGGTATTTTATTATTTTAGATTTGAGCTCAAATGGATCTATTTCATTTATATTAATAAATGATAGAATTAATGGCCAAAGCTTGTGTGTGTGCGATATATATATATATATATATATACTCATTTTCATTGGTCTTCCAATGAGGGGCTTGACGGACTTATGTCAATTTGCAACCCTCCAACGGTTGAATTGGAAGCATGGCAGGTATGGAAAATTTGTCGAAGGATATAAAATGTCATCGGTTGACTAATGCCCACTTTCATCAGTCTTACAACGACCAAAAACGTCCAACTATCGAAAAAAAGGCATGGTAGGTATGGAAAGTTTGTCAAAGGATATTTTCCATCGTCAATCGAATGCTTCCATATTTTCATTGGTCTTATAAAGCCAAATCATCCTTCTGTCGGTATTGCGATGTTTGTAATGATGATTATTTGCATTGGAACTCAAACATGTGCTTATTGGCATAAAACATCTTTTTTTTTAATGAAACATGTCCATAACTGTCGTTCAAATTTTGACAATTGTAAAACGTCAATAGTTTGATTGTACGTGAAACAAAGTTTCATGAGACTTCTTTTTGTCCTTATATAGTGACAAAACTTCGTCAAAATAATGGAAAATGGCCATCGAAAATTGGCTCAATTTTTAGTAGTGGGTTCTTATAAACTAAAAATTTCCCAAGAAGTAGCTTCCCAACTTCCCAAGAAGTAACTTCACATGCCAATTGAGATCAACAGTATGGAGGTAATGGTTTTGAAAAACCCTTATATTATTAGCATCTAGAAATCTAAGCATCCACCCCATCTAAAACCTTTGAATCAAGGACTTTTTGACGTTCATGGGGAATCTTGTTTTCCATTTCGTGTAGTTCATAGTAAATCTCAAGTGGGTTATGGACTTGGTAATATTCCACACAATGCTAACACAAGTAAGAGGAATACCATGGGAAGAAGAACATCGATCTGTGATCGACATGGAGAGCCCCAACCAAATGTCATGGTGGGAGGGGGAAACAACATGAGTATGAAACACAAAAATAACAAATATACCAAATATTTGTTGCTAGAGAAAACCACTTCTATGAAAGCTCTAGATCCACTAACATAGAGGAGAGTAACTACATCCATAGTGTGCTCTCACAAGTGCCTTGCATGTTGAGGTTGATTAAGACAGCAATTAAATGGTGGGATGTAGGGAGGACGGGTGGCCTAAAACCTAGATCAATCATTCAACTCAAATATAATTAACATCTGATATCGTCACCGTCAAAGTAATTAATAACCATTAAATTATTAAATTAATTATGCTGAAGGCGTTTTATTATTGGAGTTCTTGTTTGGGACACTGTACAAATTCGTCGTAATTTACTATACAGATTCGATGACTATGACTATTTTTAATATATATATATATATATATATTAAAAATTACTATGGCACTGGGTTAGGATGGCTTGGTTTGAATGGCGTCAATATGTCATTACGCTGACATGCTGACACAATACACACCCTCCACACTCATCCCAACATTGAACTTGAGTAGCTGTAGCCAACTCCTCAGGACTAGAATCACCCGCCTTAAGCTTGTGAGTGCGATCACTCCTTGGGAAAACAACCAACTTTGCTTTGTATTTTTTCAGCCGCTGAACATTGGTTTGAAGACCCTCCAGGGAGCGATTTTTCTGGCGATAATATATGAAATACCTATAGTAGGTGCATATTTCTTAGGAATGCCTGCAGCCTTGAGCTCTTCAAGTGAAAATCCTCTCCCCGCATGAATTTTCATATTGCATTTTTGAGTCTGGCCATGCACAATTCGTCGAAGAGGGCCAGTTGCAGGGCGGGGAACGATATTAACAACCTTTTTTCTGATGAGCAATCCGTCTCCTTTTCCTGCGGGCTAGTTGATTGAACCATGTTTTTACATAATTTTGCCAGTGCTTCTTAAAATTCCCATTAGGCGCAACATTTTTGTGCTTCACCATCATGTTGTAAATCTTCCTCCTCCTCTTCCGGACGCCTGCAAATGCTCACCCTTACCTTTGAGGAAGCTGAAAAATCGGAAGGGATAGTTAACTTATTCATGCATGATGCGAGAGCCCCACAAATTTGATGCTTGAACGTGGGCCAGGAACGCTCGATATTATAACGATTCGTTTGAATTTCAATAACGATAACACGTTTTGAACGAAGAGATTGGTAAATACGTAAGTTATTTGATGTATGAAAATGATGACCATTTTCTTACGCAATATTTTTAAAGCATGTGAAAACAATTGAAATAATTGTATTTTTAAGTTAATTTAAATTATTTTTATTGAAATATTTGATGAAATAGTTAATTTTCATCTTATTTCATATATCAATTTGATATTTTAATTAAATTTTAATTTTAAAATTGAATAATTATGAGTATTGATAGTTTATATAATGTAATTAATAATAATATAATGTAGAATAAAATAAAAACATATCATTAAAATATATATATCAAAAAATAAATATTATAAATAATTAAACCAATTTTTTTTTAATATGTATTAAAAGTTTTAAAGGGATTAGAATGTCCCTTGATGGTTAATAAAAAAATTCTTATTAGTATTGAAAATGATCAAAATGCACACAAATAAAATAGAAATAAGATAATAATGCTAATTAATTGTTAACAAGGGTTAATAACTAAGCACAAATGAGACCTAAGAAGAAAATGATGGAAAATGCTTCATGTAGTATTGATAATATTGTATTAATTTCGGGATCTAAATTTAAAGTACATTAGTTGAGTTATTTTAGATCCATATTTCATTGAAACCTTATTAGTAGATGATGACAATACCTTATCAAAGGTAATGTATACATAGTATATCTCTGTTGTGTCGGACTTCGTAATTATTTATGGATTCACATTCTAACATATGTCCCCCTTGGAATCACAAGCTTGAATAATTGTATAAATAACTTTTGTCATCTTCAATATGAAACTACTTAAGTTTTTTATGAAGATATGTCTTGAAAGTTTCCAATATCTAGATGTGTATAAGTGAATAGCTACCATGTTTGAATTTTGAAACTTCTCAATCTTTCTGACTATTGCCCCAATAGTTGATTTTATTGATTTTGAAGAGGTAAGTTCCCGTGATGGAATTTTTAATTTTTTAATGAGTTTTGATTGTGTTACTTAATTAAATGTCTACAATGTGAAGTTATGGAAGACTCCCCAACAAGCACAAACCTGTTTTTGTTACTTGAACCCACCGACGTTGCAACTTTCAACATAATTTCCCTTAAAATCCACTCTTCTTTTCATATTGTGCAAACATGCATGGTAGAAAGTTTATTTATTGTTTATCGAAAGCGACGATGATCATCATTAAGAAGGGGGTTATATTGCTTTTGATGAAGGTGAGGTGAGTTGGTTTGCACACTTGGGAGAGAATTTGAGGTGTTAAGGAATATAGTGGAAGTAGTAGGTTTTTGCGGTTTTATAAATAAGTCGTTGACGTGCATTTATTGTGTCTTTGTTTTGTTCATAAATAAGACATCCGTTCATTTTTATCCGCATTTTGACTGTTGCATGGCATATATAAGAAAGTAGAAATAATTTATCGTTAGTTTGGAGACATAAGCAACTTAGAGTGAATAATAAATGAGTTATGTATGCATTCAAAATCTGTTACAATTTTTAGAATTCTAGCTTTTATTTGAACAGAGTTGAACGATAGCAGGAATAGGTAAACAGACAAACATTCAATTCGAACTATTAGTTTCACCATTTTGATTTATTTCCTTTTCAATTCTAACTACTTTTTTGGCAAAGCATTCCCAGTCGTGCCAATAAATCATTTCTTCTCTCCAAAACAGACCACGCTTGGGCTTTCCTTTTTCGATAAATCATTCAGCACAACATCAATGTCGTGCTATCGTGCAATGACAACAATGCAGCTCTCATTTCTGCCTCACCACCAAAACCTTCAATCTGTGAAACTCTATCCAATATTCAACACAATGAGATTCAAAATATTAGATTCAAAATGAAGGAGAAAAATAAAATGAACAAAAAGCAAAAACCTACAACCCTTAAGAAACAACAATGTATGGGTCAAATATTAGTAGGTCGTAGATATCCCCTTTACGTGATGTCGTCGGTGTTACCTTTGCACCCTAGTGCAAATGCTAGTATTCACATTATTAATATCCCCACAGAGGGTGTAAATGCAGTCAGGATAATATATTAATATTATTTCCCCAGACATCACACGACAATAGCTGGGACAACATGCATCATCCACAACATCAGTTTACCTCGAAATTAGTATGATCTTACCTCACACTCTCCTCATCTCAAGCGGCGAGCACATCAAACCTCGTTTCATCATGGGTGGCTATCGCGATCGGATCAACCAAACTCAAGCCAATTCAAGGTGAATTAAGGCAGATACGTGCAAGCATATTATACAAGGCCTCGACCGTATGGAGCTTCGCTATATGTTCCAGTCTGCAAAATGAAATGGTGGGTGTCAGCAACCATGCCAACAATTATGGTTGTTCTCTGGCAATCAGTTTCACCACTAAAACTGGGTGTACTATTCTTCTCCCTGGTATGGTGAATTGGTCTGGTGATTCATTGGCCTTGGGGTGCTTAGAGACTGGTAGAATTTATTTGGGAAACGCGGGACCTTGCGCTCATATTATACTTTAATATGTGGCCAATTGCACCAGTGAGCACACTGGGGAAAATTCATTAAGTCTTGGAAACAGTTCCATGGCCCTTTGAGCTCTGAGGCTCGTCATGGTGACTCCTTGGTGGATTTTTGTTCTTGCCAAAGGATATATGGATGATGGTGGCTTTCTATTCTTTAAAGGCCTGAGTCTGCATGTGATTTAAAGAATTGGGATTTACCCACTCTTGGCTCGTTTCTCCTTGCATCTGCAGTTCGAGATGTTTGGTTTTTCCAACCTCAAATTTTGCAGTTTTAACTTGCCTAGGATGAATTCTCTTGGCCATCAAGGCATCTGGTCAAAGATTTATTACAATTGGGGTCCAATTTGAGTTTATAATAAGTTATGCATTCTCGATGATGGTTAGTATTTTGTGTGCAACCTCTTGGTATGGTTGGATGTTCTCGAGTGAGCCATTGGAAATGACTGCAAAGTGGTTGAAGGTTGGGAGTATGCATGTTGCAAAACTTGGGGTTGGTGGAGAATTCCTCACTTGTGGTTGCAGCACATCAATTGGCGGTGGCGTTGTTGGCGATGGCATCGTGATTCGTGGTCCTCACTCAGATGCTCGTGGTTGTAGCATTGGTTATCTTCTCTATGAAAATCTTAGTGGACTCTCTTTATATCTCTTTTCCAATTATTTATGCAATGTTTCCCTTTGTTTATATTAGCTCTCTAGTCAAGGACCAATTTTGTGACTATTTTGTTATCTTTCGAGCAACAAGTTTTGTATTATCTTTGGTTTTGAATGACCCTTTGGTCATGCGAAATTTTTTTGATCTTAATACTTTAAACTGATGATCTTGGGTTGGTTTCCCAGCAGGGAAGTTGTGATCACTGAGTCATGATGATTGTATTCTTGTTTCAAAGTATTGACATTATTAATATCCCCACAGTGGGTGTAAATGCAGCCAAGATAATATATTAATATGATTTCCCCAGAAAGCACACGACAATAGCTGGGACAACATGCATCATCCACAACATCGGCCTACCTCGCAATTAGTATGATCTTACCTCACACTCTCCTCATCTCAAGCGGCAAGCACATCAAACCTCGTTTCATTATGGGTGGCTATCACGATCTGATCAGCCAAACTCAAGGCAATTCAAGGGGAATTAAGGCTGATACACACAAGCATATTATACAAGGCCTTGACCATATGGAGCTTCGCTATATGTTCCAGTCTGAAAATGAAATGGTGGGTGTCAGCTACCATGCCAACAATTATGGTTGTTCTCTGGCAATCAGTTTCACCACCAAAACTGGTTGTACTATTCTTCTCCCTGGTATGGTGAATTGGTCTAGTGATTCATTGGCCTTGGGGTGCTTAGAGACTGGTAGAATTTATTTGGGAAACACGGGACCTTGCGCTCATATTATACTTTAATGTGTGGCCAATTGCATGGGTGAACACACTGGGGAAAATTCATTAAGTTCTGGAAACAGGTCCATGGCCATCTCAGCTCTGAGGCTCGTCATGGTGACTCCTTGGTGGATTTTTGTTCTTGCCAAAGGATATATGGATGATGGTGGCTTTATATTCTTTAAAGGCCTGAGCCTGCATGTGATTTCATTGGGATTCACCCACTCTTGGCTTGCTTCTCCTTGCATCTGTGACTTGGGATGTTTCGTTTTTCCAACCTCAAATTTTGTAGTTTCAACTTGCCTGGGACAAATTCTCTTGGCCATCACGGCATCTGGTCAAAGATTGATTACAATTGGGGTCCAATTTGAGTTTATAAGAAGATATGAAGTCTCGATGATGGTCAGTAGTTTTTGTGAAACCTCTTGGCATGGTTGGACATTCGCATGCAAGCCATTGGAAATGCCTGCAAAGTGGTTGAAGGTTGGGAGTATGCATGTGGAAAAACTTGGGGTCAGTGGAGAATTCCACACTTGTGGTTGCAACACATCAATTGGCGGTGGCATCGTGATTCGTGGTTGCAAAATTGGTTATCTACTCTATGGAAAGCTTAGTGGACTCTCTTTATATCTATTTTCCAATTATTTCTGTAATGTTTCCCTTTGTTTATATTAGCTCTCTAGTCAAGGACTAATTTTGTGACTATTTTGTTGTCTTTTGAGCAACAAGTTTTGTGTTATCTTTGGTTTTGAATGACTCTCTAGTCATGTGAAACATTTGTAATCTTAATACTTTAAAATGATGGCCTTGGGTTGGTTTCCCAACAGGGAAGTTGTGATCACTGAGTCATGATGATTGTATTCTTGTTTCAAAGTATTAACGTTATTAATATCCCCACAGAGGGTGTAAATGTAGCCAGGATAATATATTAATATGATTTCCCCAGACAGCACATGACAATAGCTGTGACAACATGCATCATCCATAACATTTTCCTACCTCACAATTAGTATGATCTTACCTCACACTCTCCTCATTTGAAGTGGCGAGCACATCAAACCTCGTTTCATCATGCGTGGCTATCATGATCTAATTAGCCAGACTCAATCCAATTCAAGGCGAATTAAGGTTGATACACGCAAGCATATTATACAAGGCCTCAACGGTATGGAGCTTCGCTATATGTTCCAGTCTGCAAATGAAATAGTGGGTGTCAGCAACCATGCCAAAAATTATGGTTGTTCTCTGGCAATCAGTTTCACCACCAAAACTAGGTGTACTATTCTTCTCCTTGGTATGGTGAATTGGTCTGGTGATTCATTGGCCTTGGGGTGCTTAGAGAATGGTATAATTTCTTTGGGAAACGTGGGACCTTGCACTCATATTATACTTTAATCTATGGCCAATTGTATGGGTGAGTACACTGGGGAAAGTTCATTAAGTCTTGGAAACAGTTCCATGGCCCTCTCAGCTCTGAGGCTCGTCATGGTGACTCCTTGGTGGATTTTTGTCCTTCCCAAAGGATATATGGATGATGGTGTCTTTCTATTCTTTAAAGGCCCGAGCCAGCATGTGATTTCAAGAATTGGGATTCACCCACTCTTGGCTCGTTTCACCTTACATCTGCAACTCGGGATGCTTGGTTTTTCCAACCTCAAATTTTGCAGTTTCAACTTGCCTAGGACGAATTCTCTTTTGCATCAGGGCATCTAGACAAATATTGATTACAATTGGGGTCCAATTCTTGTTTATAAGAAGCTATGCAGTCTCGATGATGGTTAGTAGTTTGCGTGCAACCTCTTGGCATGGTTGGACGTTCTCGGGCGAGCCATTGGAAATGCCTACAAAGTGGTTGAAGGATGGGAGTATGCATGTGTCAAAACTTGGGGTTGGTGGAGAATGACACACTTGTGGTTGCAGCACATCAATTGGCGGTGGCGTTGTTGGTGATGGCATCGTGATTCGTGGTCCTCACTCAGATTATCGTGGTTGCTATTGAAAATATTAAAGTCACCTGCCAGCCTTGGGCAGGAAGAAAACGAGTACAAAGGTAGCAGTAGGAGAAGTGTATGTGTACACAACAATACACAGTTAAAGAAGGATGGAAGAATCGTAGGAATGAATTTAATTTTTGATGGGCAGCAGCCAAAAATTGCAGAGGAGAAATTAAATTGATGATGGGCGTAGCTGTTTGTTCCAGAGGAATGAAGACTTTCGTAGTTATGGTCTACGGAAGAGCAGAGTTTTAATAAAACAGTGAATTCGGGATTTAAAGCCTTCAACAACCAAGAATGGAGAAATTGCTTAAAACAACGGAAGTTCTTTAATTTTCTAAAGAGGCAGGACAAGTGGTCCCTACCACTTAATCGCAAATCGGAATCGCAAATTCCATAGGCAGTGTCTTGTTGATGTGAATATTTGCGATGCGATCCAATCGCAATTGCAAATCGCAATACATATGTTCCATAGTCCAAATGTCTTGTGGATGTGGCAAAGTTCCACAAGCGGAACGGTTGTATATAATAAAACCAAATTTTATGTTATAATCGCCCTCCACCACAGCCGAGGCCCGTGGGTCCACAAGACCACGCGACATTATATAATATGATCACAAGTTTCCAATCGCAAAGGTTCAATCGGTGGATCTTTGTTGTGTTCCCCAATCACATTACCAAAGGGCGGACCCGATGATGTTATGTGACGGAGTTCATCAGTTCCATCGCGTCCGGATTCCAATCGCAATCGGAAGATCGGAAGGTCATGTGTTTCGTTGAAGTTCCGGACCCAATGCCATTTATGTGGCGGATTTAATACATGGTCCATCGCATCTGGTTCATTGATCGCAATCGGAGTTTTTTGTTTGGTTGTGCGTTTTGTTTAAAGTGCGGACCCGACGGCTTTATTATATGGGACTTATATGTGCCATCGCATCCGCTTTCAAATCGCAATCGGAACTTTTGTTTGTAGCGCTTGTTGTGTTTAAAGCGTGGACCCGATAGTTGTTATACAATGGAGTTAAATGGCTGATCGCGCGTTCAACGCGTAAGTGTATTGTGGGTCCCGTTAATGTTTGTTTTAAATAGACTTTAGTTTATGTCTTTTAATAGATTTTTGTTGTAATGTTTTAATATATGCGCGGCATATAAAAGAAAAGGCCTGCGAGCCTGTAGAAGTGTATTTTTTTTGGTTTGTTTTCACACAGTAGCGCGAAAAGAGAAGAACACATCAATGTTGATGTTATGAGACAGAGTGTGTTGTTGAATGAACAAAGAGTTGTTTTGTGAACTGCGTCTGTAGCAGTCACCACTTTTGTTATCCCTCTGTGTTAGAGGAAGATTTTGTAAACAATTTTAAAGAAATAGAAGTTTGTTTTACAATCTGGAAACTCTGTCTCCTGTCAAAATTTAAATCTCTTTGTGTTTAGAGGAGAGGATTTTACTCTCTCTAATTATATTGTTATGGAATTTCAATATTCCAACATGGTATCAGAGCTAGTTTAGGCTCTTTGAAGGTTTCAAAGAAGCTGAAGAAGAAGAAGACTTGTTGCAGTGTTTTCTCCAGCAGTGTGAAAGCTCAACAGAAGTCAAAGTTCAGGTATTTCTCAAAGAAAACAGAGCTGTTGTTTTTTGTTTAAGAGAGTTTGTTCTTTCAGAAAAGGAAAGACAGTTTGTTTAAGTTTAGAAGTTCAGTTTAAAAGCAATGGCTGGACCAAGTACAGGAATGAGTATTGGGAATACTCAGCTTCCACAGTTTAATGGAAAGAACTATGATTATTGGGCCATTACCATGAGAGCCCTCTTTGTCTCACAAGACTTATGGGAATTTGTAGAAGATGGTTTTGTTGAACCAGCTAATGAGCAGGCTTTTAATGCCTTAAATAAAGCAGAGAGGGATTTACTGAAGAGCAATAGGAAGAAAGATGCTAAAGCCCTCTACTATTTTTATCAAGCAGTAAATGAGAGTGTGTTTCCAAGGATAGCAGCAGCTAAGAGATCCAAGGAAGCATGGGAAACTCTGAAAGTAGCCTATCAAGGTATGGAAAAAGTGAAGACAGCAAAACTTCAATTGCTGAGAAGATATTTTGAAACTCTTTGCATGAAAGAGTCAGATAATGTAGACACATTTTTTACACATGTGATTGGTATAGTAAATCAAATAAGATCCCATGGAGAAACTCTTGAAGAAAGAAGGATTGTGGAGAAAATTTTGAGGAGCTTACCCTCAAAGTTTGATGTTATTGTTACCACCATAGAAGAGACCAAAGATCCTCTCAAATTTCATAGTAGATGAACTTCATGCCTCACTGATAACTCATGAACAGAGATTGAGCAGAGATGAACACTCATCTCTAGAGCACACCTTCAAGACCCAGATGCCTTTAGGAAGAGGAAGAGGTCAAGGTAAAGGAAGAGGAAGAGGCAGAAGCCAAAACAGAGGTGGAAGGAACATCTCTTCACATTCACATGGAAGGAGCAACAGTCAAAATCAGAGCCACGGCCAAAGCAACAGCCAACAAGGTGGAGATCAACAAGGTGGACACCAACACCAACATACTTAAGGAAAAAGGTATGACAAATCCAATGTCCAATGTCATTATTGCAAGAAATATGGGCACTATGCCAATGAATGTAGAAAGAAGCAAAATGACATGAAAAATAGGCAGAATGCTAATGTAGAAAAAGAAGAAAAGAACCCAAGTAATGTGTTGTTAGCATGTAATGTAGCACAAGATAGAGAAGATGATGTTTGGTTCTTAGATTCATGATGTAGTAATCATATGACTAGAAATAGAGCAATGTTTTCCAATCTAGATGAAGAAGTAAAATCAGAAGTGACCACAGGGACAGATACTAAAATCTCTATCAAAGGAAAATGCAGAGTTAGTATTCGAGCAAGAAATTGTGAGCAAAAATTTGTTCCTGATGTGTATTATGTTCCAGGTTTGAAGTGTAATATTTTGAGCGTTGAGAAGCTCATAAACAACAATGTAATTTTCAAAGATGATGTGTGCACCATAAAAGATATACCTCCAAGCAAGAAAATCATTGCTGAAATACAAATGACTAGCAATAGAATGTTTCCTCTCAAGCTCAACACTGACTTGAAAGGAAAAGGAAAAAGCATTGCAGCTGTAACACAAGAAGCCTTTCAGAAGGAAGCAAAAGATGAAAATTGGTTATGGCACCTGAGATTTGGAAATCTTGATTTTTGAGGATTAAATTTGCTGCATAGAAAGGGAATGGTAAGAGGTTTGCCATTGATTGAGAAACCTGACAACCTATGTGAAGGTTGCATCTTGGGAAAGCAACATAGAGAAAATTTTCCATCAGGGAAAAGCATAAGGGCGAAAGCACCCTTAGAGATTATTCACTCAGATTTATGTGGGCCGATGCAAACAGCATCAGTTTCAGGAAGCAATTACATGCTGACCTTCATAGATGATTTCACAAGAAAAGTGTGGGTTTATTTTCTGAAATATAAGAGTGAAGTTTTTCAGAAATTTTGCTATTTTAAAGCTCTTATAGAGAAACAGAGCGGGCTGCATATTAAAGTTCTCATAACTGATAGAGGAGGAGAATATGTATCAAAGGAATTTATGCATTTTTGCAGAGAGAATGGCATACACAAGAAGTTTACCACAAGGTACACACCACAACATAATGGAGTTGCTGAAAGGAAGAATCGAACCATAATGGAAATGGTGAGAAGCTTGTTGAAGGCAAAACACTTGTCGAATGAGTATTGGGTAGAAGCAACAAACTGTGCTGTGTATATTTTAAATAGATGCCCTACAAAAGCTGTGATGAATAAAGTTCCAGAAGAAGCGTGGAGTGGCAGAAAACAGGGAGTCACCCACATGAGAGTTTTTGGATGTGTGGTATATGCACACATTCCTGACAAGTCGAGAAAGAAGTTGGATAGTAAGGGGGAGAAGTCCATTTTCCTTAGATATTGTGAAGATTCCAAATGATACAGATTGTATAACCCATCCACAAAGAAGTTTGTAATAAGCAGAGATGTGCAATTCATTGAAGTGGAAGCGTAGGATGGAAGCATTGAGAAAACAGTCAATGTTAAAAGTTGTTTATATCATGATGAAGATGAAGGAGATGTGGTTGAAATTAACAACTCATTTGTAGCACAACCTCCACTAATACAAGGATAGCAAGGAATGCCTCAAGCGGTAGCGAGAACACCCTTGAGAAGAAACAAGAGCGCATCGCCGAGCACACCACATGGAGCAGCATCGAGTGCTTCATCAAGCACGACTACACCAGATGAAAGAGGAACAAAATTCAGAAGTATTAATGAAATTTATGCGTAGGAAGCGGCAAATGAAGGTATGAATTCCTTATTTGCTTTGTATTGTCAAGTTGATGATCCTATTCATTTTGAAGATGCTATTAAAGATAGAAAATGGATAGAAGCTATGGATGATGAAATTAATGCCATAGAAAAGAACAAAACATGGGAGCTGGTTGATCTCCCAGAAGGTAAATAAGTCATTGGAGTTAAATGGGTCTATAAGACCAAGAGCAATGCTGAAGGAAAAATAGAGAAACACAAGGCCAGACTTGTTGTCAAGGGATATAAGTAGAAGCATGGGATTGATTATGAAGAAAATTTTGCACCTGTTGCAAGAATGGAGACAGTAAGAGAAGTGTTGTCCATAGCAGCACAAAAAAAATGGAAAGTGTACCAGATGGATGTAAAATCCGCATTTTTAAATGGTGTATTAATGGAAGAGGTATATATTAAACAACCTATGGGCTATGAGAAGAAAGGCCAAGAGCACAAAGTTTGCAAATTGAAGAAAGCTCTTTATAGGCTGAAGTAAGCGCCAAGAGCGTGGTACAGTAGAATAGACTCCTATCTACTGGAAAATGGATTTGAAAAGTGTGAGGGAGAACCCACCCTCTACATCAAAGAAAAGGATGGTAAAATGTTGATTGTTGTTTTATATGTTTATGATCTAATATTTACAGGTAATGATGATTACCTTGTTGAAAATTTTAAAACAGTCATGAAAGATGAATTTGAAATGACTGACATGGGCTTGTTGAGATACTTCTTAGGAATAGAAGTAGAAAAAAATGAGAAAGGGATTTTTATATCTCAAGCAAAGTATTTGAATCAAGTTTTAGAAAGATTTAATATGCAAGAGTGCAAAGCTACAATTACTCCCACAGTAATGGGATTGAAGTTGAGTAAAGATGACAGCAGCAAGGATTTTGATCCAAGCTTGTATAAAAGCATAGTTGGCAGCCTCATGTATATGACTACAACTAGGCCGGATATTATGCATGATGTTAGTCTAATTTCCAGATTTATGGAGAAGCCAAAAGAAGCACATTGGCAAGCAGCAAATAGAATTATGAGGTATGTTAAAGGAACTAAAAGGTTTGGTATTTTATATACTGCTTCAGAAAATTCAGAGTTAGTTGGATACACTGACAGTGATTGGGCTGGAAGTGTAGATGATCGGAAGAGCACTTCCGGTTATGTTTTTCATATGGGTTCGGGAGCCATTTCATGGGCTTCTAAGAAAGAACTGATTGTAGCATTATCTACTGCAGAAGCAAATTATGTGGCAGCTACAGCAGCAGCGTGTCAAGCAGTTTGGATGAGAAGAATGTTGAGAAGTTTATGCCAAGAACAAGTAAAAGGGACAGTAATTTATTGTGACAATAGCTCAGCTATTGCATTGTCAAAGAATTCAGTGTTTCATAAAAGAACAAAACACATAGATACAAAATTTCATTATATTAGAGAATTGGTAAACAATGGAGAAATTGTTTTACAGCATTGTAAAACAGAGGAGCAACATGCAGATTTTTTAACAAAACCATTGGGGCAAAAGACCTTTGAATTTATAATAAAATTCTTGGGTATGATTAATAACCCAGCAACTGACTTTAAGGGGGAGTGTTAAAAATAGTAAAGTCACATTCCAGCCTTGGGCAGGAAGAAAACGAGTACAAAGGCAGCAGCAGGAGAAGTGTATGCGTACACAGCACTACGCAGTTAAAGAAGGATGGAAGAACCGTAAGAATGAATTTAATTTTTGATGGGAAGCAACCACAAATTGCAGAGGAGAAATTAAATTGATGATGGGCATAGTCGTTTGTTCCAGAGGAATGAAGACTTTCGTAGTTCTGGTCTACGGAAGAGCAGAGTTTTAATAAAACAGTCAATTCGGGCTTTAAAGCCCTCAACAACCAAGAATGGAGAAATTTCTTAAAACAACGGAAGTTATTTAATTTTCTAAAGAGGCAGGACAAGTGGTCCCTACCACTTAATCGCAAATTCCATAGGCAGTGTCTTGTTGATGTGAAGATTTGCGATGCGATCCAATCGTAATCGCAAATCGCAATACATATGTTCCATAGTCCAAATGTCTTGTGGATGTGGCAGAGTTCCGCAAGCGGAACGATTGTATATAATACAACCAAATTTTATGTTATAATCGCCCTCCACCACAGCCGAGGCCCGTGGGTCCACAAGACCACGCGGCATTATATAATACGATCGCAAGTTTCCAATCACAAAGGTTCAATCGGCGGATCTTTGTTGCGTTCCTCGATCACATTACCAAAGGGCGGACCCAATGATGTTATGTGACGGAGTTCATAAGTTCCATCGCGTCTGGATTCCAATCGCAATCGGAAGATCGACAAGTCATGTGTTTCGTTGAAGTTTCGGACCCGACGCCATTTATGTGGTGGATTTAATACATGGTCCATCACATCCGGTTGATTGATCGCAATCAGAGTTTTTTGTTTGGTTGCGCGTTTTGTTTAAAGCATGGACCCGACGGCTTTATTATATGGGACTTATATGTTCCATCGCATCCGCTTTCAAATCGCAATCGGAACTTTTTTTTGTAGCGCTTGTTGTGTTTAAAGCGCGGACCCGATAGTTGTTATACAATGGAGTTAAATGGCTGATTGTGCATTCAATGCGTAAGTGTATTGTGGGTCACATTAATGTTTGTTTTAAATAGAATTTAGTTTAAGTCTTTTAATAGAGTTTTGTTGTAATGTTTTAATATATGCACAGCATATAAAAGAAAAGGCCTGCGAGCCTGTAGAAGTGCATTTTTTTTGGTTTATTTTCGCACAGCAGCGCGAAAAGAGAAGAACACAGCAGTGTTGATTTTATGAGACGGAGTGTGTTGTTGAATGAACGGAGAGTTGTTTTGTGAACTGCGTTTGTAACAGTCACCACTTTTTTTATCCCTCTGTGTTAGAGGAAGATTTTGTAAACAGTTTTAAAGAAATAGAAGTTTGTTTTATAGTCTGGAAACTTTGTCTCCTGCCAAAATTTTAGTTTCTCTGTGTTTAGAGGAGAGGAGTTTACTCTCTCCAATTCTATTGTTATGGAATTTCAATATTCCAACAGTTGCAACATTGGTTATCTGCTCTATGGAAAGCTTAGTGGACTCTCTTTATATCTCTTTTCTAATTATTTCTGCAATGTTTCCCTTTGTTTATATCAGCTCTCTGGTCAAGGACCAATTTTGTGACTATTTTGTTGTCTTTCGAGCAACAAGTTTTGTGTTATCTTTGGTTTTGAATGACCCTTTGGTCATGTGAAACATTTGTAATCTTAATACTTTAAAAATGATGGTCTTGGGTTGGTTTCCCAGAAGGGAAGTTATAATCACTTAGTCATTAATGATTATATTCTTGTTTCAAAGTAATATAATGTCGAATTAAAAAAAATAAAAAATAAAAAATAAAAAAAATTATTAAATAAAAAATTTCCAATTTTTAATACACACATACACTTTCACATCATTTTAATGCTCCTATATAATTTTTCAAACCCAGTTTCACATCATTTTAAATGCTCCTATATAATTTCACATCATTGTAAATATTTAATAATTCATTTGCATTTGAAAGTATTTTATTAATTAAAATAATTACAATAAATCATACACATTCACTTTCTAATTAATCAAATTGACCAAAAATCCATTTAATAAATAATGTAAAATAATCTTAAGATTGACAAAGACATATTTAGTGCTCTCTTAAAACAAAATTTGTGAAAAAAAAAAATCTTTACACTTCAATTATTTAAATTAAATGATTTTACTCCAGTTGAATCAAAATATGTGAGCCTCTGAGAAATAATAGTCATAAAGAAAATTGAAAATTATTGTAACTAGATAGATACGGGTGTTCCTACAACTATGAGGATCGAAAGGAGAAGGAAAGAGAAACTTTTGGTGGGAGGGTGGCAATGGTTCCAATAGCCAAGTAGAAATCATTGCATTATGGGACGTTCTCATTTGCTCCAAATGGTTTGGTATCGATGGACTACAAGTGCATGGGGATTCAAAATGTATCATTGATTGGGTAAATGTACATTCACAATTTCAACCTCCACTGCTGTCAAATTGGATGCGCCACATTCGTACTTTGGAGAAGTATTTTCAACAAATATCTTTCAAACACATCTACAGGAGCAGAATCAGATTTGCGAACATTCTGTCAAGGAGAGGAGTTGCAAAGGAGTTGGGTGTGATCATTTTGTTTCTCTTTTCCAGGGTACTTTTTCTAACACAAGAAACGCTAATATCATATTGGAGTTCTTTGTCAAATCTTTTTGTTTTTATTATGGTTTTTTTAAACAAAGTTTTAAGAAGACAAATTACATATTGAACAATTTTCAAGTTACATAGATTGGTATATGTAATGTCGTGTAAGAATCATTATTGGATAATAATGTAGATAGATCATGATGTTTTAGTTGAGAAAATGTCTTAATATGGAAAACAAGAGAATCTAGATGTTTTTGTAACACATATGGGCATACATTGGATCAAGGAGACTTTACAGAGAAAGAACTATGTTGTATGTACTCTCATTTTTATAGTAAAAAAAATGTTATTTTCTACTTGAAAAAAAGAAAAGAAAAGAAACTTGATTTACAATTAATTGAAAATTCTATCGCGATTCAAATCAAAATAACATAAAATAGAGTTAAATACATTAAATAAAATAAAATAACAAAAATGTTATGCTATGAACACTATGGGATAATGCTATGAACACTCAAGTTGCATTTATGAGATAATGTCATGAACACTCGAGTTGCATTTTTGATAGGATTCATTAGAATAAAAATTTATCAGCCCAAGACTCACTTCAATAATCCACCTACACAAGCATGTAAATTTAAATTGTCGAATTCATACATATAGAGAGCAAAAAAAAGAAATTGTAGTCACAGTGTTACAAGAGGCAAAACCCTTTGCTAATTATATGAGGCTTTACGCTTGAATCTGGTAGGGGTTAACTCCTCACTCGATCTCCTACTAAATCCCACTCCAAGTTAGCTATCTCACTATTTAAATATCAAGAATATAAAGAGAGTGTAAAAGTTATCTTTCTCAATATCTAAATATCAAGAATATAAAGAGAGAATTTATAAATGTATTTGAAAATAGTCCCAGTAATAATTGAAATGACACACTCTTTGACCAATTGAGATACTACTAAATAAAATGAAAATCACTTAATCTCTTACTAAATCCTATTCCAAGCTATCTTTTTCAACCTCTAAACATCAGGAATATAAAATGAGTGAATTTATAATTGTATTTGAAAATAGTCCAAGTAATAACTAAATGGCTCAAACTTTGTGAGAGTGGAGGTGCTACTAAATAGAATGAAAATCAAATGATGGAAAACTAGCAACAAGACTTTAATCGAGTTTTAAAAACATATTTAAATGCAAACATAGAGAACAAAATCCAATGGCAAAGGATTAAGTGTAATGTTAAGAAACACATCCATTTAGACAAAGCAATTAAGATAACTGGTCCTATCCTCTCATGGAAGAGCCCAATAGTTTCCTTCTCACCAAGTTGGAGTACGACAATAAATATTTTAGCACGCATCGCTCTAATCAAGATGTTATGTTTTTCATTTAAACACTCAACCCAATGCTATCTCCTTCGTGTTGAAGGATATTGATCAAGTCCAAAAACAAAAGATTAAGACGCAAGTAGAGAAATTCATAGTCAAATTCTATGATCAATTAGGATTATCGAACTAAATGTCTTTGTTTCCGTACCAAAATTTGGATGAATTACCGAACAAATGATGAACATTGAGATGGCCAACGCCACTAGTGGTGGTTGCATTGACACAATTCAATCCACATTCATAACAAGAACTACCAATTCAATCCACAACACAAATATTCATGAAAATCAAACATACAGGCTAAACAAAAATAACCATGGAGGGAATATTAAATCAATTAATTATGAGGTAAAAACTCCGAACTTCCCATTCCTGATGATGTGACGAAGGCCAATATTGCACTATGAGCAGAATGAATGTAGTACAAAAATGATAAGCCTAACATGCCATTTGATATGGGGCACTCAATCGCCCTACTTTAAGTGAGTGTCGTTTTTCTTAGTCCTATTTTTTTTTGCATTTTGATTATTTTGTTTTTTTGGAAAATTAACGATTTAAGTTATTTTAAAATTGTCTGAAATCTTTATAAGTTGAGTTTCTTGGATAAAATTCCCTTGTAGAAGTGGAACATAGACTTTCAAAATTATTTCAGACTTTCAAAATTATTTCAACCTTGTAGAAGTGGAACATAGACTTCCAAAATTATTCCAATTAGGTTGACCAAAAATAACTAGGAAAAGTGTGGCACTTTGAGTGTTGTTTTATTTATCCCATGTTGTCTTTTCTAACTCCTACAAAATTTTAATAAAAATTATAGAATTTTATAGAGAAAGGATTATTTGTACAACATGTACTAATCTTCTCCTATGTTGTATATCAAATAACATTTCTTAAACTATATTAATATTAATAAAATAATATTGAAGTGTTTGATTTATTATTTTGATAGGTGTGTCTATTTTGGAATTGGACTTTCTTGGTAACAAATGAGTGAATCTCCATGGTTAAAAACCACTTTAATTTTAAATTTATATACATCCAACTCATATATTATTATTTTTTTATAATAATAAATAATAATAATTTTAAATAAACTTATAATTTGATTAATTTTTATTGTTTTTTTTTTTTTTAATTTTGGAAATGTGAGATGTACTAGAGTCATAGATTAATGTTTATCAACACATATTAGTCATTCAATTTATATAACTAATTTAATATTAAATTAAAAAAAATTACATAACATATTACCAACTACTTTAGAAATCAAATCATTTCCCATATGTAGGAATATCATGATCAATTTTAGTGACCAAATCATTTGTTATGTTTTTGGGACAAAAATAATCATGGACAATTTTAGAGACCAAACCTTTTATTGCATATATGTGAAATAGCATAAAAAACATTCTTAAAGTTTCCCATTAAATAAGATGATGTTTTTATTTAGTGATATAAACTAAAGAAGTTTAAACTCAGATGAACCACTCTCTAAAAATTCTTTTATGTTTTTTTTACAGAAAAATTTTTCAACATTCAAGTTTAAACTTTTTATAATTTAAATATTTTTAAAATATTTAGTAAATGAATATGGTTTACTATATTTTTAATTTTAATATATATATATATATATATATATATATATATATATATATATATATATATATATATATATATATATATATATATATTTATTTATTTATTTATTGTTTATTAAGTAAATTGAGTTTTGAAATGATAGACATATTTAATTTATGACTTGAATAGTTGTGATTTAAGGGTATCTAAATTTTCATTTAATTTTCTTATATTTATAAAATTTCTATTATATTAGTCTTATAAATTATTTTTAGTCTGATGAATATTAAAATACCATTTTATTTCAATCAACATATACAAGCACATCAGTCAAATAACAAATAGCATCTGTCAATTCAAAATTTTAACCTAATTTTAAAAAATAAATAAAAATAAAAATAAAAATAAAAATGAAAACAAAAATGAAAACACCAACTTGTAGCATGCATGTTTAATCACGAAATTAAGAAACCTGAAAATATTGTTATGACTTGGAAAAGCTGACTTTCTCATGCCTTAGGAGTCAGGACATCATATAAATATGAAGAAACAGATAACACCACGCCACATCATTATGGAGGCTGTCAATGCGTTGGAAATCGAGCCGAACCGCTGGACGTGCTGTCCTCAGCGATGGGACTATTTTCAAATACATTTATAAATTCCCACAGACGAGTATCAAACAATTGAAGGAAACCCCAGTAGGGTTTGTGCCTTGCAAGGAAGTCTGGGAAAGGATGAAAATCGGCTCAAAAGATGGGCTAGATCCCATATTGTGCAAGAACAACACAAAGAATATGGAGGAGTACTCCCACCCAGAAAACCTAGACCCTTATAAGGTTGAAAAAACTATGAACATGAAGTTTGTGCAGAGGAAAAGGGAGTGGGGGTTATGAAACAAACCTTGAGATAAAACGTCTGCCTATTGATGAACCCACCATGCTAGATCTAGCCATAAATCCATGACACATAGAGCAACAAATTCATCGAAAAATAAACCTCCTAAACTTCCCAACCCTACTAACATCATAAGAGATTTATAAACATTATTTTTCATGGGAAACCTAGTGAGGTGAGTGAAGACAGAGTTGTTGGAAACACGACAAGGGCCATGGATCCCAGGAATATTTGAGACTCCAAAAAATGAAATAAGAGTGCATGATGAAGAAATTGAAGAGACAAATTTGCCTATCAGAAAGATCTCATTTGATGTCCAATCTTCTATGAGAGGAAGTATCCATATCCATAGGGACACAAGGAATGAGCTAGTATGCCGTTACCAGAGTGCTTGTAAATGCAAAGCTTAGATGTTGGGCATTTAATAGAATATGTTGAAGTAGGTGAGTTGTTGTACCACATACCTACACTCGCATGCTCCAGGTTATGATTGAGATTAAATGGAAATGTGGTTTAGTGTCACTTCCAGAGTGAGGACTACTTTGAATCTTGATGCCAAAATTTGCACATCGACGAACACCCCTATCGGGGGGGAGGATAGTTGGAGGTTGTCTTGTCCAGATGGATCAGTTGAATGATCTCCATAAATTTGTATTTCTATTTCATTTCCTCCATCGAAACGTCAATGACGATATGTTCCTACCAAAAATCCCAGTTGGAAAGGTCGTCCACCACCTTATTCTCATCCCTCCCTATATGTAAGGGAATCACATAGTCAAAATTTGATAATAGTTCCCAAATGCTTATGACCATTGTCTTCATATTCCAATTGTGGATGATTTTCTTGGGTGAGTGACCAAGGAGAAATTTCATGGTATCTTCTATGATGATTTAGCAGTCTCCATGTATTTGGATTAACCTATATCCTTTCTTAGTTGCTATTTGGAGCTCACATTTGAGCACCCTAAAATCTGCCATGTTGTTCATAGCTATACCGTAGGAATGAGAAAAAATATGAAGAGGTGTTGAATTATAGTCCTACAGATACCCCCGACACCCACTTGTCCTAGATTACCTTTAGAGGCTCCATCAAAACTGAGGTCAATGAAGGCTTGGAGGAGGGGGGGGGGGGGTGGGTGCGTATAAAAAATTCTGACACAGGCTTTACTATGATGGTTGTTAGAGTAATTTTTGCAACCTTTTAACAACTGGATACCCAAGTCTTTCATCATAATTCTCTCAGTCTCATTGATGACACCTTCATTTGTGGGCAGAGTGATTTCCACTATCATCTCCCTTATGTTATTTAGAATGATGTCTTTAACTACTCGGAAGGTCCTTTGTTTTATTTCCATAGAACCTAGAGAGATAATTCAATGGCTAAATGCCAAGCTTTTACTATCCATGGGTGTTTTAATTTTAGTTTATAACAATATTCCAACCAAGATTTCATTTTCATAGTGGGAAGCATAGAGCATCTACATATTTGCTGAATGAAGCACCTCAAATTGTCAGCAAAACAACACTTGAGAAGTAAGTGAGGCATAGTGTCTTCCTCCTAGGCACAAAGAATGCGTATCAATGAACCTTCAAAACCTTTAGATATAAAATGCTCCCATGTTAGTAGATGACCCCAAGCAATCATCCAAAGGAAGGTTGTCATCTTGGGCCAACCACCATCCTTCCATATGTGTTTCCATAGTTGCGATTGTTCTTGTGTTTGGTAATCCACTACCATAGAGTAACTTTATTTTAATGAGAAGGCCCTTGAAAGATTATTCCCCCATCGAAATATATCCGATTTTCGTGATATGTAAATTTGACAGTTATGTAACATCCTATTGTATGCATGCCATTAACTAATGTCCTTTGTTTTTTCCTGTGATTTATTCCAATCTTCTTGAGTTTTCCGTTGTCGCTTAGTCAGGTCTGTGTCTTTCATTTTCCAGAAATCTACAACATGATAAGCACCTTGTGATAGCGTGAGGTCCTTGATTATTTGAAGCTGTTCATTTTCTTGAAGAATGGGGCATTATTTCCATAACTCCTCCCAGAATGCATCGGTCATGTCATTTCCTATTTCATAGAACACCTTCTCTTTCAGAAATCCTTTTGTCTGAAAGACCCAATTCTATATTCCCGACCCTTTAATCTCCCCATAGAAATGCAATCAATCAACTTGTGTGTTCAAGGGTAAGTATTTACATGACCATATTTCCTTCCAAGTTTGGGAGCCCCCCTGTACCAATTTCCACCAAAGTGTCATAGCATACGTTGTGCTAGTGAGGATGGGATCTTGCAATCCTAATCCACCTTTTAACTTAGGGAGACTTAACTTATTTCACCCCACCAACGCCCACTTGTGTCTATTAGTTGATCCTTTCCATAGGAAATTTGTCCACAAATATTTTAGTTGGTTTGCTACCATAACTGGGATAGGAATTGCTGAAAGCTGGTAATTGCGTAAGGCTTGTAACAATGCCCTCGTAAGGATCAAATAACTCGAAAAGTTGAGTGATATATAGGTCTAACTATTGATTTTGCATCGGGTCCTCTCTATAATCTTCACCCACCAGGATATTTTATTGTTATGTAAAACCAATGGAACTCCTAGATATTTAGAAGGCAGGGTGCCTCAACCAAAACCAGTCATTTTACTAAGGCGATTTTGAACCATTACTAGGAATTTGAAGAAGAAAATTTGTTTTTTTTAAACATTCAATTCCATTCTTAAGGCTTCCATAAAGGTTTGTAGGAGCCTCCAAATCCTTTTCAATTCCTTAGAGGATGGTAATCCAAATAAAATCACATTATCCAAAAATTTTAGATGTGAAATTGGTAAGTCTGCTCCAAACAACTAGAGACCATAAATGTATCATGATTCACTAGCTTTTTGGAACATTTTTCCTAGTCCTTACATGGCTATAATTAAAAGGAAAGGTGATATACAATCATCTTGGGGCCTCTTGAAGACGTAAAAGGTCTTGAGGGGGGCCCATTAATCATTATTGAAAAATAAACTCATAAGATGATAGAGAGCACCCAATATATCCAAAGTTCTAAGAACCAAAAGGCCTTGAGGATCTACTCAAGGAACATCCAACTTATGTGATCATAAGCCTTGGATAAGCCAAGTTTGAGAAGTATACCTAGACGTTTAGTAATCTTTAGATACTGTAGTATCTCCTGCGTCACTATGATACCATATGTCATTTGTCTGCCTTTGACAAAACTAGATAGTGAGGGGGAGATAAGGGAGGGGAGAAGAGGTTTTGGCCTCTTGACCATCACTATTGATATGATTTTGTAAATCACATTACATAGGGAAATCAGTTGAAATCCTTCAGGTGTTTCTAAACGACTCATTCAAGGAACAAACTTGAGAAAATTCGCATCAAGTGCTGGGTGGAGGATATTGTTGTATTTTGATTCTTTGACCAAATCTACAATTGAATTCGCTATAAATCCCCATAATTTATGAAAAAATCCATTGTGAAACTATTGATCCCGAGAGATTTATTTATAGGCATATTCATCACCATCAATTCTACTTCTTCCGTGGATATTGGATGCATTAATGCACTATTTTGTTCCTTATTGATTATCCTAGGAATGTGATGTAATACAACAGTGATGATTGGTTGCATTTCTATGTTCGCCTCCATTAGAAGATTCTTAAAATAGTTTACCTATACTTTATCTATTTCTAAATATTGTATCTTCCATTCCTCATCATGGCCCTGGATCAAAAAAATATTTTTATAATGTCATTGATGGATCATCGCATTATGGAAAATTTTTGAGTTTCTTTCTTCTTGCCTAAGCCATTGAATCCTTGATTTTAGCTTCCACAAGATCTCCTCTTGTTGTATTCGCTCATCTAGCTTTTGGAGGATATCTTCTTGAGTGGTTTTTAGTGCCTTTGTTCTTCCCTCCAAGATAATTTGTTGTTGGACATCCCTTATTTGTGCTTCAAGTTAATTTTTTTCCTCCAACATATTTCCAAAGATAGATTTATTCCAGCTTTTAATTTTTTGTTTCAGACATTTTAGCTTGAGTTGGAAAGTATGCATTTTATTTACACCATGGGGGTCCAATTCAAGCCACTATTCCTTAATTAATTCCATAAAAGAGTCATGGTGGAACCAAACACTCTCAAAGCGAAATAGGTGATTTAACGATGCTTCTTTTAAATCAATTTCCAATCTAATGGGCTAGTGATTAGACCCCATGCAAGATAAAATTGAAGCTTCAATATAAATATTGCGTCATAGAATCTCTTTAGCAATTTAAATTTGTCCAATCGACAAGCGATATGGCTCTTCCTTCATCGATGATTATTCCATGTATAAATACCATTTCTTATATCAACATCAACAAGATGTAAATTTTCAATGACATTATTAAAAACTTCTGAAATGTGTTCCAGCCATCATGTTCCTCCTTTTTTTCCTTGAGCACATGGATTATGTTAAAATCACCTCCTATCACCCATAGGTAATTCCCTATAAGGTGTTTAATATCCTGAATTTGCAACAATAAAACAATATTATCTTTAGTGATGTTCGGACCATAAATCTTCATGAGATAGACAATGTCAAATGTGCCAATGTGTCTGAAGTGCCTTGTAAGGGTGCATTCAGTTTTCCACCATTTCGTAAAAAAAATTTCCTTAGGGTTCCACCATATGGATAGACCCTCAGAGTTTCCTCTTGCATCTATATACATTGTCTCGCATCTTGTTCAATAGGAACCTGCAATTTTAGACATTGTTTCCCCTTTTAATTTAATTTTTGTAATTTAATAATGGTTGGAATTTATGTTTTAATGTGTTCCCTAAGGTAACTTATCCTCCCTTTGCTATTGAGCCCTCTAATTTTCCATGAGATGATTTTCATAATGAAATATCAAGTAAATAAGGTGGATTATCCACCACAACAAGAGGATGATCTGAACTCACTTGGGTGGGTTTTTTTTGTTGCCTGGATTTATTCTTCAACTTATTTGTTTTCTTCTCAGATTCCATGTTTAAAATTTCTTTCCCTTTTTCCTTAAAGGTTTTAAAATCTTGAGCTATGTTTTCATTGATTAGATGTCGTCTGTTTGTTTTCCATCGGATGTATGCATTTTCATATGCCTCTTTGTGCTCCATGATTAGGTCAGCCAAGTCATTTTGAGCCCATTCATGGACCATGTATACTAGAGTATCTTCTTATTTTGAGAGATCCACATCCCTATGGTTTAAAAAGGGAGCCACTTCCTCACAGTATGGAAATGTGTAGAGATCAAAATTTTCTTGGGGGGAATCCTCTTCCTCCATTTTTTCGTTTGTTCCTATTTTTTCTTAGGCTGGTTCTTCTACAGGTGTTTCCATTTGAATATCCTCCCATGTTTGTGTATCTTCCTCCATATCTTCAAGTGCAGAAAAATGATTCTTCACCTCCAATATCTTAGGTAAGTTGGACCCTCAAATCTTGTTGTTGCGCCTCATGGTTTGGACTCTAGTAAAGCCATATGAAAGAGGGGGATTTCCAATCGGTTGATCCTTTCATTTTTGTTGGAATTCTTGAAAATGTGGCCATGTTGGTGGCATATTCGACATCAGAATGACACATGTTCATAGTCGAGGGTTTTTTTCTAGATTTCCCATTGATATTCTAAATTTATAGTCTAGGAGTGGTTGTGATATGTTCATGTATACATGCATCCTCGTGTGTGACATATTTTCCCCCTTCTTGGTAACTTATGGTAACTTTTCAAACTGTCTTAGTGCTTTTCCAATCCCTTCCAGAATTTCTAGGATCCAAAAATCCATAGGGAGTTAGTACAGTTTGACCCATCCCGACGCTTTTGTATGTTTTGCCTTATTAGGATTGAAATAAGCCTCCCAATGCCTGATGTAGAGTCCTGCATTGTTGAATAATACATTTCACCTTAAAAAATATGAACCTTATCCTCAATGTTAGATAATATTACTATGAAAAAACCTTTAAGCCCTAGTCTTAGGTCCACTTCTCCTTTTGGTTTCCATGTACTCTGTATCCATTGCTCCATATCTTTCTCCATAGTTCATATCCCTATAAATTTGTAGATAAAGGCATGGTCTCGCATATCTTATGTGGTCATCTAAAATTTTTGATGGAATTGTGAATCTATGGTTTTGAGAGGATTTTGGAATTCATTTTCCCCGAAGACTCTTCCTAGTCATTGATCTCCTAGGATTGGAAACTGGGTAGAATCAGAGGGAGTTCCTTCATAACCTGGATTTACTCCAAGTTGAAAAAACCTACCATGTAGGGAATTAGGGAAGGAGGGGAAACCCCCTCCCACCCTTGAATTCATCATGAAGAAACCAATGAACATATTTAAGAAATGGGATTTATAGTTTGACCAAATATTTTCTGTTCAAGTGGATCATATTTTCCATTTAGACATCACTGACTTCAAAGATATGTAAACCTAGATAGATAAGAGGTAACATATGAGCCAAATATTGTTCTTCATCATAATTTACCTTTTCAATTTTTGCCACATTGTCTTTTGAGCCAAACATGAGTTTATTTCATGCAAATTCTTATTGAATAAAATGACAGAATAGAAGACATGAAATAACAGCGAAACAAAACCAAAAGGACAAATAAAATGGAGGTGGGACGTAAAAAAAACTTGCAGAATATATAATAAGAAGAAAAAATAATGCAAAGACTCGATGAAGAGTAAGATGGAGGGTGGATGCAATTCAAGGGAAACTAAATGCAACTAAGCCTACTCCTAACCTAACTAGCTAGAAGGTCAGGGCTAAGTGTAACGATATTTCCAATGAAGCCATCATAATTGGTCTGAAAATGCAAGAAAAAGGAGAAGAGAAATTAAAATCGATATATAATAATGTGAAACTGAGAAGATAATAAATTGAAAAGCTTGTACAAAACATTGAAGGCTTTTCTTAAGGGAAGAAATATGTGTCATATCAGTTGACTTTACCCAACCTGCCACATTACCTTCTTGATGAAAACCATAATAAAAGAAACATTGATATCTCCTTGTGAATATAACTACACTTATATTGTGTTCCTTAGCAAACGTTAAGAGAGATCAAAACTTGCTTTTATAAAATGGATGTGCTCAGTAAGATTATTCTAATTGATGATATATTGGATCATAAAATTTAAAAAGATCCTCTTGAAAATCCTAGAATCCTTGAAGAGATAATTTCTCAATTAATGGCATGGAATGAGAATGAGAATTTTGTAAGGGAAAATGAATCTGATCATATTCAGAGGGATTTTCATGATAGTGAGGACCAACATAACTATTAACAAAGGTTGAATTGCCTTAAATACTTGATAAGTTTTTTAAATATTGAGATGATAAACCATTAAGATAAACTGATGTAAAATAGCCATCATTAGGTACACTAGTGGGAAAATGATCAATTGAATGACAGTTGTTATAACAAGAATCATGATGATATGGTATGATTAAGGCATATGATTCTCAGTTAGGAGACATCAAAGATAGATCAGTGTGAACAAATTAGTATATTCTTTAAACAAATGAGTCATATTCCTCGCAAGATGAATGTGACAAACCATTTCCTTATGACTGGTTAACATCACAATTATTGAAGGAAAAAGGGATTTCCAACAAGAAAAACACATGAAACCAGTCAATATGTAGTGGGTGAAAAAGAGGAACTTGATTCACCAAATAATCCAAGAATTCACCAATACTCAAAAGGAGATATAGAGCCAAAATGAAAATGATTAACATGAATAAATTCACAAGAAATACTAGGAGTTGATTACTTTCGAAAGTATATGATAGGTGTTACACAGCATTTTGTCACCGTCCCCGCAATCCCTTGTCCTGTACATTGGAGGACTATTCCCGTGACCTGTGAATAGTAAAATATCCTGAAAACACCTTCATGGCATCCTCTTGCATAAGGAAAAACATTCTCCTGAAGAAAATTTCCTCTAAAAAACCCTAAAAACAGATGTTTTAGCCTTGGCTCGACTAGCCAGTTCATCCCTCGCGCCAATGGGGGAAATCCACACTAGAGGGCGCGCCAACTGGCGCTCTGTCCTTGTGTTTCACTTGCGCCAAGCTTATTAAGGGATGTTTTTTTAAAAATAAATGGTGGAAGTTTGATTATAACAAACTCCAGAATGAATCATCAAAAGGAGTTGAGTGGTTTGGCTCTGGATCTCCATGTATAGGAAGTGGTTTTCCACCTCTCATGGAACCTTCCTAAGGGATAGGACCTATCCCATGATTATAGGGATCCCAACTTCCTTTCCTCCATCTATAAAAGCTTGCCCTCTCCATTAGCAAGCCAGTTGAACTTGTAGGAAGGAAACTATAGATGAGCAACTATTGAGAGCAAAGCCGAAGAGAATCCCGTAAGAGAGAGAGCTTCGTCCAGATTCCCGACAGGCTTTGTTGAGACACGCTCCACTGCAAGCCTCGCCGAAGGAAGATCATAGCGTCAGAGAATTTGGTTGTAATCTCCTTTTTGTCATTTACAATATAAGCGACTATGATTTTGGTTCCATTCTTGTGTTTATTCTTTTATGTAATGCAACGAATTATATCTTCTCTGACTGATATATAGTTACATGCTTTAAATATTACGTTGTATGTCGTCATTTCTCTGCGTGTGTACAGGTGTCTGGACGTGACGAACGGAAGGATTGTGATCTGTCAGGCTAGGGACGAGGAGCACTGCTTCTTCATCGACAACAACAGCGTGGGATTCGAGGTAGGCTACTTATCGCGATCTTTGTCTTTCTTGTAACTAGGAACCAACGTCATTGCATGATTTGATTGTTGCTAGACCCAATCTAGGGCTAGTGGGATCGCCTCTATCCGTAAAGGGGATTAACCTCCTCAAAAATTTGGCGACTCCGCTAGGGAGTCAGTTGGAGTTAGTCTTTCCTCCTCTGGGTTGTTTTTGGTTTTTGATTGATTTATTTTCTTTTCTGGTTCACCTTCCTTGGTGTTACACCCTTGTTCAGCTCCCAGGAGACCAGATCCAGTCTCTGTTTGTCCATTTTCATAATTTTTATAGGGTAAACTCGATTGGCGCAGTTTTTCTCCTGACAGTCGCGCCAGCTGGCGCTTGTTGCTAGTTAGACCCCCGCTCCAATGCCTTTTTGGCCCAGATTATAGCCAAACAAGCACGCCAACTCTGCTTAGTGTTAGGGTTTGCTTGATTTTGGGCTCTCTGAGCTTGTGTTTTGGTCCTGGTGTCATTTTTCTGATTCATTGAGTGCCTTGAAGTCATTTTTTACTGTGTTTGGCCCTTGTCCTCCGGTTGTTTGCCCTGTACTATTAGTTTTTTATTTTAGCCTTAGGGTTTCTAGGTGCTTCAGTGTGCTGAGCCTCCCGTGGAACTTTTGGGTCTTTGCTTGCCCGATCAATTTTGTTTTTGATTCTCTACATTCGTCTTGTTCAATCCCATTGAATCATTGCGTTAATTGAGTGATTGTCCTTTCTTTCGTTCGATTTCGCTTTGTGTTACTCCAAGCCTAGATTACACGGTTTATTTGAGTTTCTTTCGAGATTCTTCTTTGCTTTGAGGAATTTCGTCATCAGTTTGAGTCTTGATTGTGTGCGTTTGTATTGACTGAACTTGTTTGTTTCAGCTCTCTCTCTGTCATTTCTCGAATTGGTGTTTTCATTAGTTTTTCATTCATTTAGTGCATTTGCTCTAAAAATTGAAAAATACAAAAACAAAATCTTTTGCATTTTGATTGGCTTAGTGAAAATTGAAAGCTCTTTCGCATTACTAGTGTTATATAAATGTAGAGAGAATTTTTCTAGTTTCATTAGCTTGCATTGGAAACAATAGTGGATGTTTTTGTGTCTTCATTTTGTTGTCATTTGAAAAGCTCTCAACTCTCCCGTAGATAGCTCTTCATTGAACAAAATGACATTTTGTGGCATGTAGTTTGCATTTAGAGGTTTTATGAGATCCAACATTCGATAGGGCCTTGAAATCGAAATGTAAATTGAAGATCAACTTTAAAATTTACTGAATTAACATAAGGCAACATTGACACATTAACGAAACATCTAGTAGTCTAAGGTAGAGATGTGTTCCGGCATCTTTAAGCCTAGTAGCTGTCACTCGCCATTTGGCTACAGACAGTGCTAGTATGGACTTGTGCTCCCCGTACCATTGCGTATATAAAGGGAGACCCCATTAGGTTGCAATCCTTTATTTATAGGACGCCGAGTCTGCCGCCTTTTACTCGTGATACACCGGACACAACATTCGGGGAGATTACCTGCACGTACGTTAAGTCCTTGGTTGATTTCTCTTTCATTTTTACCAAGGTGTATATGGTAGTTCACGGATATCTGGTACACCCATTTACCTAGATTACCAGAGCAGTCACTTTGATCTTTACTGACTCTTTTAACTAAAAAGATCATCGAGCTCTTGTCCTTTCAAGCTTGTGTCCAACTTGAAAGCGATAGTCACCTTTTGCTTATTTATCGACTCTTAAAATATGAAACAACAGAGTCTGGTTTCAGTGTCTTAAAAATTAATTGCCCACGAAATATTCCTAGTTATAATTTTTGTCCTTAGTGTTCTGTTTCAAGGTCATTTCCGATGGCAACTTTTCTGGAATTCACCAACCAAGGAATCCCCTCCGATGGGAATCCTGGTCCTTTTCCTCCTTTTGGAAATGTTTGTGCTCCTTATATGGCCACGTTATCCCTCCTTGGGTTAACTGTTGGGTTGCTTGTTTGGTTGTTTTCAACCTCTGTGGTCTCAAGTGTTTCGACTACCATACCCTCCACTCCTCCACCTGAGCAACGCCAAGTTGATTCGAAGGTGGACCTCTCCCCTTCTTCGCCTATTTCTTCGTCCTCATCTTCTACTTCGCCCAATGAAATTTTGGATTCTAGTACCCAGGTGGCTAAGAAGAAGAAGTTAGGTAAGCGAGAGGCTAATTCTGCAACTGTTGCTTCTAAAAAACCTGCTCTCGATGAACCTCCCAACCCTCCGCGAAAATTTAAGTTCCCTTGCATGTTGTGCCAGGGAAACCGTCTTCTTCGAGATTTCCCTGGCATTCCCAAGGTGCTCGAAGTATGGTCCAACGGTCGTTCGTCGTTGCCTTTGGCTTCCAGGAGTCAGGTTGGGGGCATGTCTTCAACTAGTGCTGTTAAAGCTCCTAAGAAGCAGGCTAAGCTTGCCAATCCCTGTAATTTGTGTGAAGGGCACCATGCCATTCACCTTTGTCCGTATATGGATGAAGCCAAGAGAGTTTTGGACAACTCGACTGTTTCTGCACCTTGCCTTCCGGCTGGTTACAAACAGCTTTCTTTGAGTCCTTCACTAGTTGATTCAACGATCAGTCAAGAGTCATCCTTGCCTGATCCCACTCCACCGAAAATTCACCATCATGAATCCATCCCTGACCAACCATTAGTTGTGGGATCGGTTGAGCTGGCCCCGTCCATGGTGCACCAGGTCTTTTCCGTTGAGAGTGGATCTCACACCCCTCATGTTCTTCTTGTTTCTTCAGATTCCTCGGACTTGGAGAAAGATTCTCCTGTCCCTATACCTCAAGAAGCTGCTCCTCCGCCTCCCGTGATGGAGGTCCCGGAGGATACCCCTCCCGCCTCCATGTGGAGGTCGCGAAGGATGCTCCTTCTTCTCCCGTAACACCAGGGGAAGACCATATTGATTCGATGGTAGCCCCTCCAAGTAGTTTGGTCACTTCCTTCGATTGGGGTTGATTCGCAGGTTGTCGCCTTCCTTTTTATGTGCCCTTTGAGATCACGGTAAAGGCCTTCCATTTGGTCGTACCCAACACCATTATAGATGAAGGCGCGTCTGTCAGTATTTTTCCCTCAACTACTTGGCAAGCTTTCGGTTCGCCGCCGCTTATGCCTATTACACAGAATCTGTTGGTATTTAATAGAAGAACTAGTCAATCATTAGGGATCCTTCCAAAGTTGCCTGTTATTTTGGGAGGGAAAACTATCCATATGGATGTGATGGTTTTTCTTGGCCCCTTGGACTTTAATTTACTCTTGGGCCACGATTATACTTATTCCATGGGAGTTCTTGTCTCCTCCCTCTTTCGTGTGATGTGTTTTCCGCACCAAGGTCGGATCGTGACCATCGATCAGCTTGCATTCTTTGGTCCTAACATGACAGCTAGTCCACCATCATCCCTACCAGATCTTTATCCATCGGTTGTCTCATCCACACCGCATGTTAATTATGTGGCTACCTGTCCTATGCCCATATTCAGTGATAGTGTCGTTGTACATCGTGTGCTAGGGGCATTAGGTCCAGACTTCCAAGATGTTTTCCTTCCATCGGACGGGCAACCCTTGGAAGCTATGACTTCTTATTCATCATGATTAAAGGTCGTCGAAGCACGGTTCATATGCTTGTGTCAAGATCCTTAAACCATGAAACAAGCTGGTCAGAGCAGAGTTCGTTTTCTTGTGTCAAGCTCCTTAAAAAATGAAACATGCTCTTTGGAGTAGGGTTCTATTTCTTGTGTCAAGCTCCTTAAAAAATGAAACAAGCTTGTCAGAGCAGAGTTCTTTTTCTTGTGTCAAGCTCCTTAAAAAGTGAAACAAGGTCGTCAGAGCAGAGTTCGTTTTCTTGTGCCAAACTCCTTAAAAAATGAAACAAGCTCTCATGAGGATAGTTCTTTTACTGTGTCAACCTCGTTCAAACAATGAAACACGTTCCTGTTCAATTCGAGTCTTTGATACGATCTCGTAAAATCCCAGTCGAGTCTTTCACTTGATCTCGTAATTTGAACCTTCACTCCATCTGCCTTTCATATGGACTGAAGCTTGGGGGGCATGTACCTCAAATTGAGTCACCATGCTGGGGGCATGCTTACTTTTTCAAGCATATTTTGTTTCCGTTTCAAGCTTGTGTAAAAATGAAACCGGTTTCAAGCATAGTTTATCTTTGTTTCAAGCTTGTGTAAAAATGAAACCAACTTCAAGCAGAGTTTCCTGATTTCAAGCTTGTGTAAAAATGAAACCATTCCTATTTTACCTCTTGTGATTGCCATTTTATCAGCCTATTTTTGCTAGATGAGCCTTGGTTTTCTCACTCCATCGTCACAATCTGCTTGGCGGATCATATGCCTTCACTTGGTTGTTTTACCCATTCCTGAGGAACCGCTACGATGAGTGGTCTTGTTAGCCAGCCTCTTAACCTTTACGTGTTCTGAGTAGTTCCACCATCACCGAAACCAATAGCTACCCTTTATGGCACTCGTTCCTCCAGGAGGAGTCAAATTTCAACTCTTTTCTGACTCTCTAAAACTAAAAAGATTGTCGAGTCGCTTGTCGTTTTTAGCTCGTTAAATTGGCTGCGAAACAACATCTACCCAGTATACGTTTACCCATTTTTCGGGATGGGATAGATTACTTACGGAAAAGGAATATCCTAGCCTATCGCGACTAGGAGGTTCTCTCAGACATAGTTTTCTACCTTTTCGGATCTGAGGGACTATCTACGAAAAGGGACTGCTGGAATTTTCTTTTCCACTGTCTTTTCAAACTCTCTAAACATGAAAAGACTTTGAGTCCTTCCTTTGTCAGACTCGTTAAAAACTGATGACATCGGACTCCATCGTAATGACGTTACTCGAGTTCCTCCTTCCTAGGGCTCGTTAAATGTACTAGGTTGGATTTTTCCGAAGGACAAACTTATATGAAAAGCATATGGTATCCTCTTCAAGCTTGTGTAAAAATAAAGAGGTACTCACTATAAATGGTGGGGGAAAATGGTACCAGTATCATCGTCGTGTCGGTAGTATGTCTCTCTTGAACATGGCACTTGTCTACATTCGTGTCGGGTTGGGGACATCTCATATTGTTGCCTTCGTGGGTTTTGGTAATCTCTTTTGACCGCTCATCTTCTCTTTGCCACGTCATCATGACCTCAGATCCTTTAATGTCAAATACTTCCAAATCCAGTGTCGTGTCGCCGATATGTTCAATAGAAGTTGGCCTTTGCAGTTTTCAACCTCCCTCTGATTCTCTATTGATCTTGATTCACAAACATCATGTTCCTCTATCTCATGTCGATGATGTGGGAAACACTATGGCCCACCTTCGATCAAGGTCACTTCCTGTTCGACTTCAGCTCATTATCCAGGAAGCTGATCTAGAGACTCCCTTCAGGTACCTTGGAGCCTGCATGCCTCAATGGCAGGTTCTTCACATTCGACGCAAGGTTTTCATTATTGGCCTTCGATCAAATGATTCTGTGGGTGTTCGACGCTAGCTCACTGTTCACATTCCGTGGATTGTACCTCTTGTACCTTGAGAGCCATTGTCATTATTGGTGGTTCCTCTCGCGTCTGTTAATAACTTTCATTATTGGCTGGTATTCAGACGATGTTCTTGCATGTTCGACTTCAGCTCACTTATTCACATGCTCGGACTTGTACCCTGTTCGGGTCGAGATGGAGCGCAAGACCCTGGATCTTGTCTGATAAAATATAGGCTACAAATTCTTTTTGAATGATCATGATTGGTTACATGAATCATTTGATTGGATGGCTGCGACCATACCTGAGTCTACTTGTTGATCCTTCTTTGTTGGATGGCTGCGTCCATACCTTCCAGCTGCGTCCATACCTTGGATCTCGGTTATTGTACACTCTATTATGGATGGCTACGCCCATACCACATATCATGTATCAGATATATCAGTTGTATTTGCATTTGCAGGTCTTCCGATGGCAGTGTTTTCAGTTGGGTGCATTCTCATAAAGCATTTTGTCACCGTCCCTGCAATCCCTCATCCCGTACATTGGAGGACTAATGGCCACGGCTTTGCATGAATAGTAAAATGTCACGAAAAACACCCTCATCGCGTCCTCTTGCATAAGGAAAAAACAGTATACGGTGTTCCTCTTCCAAGCTTCCTAAACGAGATGTTTAAGCACGACCGACTAGCCACGGCCACTGTCCCTCGTGTCAATCCACTAGGGCGCGCCAGCGGGTGCTCTGTCTGTGTTCCTGCCGCCAAACTTATTGGGGATGTTTTAGTGATAAGCCGGTTTGATTCTAACAAGCATCTAGGGCAGATCATCAAAAGGTTGAAGTGGTTTGGCTCGGTCTCGATGTATAGGGAAGCCCAGTTCTATTCATAATATGCAGACATTCCCTGAGGGTATGAGACCTATCCCATGATTACACTGGGGATCCCAAGTCCCTTTCCTCGCATCTATAAAAGCTTGCCCTCTCCATTTGCTAGCTAGCTGAACTTGTGGGAAGGAAACGCCTTAGATAAAAAACTATTACGAGAGCTAAGACGAAATCCGTAAGAGAAACTTGGTCGGATTCTATGAACGACTTTGTTCAGAAACACTCTCCTTTTAGAGAAGATCATAGCGTCAGAGCATTTGGTTGTAATCTCCCTTTTGTCATTTATAATATAAGCGACTCTGATTTTGGTTCCATTCTTGTGTTTATTCTTTTATGTAATGCAACGAATTATATCTTCTCCGACTGATATATAGTTACATTCTTTAAGTATTACGTTGTAAGCCGTCGCTTCTCTGCGTGTGTACAGGTGTCCGGACGTGACGAACGGAAGGATTGTGATCTGTCAAGCTAGGGACGAGGAGCACCGCTTCTTCATCGACAACAATAGCGTGGGATTCGAGGTAGGCTACTTATAGCGATCTTTGTCTTTCTTGTAACTAGGAACCAACGTCATTGCGTGATTCGATTGTTGCTAGACCCAATCTAGGGCTAGTGGGATCGCCTCTATCCACAGAGGGGATTTACCTCCTCAACAATAGGTATGAATCATTCGGCCAATGATAATCTTCAGAATGATCAACTTCATAGCTATTTTCATTCATAACATAAGTTTGATATAAGAGATTTAACTGAAACAAAATCTTCAATTCGATCGGAAACGAGATATTGAAAGTTGAAAGAGCTATATCCAAAATAACAAACATATTTCAAGAAGGAATTTGCATTCAGTGAAACCATGCAAAGAAAATAATTTTGCGAGAAAATAAAAAATTGATTTAGCTTGAGGATCTTACCAGAGTCACAAGAACATGACATAAACATCAACAAAAGTTGAAGTTCCTCGACTCCCCGATGAGTCCTGAGAGTTTCAAGAATTGTATAATTTCATTTTGAATAGTGAATCAAATCATGCATGGTGTGTGGCCAACTACCACCAATAATTGTAATAGGATTACAAATATCCAAATGAAATCCATCTACATAACTGATTTGATAAAATTTACATCTTCAACAAACAAATTACCCAAGTCATAAGGTTCTTCTAATTGCAAATATAAGGATGAATGGATTGAATGACTTTCACGAGTAACCTAAATATAATCATTTTCTTCATGAAAAATTGAAAATGACAAGGAATGAAATGGATACCAAATGATTTATATACCTTCCTCTTGATCATGAATAACTTTAGTACCTTGTGTTAATTCAAAATCCAACTCATTAGATGTTTAACTTGAAAATCATAGAGTATCTTCTTCAAAAGTTAATGGATTACAAACAATAGAATGCAAGGAATGGCGAGGTGAAAAGGAAGTTTTCATAAAAACATTTTCTTGGATAAAATTACATTAAATATCCAAATATTTCCAAACAAAGTTCTCTTGAGAAACGTAAAGATAAAAAAGTGGACTTGGGAAACCATCATTACATACAATAATGGAGTCAAAATATTAAAAAAAAAATGAACGTTTTCCAATAATGCAGATTGATTAGGAACATAAATTTCATTTGATTCATCACCGAGATTTCTAGATTCAAAATCAACCAAGGACGAAAGAACATTATCTTGGCATGGAGGATTTTGAAAAAGAGAAAAAAGATCGAAAGAATCCTCACCTTGTTTCTCTTATACCTCTGAAGAGTGACTTCTTTGAACTTGATCACTATTTGGATTTGGAAGAGATTGATCAAGCGAATGTAGGGGCAAGGGATCATGAGGAAAATATGATAGAGGATGACAGGAATCTAAATCGGATTCAAGACTAGAGTTATGAGTATTAATACTATATTGATTAATGGAAATATTAGTTTTCACCATAGGCTTCATGAACCATTCTAAAGTTTCCCCTATTAGATCTTGATCATTGGAAATGGATGAAGGTTGAGAAGATGGATTAGGAATTTGATTTCTAGATTTCCCAACTTCAACATTATCACAAGGACGCACCCAAATTGGTATTGGAAAAGGTGTAGGACAATGAACAAAAGGAATAATAGGTTCCTCCTCTGAGATTAGTGGTGTCTCATGATTTACAAGAGTTGGGAGAGTAGAAAAATTAGGGGGTTTCGACCCACCATGTAAAGATATTTGAACCAAAATTTCATACTTCCTTTTAAGGTTTCCTAATCCATATCTTCTCCAGGAAAATCACAACATAAGTGAAGTAATTTACTATAAAAATTCTCAATTGATTCATTAGGCTCCAATCTAAGTTGATTAATTATTTTAAAAACATCTCAGTAATCATACCTATCAAAATATTGTTGAAGATCCTTGAGAAATTGATCAAGAGAATGAATATAGGCAAGAGTAAGGTATGTCACTGTAGAAAATCCACATAGATTCAATTGATCTTTTAATATGCTAAAACAAAATATTGAATCCATTATACAAATTGCAGAAACCAATTGTGACGCACAATCACATGAACAAAAAAGAGAAAGAATTTAAATCACACAAAAAAAATATGTTTCTAGGGAAAACCTCAGCTAAAAACCCCACTATATGTATATTGCAGTAATTCAAGAATATGAAAAAAACAATGGTATTTCCCTTCTTGAGAAACCTCTGCACTATCTCTGACTGTCTCACTTTGATCTTGACAATTTTGGTCCAATACTTAGCCAAAAGCTTGCATCTGAATGACCAGCCTAGCTTACACATTCCTGTGGGAATTGAGCCCCTATTACATAGAAAATTCCCAATAATTGATTGCGCAATACATCCAATGTGTCATGACGACCTCATGCACGACCTATACAATTATCTAATAGTAAAACTGATAGTCTTCTTCCCTTTAACTCCAATCTCAACTGGGTCACTATTAGAACTGACATGCAACAACTATCTATAGTGAATTATCAGTTATCTGATAGATCACCACGTGTGAATTAAATCATATTTAATTAACTTGACCTCTCACTAGCTCATCCATCAGTTAGAACTAGTTAAACTGATTTTAAATCAAATAAACTGAGTTAACTAATTACAACTCAAAATAAACTCAACCCGGGACCCTTAAAAGTAGGAGACACCCTACATGCCTCTAGTTTGACCCTCAAATCGAAATAACTGACCTAACTAAGTCTTCCTGGCTCAGTTAACTCATACAAGTTTTCATGTGAGGTAGAATTACAATTTACTTCTAATTTGATTTAGGGGAAATTTAATTAGAATCCTTTTGTATGCCATTTTCAATATTTCTTGTTGTCATTTTCAACACTCCCTCTCAACAAGAAAGGAATTCAACTCTATCATGATCTAGTACATTTGGAATGCTATGCATGCAACACTTCTCTCTAGTGTTGTTTCTATTGCAACCTCTGAAACTGAAAATCATCCAAAATGAATCAATTGTGATCATATGATGCACATGTCACTAGAGTCTCTGACTGCTACTAGCTATTGCACTTGCTACTGAAAATTCGCGTTGTTGTTGACTCTGCATTGTGCCATCTGCACTGATGCGAACTCTGCTTTGTGCTCCCTAGTATCTAACTGTTTCTAGTCTTTGCATATGTCACTTTGACATATGACTGCATCAACTGCCACAAGGTACTGATCCAGGAGAAAATACATATTAATGGACCCTGCCCAAATTTATGCACCCTTGGGACTATTGCTTCACATCACCCCACCTCTCACCTCGAGGTATTTCTACATGTGCTCCCTCTGCCCACTTGGCTCGAAATTTTCCCTTACTGGAGGTCTCTGGTTGAGTGGATGCCTCCATTCGGTCTCCTCTATTATTCTCCAATTTTATCTGCTACACAACTTTATGAGGCTTCTTCTAATGTTTCATTTTGAGAGGTAATTCATGCTCCCTCTCAACCACCAAGTCTCTAACCTTTTCCTTTCTCCTCAAGGCTTTGCATGCATCTTCTACCTCGAGAGCATACAGGTTCTTGACTCGCACACTGATCTATTTCACCTGTCCTGTGGTGATGTGTCTAAGGAAAACCTTTCCTTTTATAAATATCACATCATAGCCACAATCTTCCAATACCACTACGGAAACAAGATTCTTCTTTAGTCCCGGAACAAAAAAAACATCTATAATTCTAATAGGGGAGCTAAAATCTATATAAAAGGTAATTATACCTATATCGTTCCACTATACCTCTTCTCATCTCCAAACTCTATGTTTTGCTTGAGGTCTTTCTCCTCTAAGTCACTGAAGAGATCTCTATTTCTCGTCATATGGAATG
Organism: Pinus albicaulis; assembly: GCA_034641835.2. NCBI lineage: Eukaryota > Viridiplantae > Streptophyta > Pinopsida > Pinales > Pinaceae > Pinus > Pinus albicaulis. The sequence continues at coordinate 1,127,783,971 of CM076575.1, forward strand.
AAGCACCGTTGTCGAGATACCACATGCATCCCATTATAGTGCTGACCATGCATGTAATGAGAGTAAAATCAAGCTTGAACTATGAAGATAGAGCTTCACTTGCTACTGCTACTGCAAGCTCCTTCTTCTTGCCTTCTGTGGACATTTCGTGGCATAGTGCCTATACTCGTGACAATGAAAATACTTGATGTTGGAAAAGTATTTATTATTTCCCTCTGTGCCTTGGGACTTCTTTCCCTTGGATTTCTTTCCTTTTCTGACTAATGAAAAATATTCTTCTTATATTTAGAAGAGGTCATGTCTCTATTGTTGCACCTTATCTCTTCTTGTACTAGTTCAGACCATAATCGCTCCCACTCTGGTAGCTTCCCCCTCCCATTTACCGAGCCTTGGTAGCTATGCTAGCTCTTGGGAATGCCTAGAAGTGCTAGGATCGCCAAATCATCCTGGGAAATTATCACACCAACACTTCCAATCTCATCTTGACATTGAGTGAACTTCGTCAAGTATTTTGGTATTTTCTTGCCCTCCTCCATCTTTATATTTCTGAGCTTGTCCTTTAGCGCCAACTTTATGTGGTCGCTTCCATTTTGAAACAGATCTATTAAGGCCTTCCACATAGCATATGGATTTTCATTTCCATGGAGGTTCGATACAATATGATCTTGGAATCCTTCTAACATATTCCTTCTCCTATTTGCTACATTCTTCTTCGATGCATCAAGATTTTGAGCATATCCTATTATGGGCTTGGAAATATCACTATCTATGAATTCCTTCACTCTGTTTTCCTCCAACACTACCTCCATCATGTCCTTCTAAGCTATGTAATTCAAACTACCCTCAAGGTCATATTCGAGTCTCAATCCACAAAAAGATATAGTGATTTTATTCTTGTCCTGAAGAATAAATCTGCAAATTTGGTTCACTTGTTCAAAACAAACACTAGTTCTTCTCTTCTATAGTGATTCATGATCTTATGCCATGTAGAAAATCCATATAGATTTAACTGATCTTGTAATATGATAAAACAAAATACTAAATCAATTCTACAAATTGCGGAAAACAATTACGATCACACAATCATATGACCAAGAAAGAGAAAGAATTTCAATCGCACAACACAATGATGTATCTGGGGAAATACTTAGCTAAAAATCCTGCGATCTGTATATTTCATTAATTCAAGAATATGAAACAATACAATGTTATTTCCCTTCTTGAGAAACCTTTGCACTATCTTTTATTGTCTTACTCAGATCTTGGCAATTTTGGTCCAATACTTATCCAAAAACTTGCACCTGAATGACCAACCTAGATTACGAATTCCTAAGGGAATTGAACCCCTATTAAATAGGAAATTCCCACTAATTTATTGCGCAATACATCCAAGGCATTCTGATGACCTCATACATGACCTGTACAATTTTCTAATAGTACAATTGAAATTCTTCTTCCCTTTAACTCCAATCTCAACTGGGTCAATCTTAGAATTGGCATGCAACAACTATTTATAGCGAATTATCAATTATCTGATTGGTCATTGTATGTGAATTAAATCATATTTAATTCACTGGACCTCTCACTAGCTCATCCATAAGTTAGAACTAATTAAACTGATTTTAACTCAAATAAACTGAGTTAACATAAAACTTGAAGAAGCAAGTAAGTTGATATTGTAAAACACCGATTGAAATGTGTAAAAGGATACCTTCATGAGAGGGATACGAGCGTGACTCTATGGAAGGAAGCAATAGTACTAACATAAGAGAGAAACACGAGAGCATGAAATGATTGATTAGCAAAATAGTTCACATAATGATTGTTAAAGTGAATACAACACACATTCAACTAGATGAGTACCAAATCCACCGAAATAGTTCAATTTATCTAATACATATGAACACAACATATATCGTAAAAATTCCAATAATAGTCCTAAAAAATTCACGATACATGCATGAAATTTTTTTGGCTCATCGAGCTTCAATATTAGGTGAAAGATCCAAGCACACGGTTACAATGGTGAGGCAGTAGTTCCAGTAGTGGAAGATTAAGTCACTTCTTGCTTCTCCAAATAATATTTTTCTCTCCTAGCCCAAGTAGAGAAGCCAAGACCAACTCTCCAAAGTTTAAGCCTCCAAAAATCCATTTTCTTGAGTTATGAGGTTGCTTTTATAACAAGAGGAATGGCCTCTCATATCCTCTTTACTCTTGGTTTTCCCTCATGTATCTTGGACTTATAATGTTTCCTTTGGACTTCTGAACAACTTTTGAACTTCTAAATGACTTGTACACTTCTCTATATGAATTTTGGAATTCTATACAACTCTTTTGTCCATATATGACTATGCCACTCTTCATATTCCACACATGACTCTTGGAATTCAACACCTTACATTTTGTCCTTTTCCCTTTAAAAATTATATCATTACATTCCATATGATGTGGCATGACACATGGACACACATTAACCATTATGATGACACTTGTACAAGTTACAAGTTGACAATGATGACATGGACTTCACAATGAGGTGGAAATGCCAAGTTGTCTTCCTTGCTACTTCATCTTGCATTTTTTATGGTAGATCTGGTATATACTTCATCTTCATGAAATATCCACTTTGTTTTTTATCTTCACCCTCCAAAGGGTCTTGTATGAGCTTTGGAATCCTCTGAGTCATCATGCAATGTCTTCTTTCTGTCTCTGTCCATAATATGTTTCATGTCTCCATGATAGCTCTTTTTGCTACTACTTCTTCGCGGGTGTTTCTTTGTGCTTTATCCTTGCTATCTTCTTTGAGAATTACCTTATCATGATGGAAACGTACTCTGTGGTTTAGGAAGGCTTCAATGTTCACTATTGTTATACTATGTGCTATAAAGAAGAGCTATCCTTGGTTGAGCGCAGTGGGGAAGATGAAGGGACAATATGGTGAGCTTTTTGTTTAAGATTACACCATACATTGAAGAGGAAGGGTATAATAAAGGCTTGAGTGTAGAGCGCATAGGGCAATAGGGAAGGATGAAGGATTTGGGCTTCGTGACTGTGTCATGCACCCTAAGGGAAGAGGGAAGAATCACGGCTTCAAGCTTCATGATTGTGCCATGCACCCTAAGGGAAGAAGGAATAATTAAGGCTTTAGGCTTCGTGACTATGCCATGCACCCTAAGGGAAGAGGGAAGGCTTCAGGCTTTAGGCTTCGTGACTGCGCAATGCACCCTAAGGGAAAAGGGAAGGATGAACACTTGAGGCTTCGTGACTGTGCCATGCAACCTAAGGGAAGAGGGAAGGATGAAGGCTTTAGGCTTCGTGAATGTGCCCTGCACCCTAAGGGAAGAGGGAAGGATGAAGGCTTCAGTCTTCATGACTGTGTATTGCAATTTTAAGGAGACATAGGATCCTTGTTGTTCTCGAGTGTGCTTCGTTGTTCCGAAGTGTGATTTTGAGGGGAGAGAAGGCCCTTGTTCTTCCAAAGTGCACTCAAATGGTCCTTATTCTTCTGCACTACGCTTTTTCACTAATTTTTTGAATTCCACTCATGCTTGGGAGGGTGTGATTCTCTCCAACAGTGGTTGCTTGTTCATCTGGAATGCACTTTTCATTGAGGGAGGGAACAAAAGGCTAGGTCACTTATCCTAGGAAGTACTAATGCACTAAGAGAGGAAGGAGACTTTAGAAAATACTTAATGCACAAGTAGGGGTGGAAAATATAGGTTATTGAGGCTCATGAATAAGTTGTGATCATCACCTAGTAAGAGGGCTAATGCCTTTACAACTTGCATTGAGTAGGAGAAAAACATGAAAGCGACACTTGCAAAATGCGAACGAACTTGAAAGTGACACATGCCAAAGTGAAGATAACATGAAAACACCATTTATTAAAGTGAAAGCAAGTCAAAACAAGAGTCACTTATGGAAGTGAAAGTGTGTAAAAGACAACAATTGACAAAACTCACCAAAATAGAAGTATAAATGCAACCAAGTTGAGGGAGACTATCAAGGAAAGTGTGCATTGAATGTCGAAATGAGTTGAACATCGCACAAACATTGTCTTGATGGACAATGCCATGCTTGTTTAAGCTTGCATAAAGAAAGTGCACTCATGAGTTCAACCAGGATTGTGCATGTGTGAGCAAGTGATTTTGACAAGTAGAACCTAAAATAATACTTAAACGTATTGCAAAAAATCAATTAACCATGAAGAGATTATGGAATGACAGATTGTAAGATCCTCGATAGGCTTCAAAATTCAAGTATAAGCAAAATTTGGAAGATGTTGATCGCAACGCCAATAGAATATTAAGACTTGTCTATTTGATATTACAACTTTTTTCCCTATATTTGATCCAAAACGATCATCAATACATATCTATATTCTTACAACAAGGTTTGAAAAATTTGTAATATTTTAATTTGAAATAGTCTTTTAAAGTCCTTTCAAAATGAATAGTGAAATTTTAAACATCATTTGTATAATTTCAAATAAGAAATTTCATATTTATGTTTTATACATAATTTTTTTTTTTTCTAAGTAAGTCTAATCCTATTATGGAAACATATGGTACAAAGCGGTCATGGCCTGCAATAGGCATACTGTCAGCAAAATATCAAAGATTGAGCTGCCCTGTGCGGGAAACCAGCTCGAGCATAGTTTGAGAGCTGCCTATTCCGAGGAAACTAGCTTTAGCATATCAATATTGAACAAAAAAACAGAGTCGCCCACGAGGGGAAACCGACTCCTTCTAAGTTTGTGCCTGAGAACTAAAACAACAGTACTTGCCAAAAAGTCAAAGAGTCCTAGCAGGATTACTTGGACCTGTAGATCAACTAGAGGCCGTAGTCGCCTGAGGGCTGTTCCTCTTCTATCCTGCACCATCCTGCGCTTTCATCTGTGTGGGTCGGGTTGCTCGGAATTGCAGCTGGCTCAGCATCTTGAACACCCGCGTGGGAACCTTCAGCCTGAGGGTTGGTGGAACAGCCTTCTCCTCCTTTGCGCGCAGCAACAAAACCTGCAGGGAGAGTGGAATGCAGAGAGGGAGAGGACGCAGGCTCATTAATCGGATGGGGTGAAGGCGGAGGGGCGGGAATGGTCTCGACTACCTCTTTGAAAGAAACAGTGACCGTGGCGATGATCAGAGGCTTGTTGGCACTGCTTTGATAGTGGAAAATGGCGGTGGAAGGATTGTGAAGGGGCGCGACAGGGCAGGAGTCAGCAGGAGGCCTGGAGGAGCCGGAGCGGGGTCTGAGCGAGGCGAGGGATCTTCGTCTGTGCCCAGGGCTGGAGTGGCGTCCCTCTCGAGGCTGTTCGAAGCTGGCTGCAGAGGAAGACGACGCCGAGGAGTCAGAATGAGAGTGCCATCTTCTGGCAGAAGAAGCACGCGCGCTACCCCGCCGGCAACGAAGCCTATGCCGCAGTCTAGGCATAGTGGGACAAAGGTCAAGGGAAGGACCAGACAGGAAGCGAGGAGGAAGAGTATCCCAGAGTTCAGACGAGGTGGCCACCAAACCAGAACAGAAAGGATTGTGGGTAAAGTGCAGGCCAGGAGATAAATCGAAGCAGCAGGTGAGCGGACAACGTCGGCCAACCTGAGTGCAGAAGCTGGGTGAGGAGGCTTCCTCAGGGCATCTGAAATTGAGAGGCTTAACCTGCCTAGACATGAAGCTCCGGAGGGTGGTGTAGAGAGGCCAAGCGACCAGACGGAGAGGGGAATTGAAAAATCGAATGAAATTGGAGCAAAGACGGGCATTCATGAAGGGAGGATCGAATCCTCGGCTATCCCACCAGCTTAAATGTTGCGTGGGGTGGTGGATTTCCGCAGAGATCATGGCTGTGGGAAGTAAATGCAGTCGTTCGCTTGGCCACGTGCTCTCCCGTGGCATTACATCCCTCCGGACGCCCTTAATCACCCGCAGCCGGGAATGTTTTATACATAATTTAAATAACAATACATAATTTAATTAAAAATTATATAATATAAATTTAATTATTTTTAAATTTGATTATATATATATATATATATATATAATTTTGATGCATATAACATTTTAACTTCAAACAAAGTATTTAATGATTTCTTAAAGTAACCAATACATCTAATTCAAAATTTACCATACTTGCGAATGTCTATATCTAAATGCCTTAGTGCATTAAATTTTGTTGCACACAGATACCACACCTCTGCAATAACATACACAAATTTGTAATTACAAAGATTTGAAATTATGTTTCGAGAAGAAATTATGTTGTTGATGCGTTGATGTCAACATACTACACTAGTGCGCTTAAGTTTGAAGAGAACACCACCAGCGGAATTAAAAGATAAATGGTGCAGACATTCATTATCAAGCACCAAAATACAGCTAGAATTTCATTCTGCAAAAAAATCTAATCTCTGTTCTATTCTTTTTTCAAAAGTTAGAAGTGATGTAAGTTTTAAATTTGGAAAAGTAGTAGATTGTTTAGAGTGGTATCTCTTGTTTTTTCTCATCAATCAATTTTTTTTTTTACAATATAATATATATGATATTGTAATATTCAAAATCTCTAATTTATTAACTTAAATTAAATTATAATTTTGATTTTTTAATTGAAAATAAAAAATCATGATTCGAATCATCAAGTTTTATAAAATTTCGAAAAGTAAAAATAGTGTGCTAAAATTTTCAAAAATAACATGTTTCTTTTTTTTTGGTAGGGTCTCCCTACCCTTCTCTACTACACTTAAAGGTTATGAATTGTGTGTGGAGCTAGTCGTACAAATAATATAGCACATACACACCAATATAGTCCTCCACACTCTAGGTCAATAATTTAGATATAACATTGTCCATTTAAGAACTACAAAATTTATATAGAAATCCTATCATATGATGGTAAAACCAAAGGAAAATGCAATTATATATAGAGAAATGCAACTCAAAAATATGGATAATTGGAAAATAATAAAGTTGAATTAATATGGCCACTTGCAACACAAAAAAGAAGAAGAGAGAATAATAGCACTAAATGTGATGCCTAGATTGTCATGATGTAATCACCATCTTACACACCAAAAATGAAAGAATGCATTCATTTACTTCTTTAATTTTGTAGATGTCATGTACATATGTAATATTTAAGGCTGGATTTGAGATAAGACACATTGATTTTAGTAAATATGTAACGAAAATTGATTTAGAGAAATTAGATAATTGCATTGATTTCAACAATGATACAACATGTATGTATCATAGTTTATGGTTGCATTAATGAGGAATGACTTGATGCATTGGTAGAACATTTATGCATCATGGTTATACTGATCAATAATGACTTGATGCAATTATCAAACATGTATGTATCATGGTTACATTGATGAAGAATGATATAACACAATAATATGATGTATCAATCTTAGAGATGATCTAATGAAAAAATGTTTAGAGTACTTGCATGATTTTTTTCTTGGTTGTGACTCCTATAAGTATTTCACATTAACATATTTATATAGAAAGATACATATAAAGCTAAGATATATACAATGCATTAAAATCAAAATTGTGCAATAACATGTAAATATAATTGTGAGGAACATATGAGGGGAGAATCAATTAATAATATTGGAAATCAAGAGAGTTAGGGTATGACCTTTATTGCAATATATGGAGTTAAATGCTTCAATGTTCTTCAAATCATCATATGTTCTATATGAAAATATGGAAAAACTAATGTTCTTGGATAAAAGAAAAGTTAAAAAAAAAGTAACTCAAAATTTATCCATCTTTAAAACACGTTTTCATGTGGACAAATTTATTTTTTCTAAACATTTGATAGATGCAAAGTTCACATAAATCTAAACTCATTTATAACACATCCCCACAATATAGAATGAACTTCTTAACATATATCATAATGGTCATAATGGTGATAATGTTGCCCACCTAGGTTTGAATATTGGCTAGTTAATATTATTTACAAGCTATAATATTCAACCAAAGGGTTTTCTCAACAATATCAAATTGTGATTTTTTATAAAAGCAATAATTCTATATTATAGTTACAAATTCCCCTACACAATAGTAATAATAAAATAATAAACATTAATACCAAAAAAATATAAGAAAAAACATTTTTTTTTTAAAATACACTAAACTCTAAATATTGGATAGAAAAACAATTTGTCGATCAATGAGCAGCTATTACCACGAATGTGTGAAGCTCCATGAAACTTACACACCTTTTTGAAGTTTAATCACCTAAATATAGATCTCATCTTTAATCCTTCAATATAAAATTTGAACCTATCATCTAATAAAAACTAAACCTACACAAACCAACTAATATACACCTCACAATAATCTTCATATTATATTATATTAACCAAACGAACATTATTAACATAGTAAAAAGAACATTCAATAATACTTATATTAACCTAACCAAACGAAACCAGCATTATTCAGCTATTAAAGAACATTCTCTAATACTGTCCATGCCTATGTACAATATGTTAGAAACAAACATACATGTGAAATGCATTAGAGGCCTATTAAAGAACATTCTCTAGTACAGCCCATGCCTATGTACAATATGTTACAAACGTACCTGTGAAATTTAATGTTATATTTAACTTGAAACAAGAAGTTGCAAGGAAACATCACACCACGCCATGTCACAGGCGAGACTTTGTGTGCGTTGACAATTGATCACTGGTAGAAGATCCCTGAAGCAACGGAAACGTTTGGATTTCAGTTGGTCCGTGGATATCCACAATCCCCGTATTCGGCAACCGACCAGAGCAACTACCCGCTGTTTCCGTCTATTCAATTTCCTTATGTAGCCATTACGCGTCTTCTCTTCTCATCCGCCAGCTACACATTTCTCTATAAATCTCCCCTCCTAATCTCCTCTGAGCAGCACATAATTACAGGCCATTTTCTTTTGTCTGAATCTTTTTGTTTCATGGGCAATTGCATATCTTGTCGATCAGTTCATCCTCCCACTGCCAGTTTAGTGGTCCTTCAAGAAGACTCCCGCGGGTTGATCAAGGAGTTTCCAGAGCGCGTGAAGGTCGCTGAAATATTAACAGAGAGACCCGGTTTCTTCGTCTGCCATGCCGATTCCATGCGTTATGATGAGTATGTTTCTCCCCTTTCTGCAGAGCAGGAATTGCAGGTGGAGCACCTCTATTTTCTGCTTCCTGTAACCAAACTGGGCCATCCTCTGACGGCCTCTGATATGGCTGCCTTGGCCGTGGAAGCCAGCGCTGCCATGAAACGAAACCGCCGCCGCCGCCGCAACAAATTAAGCCGACGACGTGGGCGCAAAATCAGGCCGACTGTGACAATGACAGCAGAACCAGAAGTATCTGAGACCAATCCGCACGAAAGAATATCATCTTCAGGAGAAATGAAGCGCGAGGGATATAATCCAGAAATGAGGGAATGCCGGAAAAGAGTAGAGGTTAGTTTGAGGGCACGGCCTGTCAACTATAAATTGCAGCGGGTAGCTTCAGGGCGCAAAAGGGTTAATGGTGGGGCCCTGAGAAGGATGCTTTCAACCATTCACGAGGAGGCCATCCCACGATGATATGTGATTATGGCTAAACAATTTCATCAGATCGTCGCCGCCGATAATTGAAGGAACAATTCTGAAGATTTCTTCTGTCAATTACCGTGGAACGTGAAATTGGGAGTGAACGGACCATGTTTTTGGTTCGTATTCTATTGTTAGCAGCGAGTAACCATGCCGGCCAGTTGGAGTAAGATTCGGTTTACGCCGAGACGAAGTCATGGAGGAAACCCAATTTTGCGAAATCGACGTTCCGCGGACGAAATTTACGCGTTAGTCAAGTTACATCCGATGCCCTAATTTTAAATGGTTTCTTATTTATTTTCGAGAGCTTATAATAAAAACAAGCTAATTTGTGGCAATGTCACTGCCTTTGCCCAGTGACTTTTTTTTTCAGTTTGTATTTGCTAGTTATATCTGTCTTGGTTTGCCTCAGTAAAACAAACTACTTAGTGTATGTTCAAATTAATGAAACAGTATCAAAATTCTGGAAATTTCTTATTTACCAAAGTTTTGGAAATTCCTTATTTACCATAAGAGTTTTCTAAAGAGACAGAGGAATTGCCTGGATGGCCAGGTCAATTTTGATAGTGTTTAAATACAATCATAAAAGCAAATAATATTGATATTGAGAAAAAAACTGTTTATTTTTTTTATAAACAATGTGAAATAATGCATAGTATGCATAATGTTTAACAGGTTTTCTTGATCATTTTTGTTGCAAATAAACTGAAAATGTCAGTTCGTCTCTGGCACATTTTTTTCACAGAATCATATGATTTGAATGTCAAAATCAGAGAAACACGTTTTCCTTCAAAGTATTGAGACACTGTTTCAACTCCATTGGCTGAGTTTGCTGATGTCTCATAAAGCTCTGTATCACTTTTCTAAAATCCAATGCTGTAATCTTTGTAACCTCCAGAGTGACAGCAACTGTTGTGAGGTGCTAAAACCAACTCCACTGAGCCAATCTAGTATGCATATATGAAAATTTTCATTGATCAATAATGATGTCAAGTTTCTGCTTTCTAATCTATGTGACTCTGCTCTGCACATAGCATCCAAAGCTCTGCAATATAGTTTTAAAGCCTCCATCCTACGCTGCACATCTGAGATACTATATTCCATCTCTGAGGTTGGCTTGGAGCGGGTTGGTTCGCCAATTGAGAATTCTGCTTTCTGGAAAGGACCAATCTCCCTTGCTTTTCTGATGCGTAATTGCAGGGTATTGCTATTGGTACACTGCCATAAATATCAGATCAAAACAACAAGAATCCAATTTTTTTTTCATAGTGCGTTTAGCTTTAAAGCTTGAATAAAATATTTAATGAATGCCATTACAAACAAATGCAGTGTAAATGACCTAGCTACAAATATACTCTTCATGATGAATTTTCAGCAGACACAACAGGCTTACAATTCCCAAAAAAAACAATCGAATCATGTACTCAAAGAAAATCGAATAGAATAAAGCAGCGGAAATGGAAATTTCATGAAGCAATCATGTGTTAATTGCACTGAGAGAAGCAAAGTTCTCTCACGGGTCCTTAAAATAAGGAATCAGCTTAATCCATAGCACGCTTGCCTACCATAACATAAATAAAATAAAGTAGCAGAGACTCAAACCTTTTTATGGCTATGGTTTTTTAATGCCCAAATAGATAGATACAAGGCCTACTTCAAATTTTATACAAATGACATATTGCAAATTCATCAAGGATGAACAATGCAAATCTAGTTCTTTCTGTGCATGTCCAATTACAAACGCAATGTATAACAGTAAATGATAATGATGTCAAAAATCCTCTATAAATGAAATGAAATCAAAATTCCAATGTATGAACGTTTTAAAGCATGTAAGGTTGCTCTTGTGCTTTTGTACTAAAGAAGCATTAAGATCTGGAGGCTTTGGTAAAGAGACAATTGGTCCAAGTTCAATATCATCCGTATGAGGAAACTTATACCCATCTAGATCTAGGGCTGCTCCTGCAATTGAAATTACGAAAAAACTAAGACTTCATCGACTTGTTCTTAATTTGATCAGAAAACAAAAGTAAATAAATGGTGTCTTGAAGACATAAGAACACATAAGAATCTCCAAAAATGTTTACCATGAAAGACATTTTGCATATAAAAAGAATGTTGATTGGTAGAGTTATTGCTGAAACAGTAAAGAAAAACCCAGATGTTGAGTATACATTTCTGCTTGCTGTTATTTAAACTGCGGAAATTTCGTATCCAAAAGGTAATGGAATGGCCAAAAGCAGAAGTATTGTAACGGCTCCTAGCAAAATAAGAAAACTTATATTTTCGAATCAGCATGGCCTGAGAATTTAAAGCAACACACAATAATTTATTCATTATATTTTGTGGAACTTGGAATTCCAAATTACACCATGTTATTACTCTTGCTTACACTAACTTGATAAAATATTGTTTCTTTGGATGAAAAAAACAAAAAAATAAAATATTGAGATGCCTGGCTAGTATCTGATCATTGTAGAACATATTTGCTTCTGCCCAAGTTACCGAAAAACAAATCCTGATTTCCATATCTTGAAAAGTTTATAATATGGAAACTGTTTTGAAATGTCGGTGAAATGCTAAATGCTTTTGAAGCATTTCCAGGACATATTTCTTGCTAGTTTGTTATATTGGGAAGGGTCATTTCTGGTCATAAAGTTCCTAACTACTGTGCTAAATAAATTTAAGAAGCAAAATTAAATATACAATTTATGTAGAAAATCCACATAAATTTAATTGATTTTGTAATATGATAAAACAAAATACTTGAATCTATAATCGATTACTATCGTATAATTATATGAATACGAAAGAGAGAATTTCAATCGCATAACACAAAGATGTATCTAGGGAAATGCTTAACTAAAAATCTCGCTATCTGTATATTGCATTAAGTCAAAAATATGAAACAATACATGATAACCCAAAACTTCACAAAACAAAAACCATCGATCTCTATTCATTAATCTATAATATTTATACATACAAAAGAAAGTTCGCTGGGAGATTGTTATGTAACTTCTCTCCATACGGGAATAACATAATTTAGTTATAACTAATAAATAACTCGCAGGATTAGTTTTAACATCCCCCCTTAATTCGAAGGGATATCTGACATGCCAAGTAAAGATCTGAACTTTTCAAAATTTTCACGTCCTAATGCTTTGGTGAATATATCTACAATTTGTTCTGCAAGTTGATGTCGAATCAAATGATACTTGGTGTTGATATGTTTGGTTCGATCATGGAATTTAGGATTCTTGCCCAAATGAATTGCAGAAGAGTTGTCAACAAATAGAGGAGTTGAGGCTTTTTGTTTCTCCTGCAAATTTTCGAGTATTTTCCAAAGCCAAATGATTTCCTTCGTGGCTTGAGCTGCTGCGACATATTCGGCTTCGGTGGTAGAATTAGCAGGAACAGATTGCTTGCGTGATCTCCAACTGATGGTTGCTGATCCAAGATTCATCGAATATCCAGAAGTTGAGACTCCATTTTCTTTATCTCCATCAAAATCTAAATCTGAATAACCAAAAAGATGGAAGTCTAAAACTTTGGAATATTTGATGCCGTAAGTTTGAGTTCCTTTTAAATATTTCAAAACTCTTTTTGTTGCTACCCAGTGCCCCTCACAAGGATGATGCATAAACCTAGAAAGCATTCCGACAGCAAAGGTTATATCAGGACGAGTAATAGACAAATAAATGAAACTTCCAACAAGTTTCTTGTACTTTGTTGGATCTTCAAATGACTTTCCTTCTTCGGAAGTGAGTTTCAAGTTTTGCTCCATTGGAATAGTAACAGGATTACATTCTGTCATACTATATCTGTTCAATAACTTATCAACATATTTCTTCTGAGAGATGAAAATATGTTGTGGTTTTTGATCAACTTCAATACCAAGATAATAATGAAGTAAACTTAAATCTGTCATATCAAAAAGCCTTTTTCAATTCCTTCTTTACAGATGATATATATTCATCATTGTTTCCTGTGATCATCAAATCATCAACATATACAACTAGATATACAACTGATCTTCCAACTTTCTTAAAGAAAAGAATTGCATCATCTAGGTCAAAATGTTTATAGTTTAATTAAGAAGATGTTTAGTTAGCTTCTCATACCATGCTCGTGGTGCTTGTTTCAAGCTGTATAAAGACTTCATTAGTTTGCAAACCTTTTGTTCTTTCCATTTAATGGAAAACCTTTTCGCTGAAACATGTAAACATCTTCTTTGAAATCTCTATTTAAAAAGGCAGTTTTGACATCCATATGATGAATTTTCCATTCTTTCTGAGCTACAATAGCAAACAAAGATCTAATAGTGCCCCATTTAGTTATAGAGCAAAAGTCTCTGTATAGTCGATACCCTCTTTCTGTGCATATCTCTTCGCTACAAGTCTTGCTTTGTGTTTTTCTAGCGAACCATCAGCTTTATACTTGGTTTTATAAATCCATTTGCAACCAATAGGTTTGATGCTAACAGGAGGATCCACCAGCCTCCATGTACCATTTTTTATGAGAGCATCATATTCCTTTTGCATTGCATATTTCCACTGTTCATAACTAGCAACTTCTTCAAAGCAAGTAGGTTCACAATCCACAGAAAAATTAAATTGACAATGAGAATAGTTACCTGAGGAACTTCCAGCCTTAAACTCATCATATTTCTTTGGAAATGTTCAAATACGAGTTGACCTTCGCAAAGGTAGGAAGTTGTTCAGGAAGTTGCTCATCTTCTTCATCTGGCCCAACTCTTTCCATTTCTGTCATTGTTTCTGTAGAAACACTTGCATCAACTAATTCCTTATCAATAACAACGAAATTATCATCATCAACCACAACCAATATCTCATCATTGAGAGAAGGAAACTCCACAAACTGATCTAATATAGGAATCCCCCCTTCAGGATGGGGAAGTATATTATCTGATTCATAATAAAACTTGTGAAGCACACACTTTTTTATTTGATTAAGTTGTCTATCAACAGTGAGAGAATCTTTATCAGTTTCAAGAAAAATTACATCTCTTGACAAAATAAACTTTTTGTTGTCTTCATCATACAATCGGTATGCCTTAGAAGTCGTGGAATACCCTAAAAATATACATTTTCTACTTCGATCACTCAGCTTATTCCTCTAATGTTTAAGAATTAAAGCATAACATTGAGAACCGAAAATTTGAAAATGTTTAATAGCAGGAAGACGACTATACTACATTTCTTATGGAGTTCTATTGTTAATGACAGTGGAAGGGCACTGATTTCTAATGTATGCCACACAGAGCACGGCTTCTCTCCAAAACATTAATTTTACATTCTTAAAAAACATCATTGACCTTACCATATTAAGAAATGTTCAGTTCATTCTTTCAGCAAGACCGTTTTGTTGTGGATTATATGGTGTTGTTTCAAAAGCGTGGGAAGTATATTCTCCTCCATTATCAGTCCTTATAGTACCAATAGTAAGTTGTGCTTCATTTATTATCAAGAGATGAAATTTATTAAACACATCAAAAACTTGTGATTTTTCTTTAAGCAGATAAACCCAACACATCCTCCAATAATCATCAATAAAAACGAGTATGTATTTATTTCCATTCGCAGTTGATACAAGCATTGGACCACATAAGTCAGAGTGTATGAGACATAATTTTCTTGTAGCTCTAGACTTAGAATTCCGAAAAGAATGTTTGTGATGCTTTCCCAATATACAAGCATTACATGGGGTCAATTTTCTGGGAATTGTTGGAATTCCCTTAATCCCCTGTTGTTTCATAATACGAATACTTTCATAATTAACATGACCGAAGCGTGCATGCCATAATAAAAAATATGACAGAGTATCATTTTGCTGAACCAAATAAGTTGTGTTCAATGCAACAAATGACATACCATGCAACTTCAATAATTTATCTTCTTCCACACCAGTCATTACAGTTTTATTGTCAGCTGCTCTTCTAATTTCTACTTTACCATAAAATATGTGAATGGAATGTCCCTGCTATCTTATTTGTATAAAAGATAAAAAATTTCTTTGGAACTGCAGAATGTAAAGAACATCATTCAAAATATAATTTTGAAGTCCAGGAATTTTTAACTGAATTGAACCAATCCCTGATGGTTTGATTTGGGAATTATCAGCAAAATACACTACTCCGTCAATAGTATCATTGAATTGATCAAACAAATATTGTCGAAAGGTCATATGACAAGTGGTACCTGTGTCTAGAACCCAACTGTCATACCATGAAGAAAAAGAAGTAATAAAAATGAAAGAAGCGAAAATCGCGATTTTTTCGGAAGGCCAATTTAATCGGCGATTTTTTGGATTTGAAAAAATCACCAAAAAATCGCGATTTTTTCGGTAAAAATCGTGGGCATCAAACAACAACCCTATAAGTTCAAAAATCGTTTTTTTTTTTTTTTTTGTCATTTTTGCGGCCCTCTCATTTTCCTGACACACCTGTTGGCAGTTAATGGTAATGTTAAATCCTTTTACTTAAATTTTTAACATTACCATGAAATGACTCGGGATGTTTAAGAGTGGTTTCGACCTCATTGGATTTCATATGGAGAAACTAGAATTTTAGATTTCACTCAAAATTCAGCAGACTTAATGGTTTTCAAGGTTTCATGGTTTGGGGATTTGCATTGTTTCCATTTGATTCTATTATGTGTAAGGGTATGAGATTGGCATTTGATCAAGAGCATGAAGTCCTTTAAGAACCTTGATGTTGGTGGCATTGATTGTTGATCTTTGTTGATGTTGGTGGTATTGATTGTTGAACTCCCCTACCGTGGCCTTAACAAGAATGTACCCTTCACTCAAAGGAAAACAACTGGTTAGGCATGTTAATCTTTTTCTACCGCATTTTAAGGTTGAGGAGATGAACCCTTCACTCAAACCAAAATCATTGGTTAGGCATGTTAAAATTTTTCAATTTCTATCATGTTATAATGTTGAGCAATCCAAGTATGAAAAATTTGAGCTAGATGATGTTTATGTATCTCTTATTGATGATCCCATTTCTAGTAGCGATGAATCAATGATGAGTTTCATGAGGAGGAGGAGGAGGAGGAAGAGGAACAGCAGGAGGAGGAGGAGGTGACACCACCTACCCTTGCTACCGGTAGAGGACGTGGTCTGCCTCCTTTAGCTCCTGGTGCTTCAGGATCTGGAGCACAACAGAGTCCATTACCAACCCTGCCAGCTTCTTCGTCTAGAAGGAAAGCTGTTACATTTTCTCGCAAGAGGGGCAGAGGAAATCAGTAGTATAGGCTATTTGGTATATTCCTTTGTATATAACATTATGACTCATGATATTAGATACATTATTATATTTTTTGTTGATATTTTGAGGTTGAGTTGAGACTCAGGACTTAGTATTCAGGACATGATTCAGTATTATGTGTGATGTAGCACTAGACATGATATTACACATCTTATATATTAGTTTTTTTTTTCATATTTATGTGTCAATGCATTTATTTTATGTTGTGGGTGCTTTAGATATTAAAAAATTTGAAAAAAAATTAATATTTTTGTATGTGTCGATTTTTTCCCGATTTTTACAGATTTTTTCCTGATTTTTACGATTTTTTCCGATTTTTTCCCCTCGCCTATTTAATCCCGATCATGATTTTCAAAACATTTCTAAAAACATATTCCATGTGGAAATTACAATGTGCGACAACATAATGTGCATTCTCGGAATACTGTCCTCAGTCTGGAATTATATGATCTTTCTTTTCAAGCAATTGCTCTCTTTTTTCATTAATTTTATCCCAGGAAATTCTACATTTGTACCAGTATGTCCAAGTTTACCACATATAAAACATTTTACAGTTGGTTTATCAGAAAAATTTCTTTTTTGTTCATTTTGCTGTCTATCTCCCAAAATATTTCTGCCCCCCCTGCCTCTATAATTCTTCCTACCTCGACTTCTATTACCTCTAGTATTTCTGAAAGATTCCTCTTGAGGTTTTTGGTCTTTTTGAGCAAGACATAGGGTTTCAGTGTTAGAAATATCTGATGATTCTTTCTTGCCAAAAGCCTTCTCTCTTTTTGCAATTTTCTCTACTAATTTGTCAAAATCTATATCTTTTAATTGCCCACTAGCTTGGAGAGATTTCAAGTAGTGTGAATAACTAGGGTAAAGAGATTTTATAAAGGAAATAAGTGACAAATCAACTTTAACTCCAGTAAATTCAATTTCATGATTGATGGATTTAATTTCAGAGGCAAGTTTTAGAGGATCATTATTGCTCATTTCTAGATTAAATAACTTCAACAGTAATTGAATTATCTCCAATTTAGAATGTGAATCATAAAGCTCTTTTAGTTTTGTTATGGCATCATAAGTTATTTTACTTTGAGTAATGTATCTTCTTACCTCTTCTGAGACTGAAGCGGATATTAAGGCAAAGGCCTTCTTATCCTTACTTTTCCAAATTGCAAGTTGTTTCCGATCATCAGGCTGCACTGGTGCATCCTCTCCTTCTCCTTCACAAGCTCCATCCCATAAATCATTAAAAATGAGAGTATTTTTAACCTTTCTAAACCATTCCTGGTAATTTTATTATTTTTTCAAAACAACCCCGATTAAAGATACCAAGGAATTCATCTTAAAACTCTAATTTGATCTTAAAAAATTCTGATTCAACCACCAAAAAAAAAAAAAATTCAATCACTGGCAAAGATTTAAAAAAAAAACTGTTTTTCACTAACAAATTCAGTGCTTCTATTTTTAACCATAAGCATTCACACACTTTTAATTTTAATTTTTTAAACTTGCAGAGGTTTTTCTTTGATAAAAAAAAACTCTGTTTCAACTTTCAAGCACAAATTTCTTTAAAAAATTGAGTTTTTTTTCCTTTTAACTTACTGATCCAAAACCAATGTTGTTGCACTGGGTTTGATCTGTTGCAAAAGAGTGTTGTTGCCGCTGTCACAAAAAATATGTCAACAAGACTCCGTCGACCACCTGAAAGAAATCCGTTTTACAAAGAAACTTCAGATTGGATCTGATGCCTTTGTTAGCCTTCTATCTCCAATGCTACAAAGGGTGTTGCTGCCACAATTTGTGCAGGGGTGCACACAAAAGTTTTGGAAATTTGTTGCTGCCACATGCAGTAAGAATCTCCCATAACACCTCCCAGCCTTGCTCTGATACCACTGACAACCCAGAAATTCACAAAACAAAAACCATTGATCTCTATTATTCATTAATCTCTAATATTTATACATAAAAAAGACAGTTTGCTGGGAGATTTTTATGTAACTTCTCTCCATACGAGAATAGCAGAATTTAGTTATAACTAACAAATATCCCACAGGATTAGTTTTAGCAATACCATGCTTCTCTCAGGCTTGAGAGTTCTTTGCACTATCTCTAATTGTCTCACATTGATCTAAGAAAGTTTGGTCCAATACTTCACCAATTCCTCCTTGTCTGACTGGTCTTGCTCACGCATTCCTGTGGGAATTGAGCCCCTATTAATTAGGAATTTCACACTAATTTATTGTGCAATACATCCAAGGCATCCTGATGACCTCATGCATGAATTGTACAATTTTATAATCATATAACTAATAGTTTACTTCACTTTAAATCCAATATCAACTGGTATTCCTTAGAACTCACATGAAACAACTATTTGTAGTGAATTATTAGTTATTTGATTGATCATTGCATGTGAATTAAATCATATTTAATTCACTGGACCTCTCACTAGCTCATCCATCACTTAGAACTAGTTAAAATGATTTTAACTCAAATAATTAAGTTAAGCAATTACAACTCAAAATAAATTGCAACTAGACCCCCTAAAACTTAGAGTGAACTCTACATGCCTCCAATTTGACCCCCAACTCGAATTGACTGAGCTTACTAAGTCTTCCCAACTCAGTTACCTCGTACAGGCTGTCAGGTGATCTAGAATTACAATTTCCTTCTAATTTAATTAAGGGAAAATTAAATTAGAAGCCTCTTCTTTTTGTCAGTTTCAACAATCCCTCTCAACAAGAAAGGGATTGTCTGCTACCCCGATCTTGCCTCTGTGGGACTTGAATTTGCCTCTTGACAGTGTCTTCATCAAGATGTATGCATCATGCTCCTCCGTGGGAATGTAATCTAATGACGTAATCCGCATTTTCACATAATCTCTGAGATAGTGATACCAGATATTAATATTCTTGGACCTGTCATGAAAAACTGCATTAACCGAGAGTTTGATGCAACTTTGGTTATCGCAATAAATCACTTTCAGATCTATCTGTCGACCAAACAAACTAACAAGTATCTTCCTCATCCAGATGGCCTCACATGTTACCTGATTCGCCACCATGTACTCTGCCTCTACTGAACTGAGTGCAATTGATATCTATTTTATGTTGTACCAAGAAACTATTGCTGATCCAATGCTGAAAATGCCCTCTCATGTGCTCTTCCTGTCGGATGGACTCCCTGCCCAACCCACATCTGTGAAGCCTTGAAGCTTCATTCCCTTTGTCCGCCTGTACCATAGCCCAAAATTTGTAGTGCATTTGAGGTATCTCAAAAAATATTTTCCTGCCTTCCAAAAGAGCTTGGTAGGCTTAACCATAGTTTAACTAAGTTGATTAACCACATTAACATATGTTTGGTTGTGTGTTCACCAAATACATGAATGAACCCACAAACTGTTTGTAAATGGTAGCGTCTACTACTTCTCCTGAAGTAGCATCCTCCTTCCTCTAGCTTCCTACTAGAGGAGTCTCCATGAGTTTGCTGCCCTCCATGTTGAACTTCCTCAGAATATCGTTGACATACTTGTCCTGAGATACAAATAGCTCCCCATCTCTTTGCCAAATTTCCAATCCTATGAAATAGTGCAAGAGCTCCATGTCCTTCATCTCAAATTCTCTTGCAAGATCCTCTTTGCAATACTTGATGAACTGCTCATCACCTGTCAGTATCAAATCATCGACATAAAGTACAATGATCAAAATTTTACCTTCTACCACAATATGGTAAATATTCACATCTTCTTCACTCTTGGTGAAGCCCAACCCGGTGAAGTACCTGTCGATCTTGGTGTACCAAGCACGAGGTGCTTGTTTTAGACCATACAATGCTCTCTTGAGTCTGCACACATGTGACTCTATGTCGAAAGTCTCAAGACCTTTTAGCTACTCAATGTGCACCTCTTCCTCAATCACTCTGTTGAGTAAGGTTGTCTTTACATCCATCTGAAGTATCTGCCATCCATTTGCGCTGAAAATACAAGGATGGATCTAATTGATGAGTACCTTGCGACTAGTGAAAAGGTCTCATCATAATCAATCCACTCCACCTGAGAAAACCCTTTGGCCAAAAAATTGGCATTGTGTTTCTCCACACTCACATCTGCTACCTGCTTCACCTTATAGATCCACTTGGATCCTACAACTGACTTCCTCTCCAATCTTGCGACAACTTCCCATGCAATGTTTCTGATAATGCAATCATAATCCTCAACGATGGCATCAACCCAAATTGGTTGTTGCACTGCTTCCTCGAAAGAGGATGGATCTATCTCTACACTCTAGCTCATAAGAGCCATGTAACCAATGTACTACTATGGGGACCTTCTTTGCTTGCGTTGCGATGTGGGTTCTCCCACATTCTCTCTAGCATCAAGAAACAACCTATCAGCCTCTCTCATGCGCTTCCTTTCATCTCGGGATGTCTCTTACGGAGTGGGTGCTTCCACTCTATGTTTCTCTACCTGTGGCTGCTCCACATCTTGAGTTTCTTCTTTTGGGCCTAAGATCTCCTCAACTTCATGCAACTGAAGCTCCCTCTCAAGGGAAATTCACGTGGATTTCTCTTCATCGAATTTCACATCTCTTCTGACTGTGTGTTGGAAAGTACAATCGATATTTGTGAGGTGTATCAGTGTCCCCCACAAATATTCCCAAATCAGTTATTGGCTCTAGCTTCTTCTTGGCATCTTTGGTCACATGGAAATAAACTTATGAACCAAAAAATTTAAAATGCGCCACATCTAGTTTCTTACCTGAAAAATCTTCCTCTAGTGTAATCATTCCAAGTATCCGATGGGGACTTTTGTTTTGCACAAATACTTTTGTGTTGCATGCTCTTGCCCACAAATGCAACGGTAGACCCTGATCATGCAACATCGCTCGTGCTACTCCCAAAATAGTTTTGTTCTTCATTTCTACAACCCCATTCTGTTGTGGATTGAGACTCGAATATGCCCTTGAGGGTAGTTCAAATTAGATAGCTTGGAAGGACATGATGGAGGAAGTGTTGGAGGAAAAAGAGGTAAATGATATTCCCAGGCTCGCAACAACAGATGCTCAAAATCTTGATGCATGGAAAAAGAATGTAGAAAAGGCGAGAAGGATTTTGTTAGAAGGATTTCGAGATCATATTGTCTCGAACCTCCATGGAAAGGAAACTCCATATTATATGTGTAATGCCTTAACGGATTTGTTTCAGAATAATATCGACCATAGGAAGTTCGCGCTGAAGGAAAAGCTCAGAAAGATCAAGATGGAGAAGGGTGACACTATACCAAAATAATTGATGAAGTTCACTCAATGTTGAGATGAGCTTGTAAGTGTTGGTGTGAAGGTTGTTGAGGATGATTTGGTGAGACTAACACTTGCAGGCCTTCCCAAGAGCTAGCACAACTACCAGGATTCGTTGAATGGGAGGGAGAATCAACCAGAGTGGTAGCGATTGTGGTCTGACTTGGTAGAAGAAGAGATTCGGTGGAACACCAGCGATGAATCCTCATCAAAGACTGATGATGAGGAGAACTATGCCTTGGCTGGAAAGGCTAAGAAAGGGAAAGGAAGGTGTCCCATTCCAAATAAGATCGAGGTAGCAGATAATCCCTTTCCTGTTGAGAGGGAGTGCTCAAATTGGCAACAAGAAGAGGCTTCTAATTCAATTTTCCCTTAATTAAATTAGAAGGAAATTGTAATTCCACATCACATGACAGCTTGTACGAGTTAAATGAGTTGGGAAGACTTAAATAGCTTATGCAATTGAGTTGGGGGTCAAACTGGAGGCATGTAGAATTCACTCTAAGTTTTAGGGGGTCCAGTTGCAGTTTATCAGTGAGTTGTAATTGTTTAAATTAATTATTTGAGTTAAAATCAGTATAACTAGTTCTAACTGATGGATGAGCTAGTGAGAGGTCCAGTGAATTAAATCTAATTTAATTCACATGCAGTGATCAATCAGATAATTGATAATTCACTTTAAATAGTGTTTGCATGTCAGTTCTAAGGAAGACACAGTTTAAATTGGAGTTAAAAGAGAAGTAAACTATCAGTTGTATAATTAGAAAATTGTACAGGTCATGCATGAGGTCATCCGGATGATTTGGATGTATTGCGCCATCAATTAGTGGGAATTTCCTAATTAATAGGGGCTCAATTCCCTCAGGAATGTGTGAGTAAGGCTAGTGAGGCAGGGGCAAGGAATTGGTTAAGTATTGGACCAAACTTGCTTAGATCAGTGCAATACAATAAGAGATAGTGCAAAGAGATCTCAAGCCTAAGAGAAGCATTGTATTGTTTCATATTATTGACTTAATGCAATATACAGATAGCGAGGTTTTTAGTTGAGGCTTTCCCATATATATCTTTGTGTTGTGTGATTCAAATTCTTTCTCTTTCTTGTTCATGTGATTGTGCAATCGTAATTGGTTTCCACAATTTGTAGAATAGATTCAAATATTTTTTTTAGCATATTACAAGATCATTTTAAATCTATATGGATTTTCTACATGATATTAGAGCAGAAATTACTACAGAAGAGAAGAATACGAGTTTGATTTGAACAAGTGAATCGAATTTGTAGATTTATTCTTCAGGCCCAACAATAGATCAGGATGTCTTTGTGTGTATTTTCTACAATTTACTGAGAGAGGTTGATCATTTTTGCAATTTATAGATCCTGAAATGAAAACACTTTCTAAAATTTTGACAGTTTTTGTATCCAAATCTGCTGCTAGTTTCATAATTTTTATGGGAAAAATATTGTGCATGAAGACTCCAAATAATGCATCATCTGATTCCCACTGAAATATGGTATATGTCAAAATTTTAGACAGTTCATGTTTGGTGTCAAATGTTTGCACAATTTTCAATTGAATAGAGGCAGAGTACAGAGGGAAGCATTTAAAAATAAATAGCTCGATCCTATAAAGCAAATTAAACTGTACATATACTTTATAATGTCAGAAGTTTTAATATTCCAAACAAATTATTAAATGCACAATGGCTAGTCCATTCCAAAATCAAACATTATCAAATATGTTGTATGTTGTAAGGAATTCGATAGAAATAGTGTATATACATACGTGAGCTTTGCCACTCAGTTCTGCACCAAAGCACTACAACATAAAATTCCAAAAGCAGAGGTGTGCCAGCCATTATAGCTTCCATCAAAATGATATCTCGATCTAATATAATCATCAACCTAGTAGCCTAAGTTTCTAAACAAATTGTTCAGTCCATGTGGTCTATTGCATTTCAAAATAAAAAATTACCAAAGATGATGTAAGGAATTTTTTTAAAATAGTGAATATACATATGTGAACTTTTCCATTAAGTTGTGCACGAAAGCATGATAGCACAAAATTCAAAAATCAGGGTTGTGCCAACCATGATAGCTGGCAGACCAATTTTATCTTGATCTAAAATGCTCATCAACCTAGTGCCCCAAGCAGTTGCTACCACTATTGGTGAAAGTACAATAGGCCAAACTATAAGTGATAACAATGCCGAGACAACACTCAACTACAAACCTTGAAGACATGATGGCCATTTGGTAGCAAAAAGGAAGTTGCAAAATATCCAAGAAACGATTCAGTCAAGTTGAACAAAATAGATGATTGAGTTCAGATTCATAGAAATATTTGTTTCAGTGAAACTGTGTAATATGAACAACATACCATATTTGTTTCAACTAAATTTTGCATTTCATCAATGAAATTTACAATATGTGACCTACTTGACAACAAATATACAACCAAAATAAAATATTTGCTACAAATATGTTGATATAAAATTTGTTTTCTTAGACAATGTGCAAATAGAAAATGAAGTAAATTGGGGAACTGACTCCAATGTTATTATAGAAACCTGCAAGAATCCAACACAAATGCTACATTTATTGAACGATACATGGTATTAGGTTGCTTTTATTGAAACCATATGTGTTGTTCAAAACTTGAAGTTTGTCATTTCACATTGTGCATGATGTTAAAACTGAACAATGCCATGCCATGTCTGATATAGTTCCATAAGGAGTCCAAAACATATCATTTTAGCAACCAATTCAGTGAGAAAAACCATATTTTAATGAAGACTCGAACAATTTCCTTACATGTAATGTTTGTGCAATTCCTGTAAGTAATTTCTTGTAAGCTATTTACTTAGGAATATTAAACATAAGGAAACAATACTTGAATCTAGCAATATTTTTCAAGAGACCCCTCAGGCAATCCTAAGCACAAAACATCATTTGAATCTCTTGTGTCCATAGACTTACCTTTCAAGAAAAAACTAGTAATATTTTTAAAGATATCAATTTTGCAATCCTAAGCAAAAAACATCATTTGAATCTCTTGTGTCCATAGACTTTTACCTTTCAAGAAAAAACCAGGAACCTTGATAGCTGGATAAAAGAAAATATTGGGATAGTCTAGGGACAAGAACTAGAGACATACATGCACATGTGCTAAAAGTACATGTTTGTTACTTGGAAAGAGAGAAAAAAATTGTCTTCAGGAATTTATTTTTTTACTGAACATTGTTGCACATTTTAGCACAAAGGTAAAATACACTTTATCAACACCTAGAATTTCTTCTCTTGTTGAAGCTTGTCAAATATTGTAGAAAACAACTATTTGTTTGGATGAAAAAAATATCAATTTAGGCGTAAAACAAAATTTGTTGCCAACTGTGTCATCATCCAGTAACATTATTGTCTAAACTTGTTAAATGATGAGATAATATAACAAAATTCAATTTTTGATACAGTGCATCCATAAATCACTTGAGCCTCATGAAAAAGAAATAGTTGACTCCATAGCTAACGATATTTGCAATCAAAATCAGTTGAGATGATTCAGATAGGTGTGTTATCAAAAATAGAAACTCAAGTTTTGCGCATTCAACAAGCACTGACATGGATTTATTTATCTATGATTCTTTTATGATCAAGGCACACAATGAAATATAACTTATAAGATTTAAAAAAGGACTATTTGTATCAATGAAGACTTGTCACATGAAATGTTTAGGGAACATGATATATCTAGATACCACAATATTTTCCAATGCTAGTGCATAGAAACAATTCAAAATCAGTTAACCATGAAGGTAACATGAACAAACAAAATATGAGATCAAATAATCCCATGAAAACAAAAGATATGCTTCAATATTGTCTAGAGGACCTGTTATCACCCAAAAAAAAAAAATTCAAAACATGATATGTCAACTCTATTTTGATCATGGTATAAATAGTTTTTAAAAGTAATTTTAGCATGGTTAAGGGTATGTTATAGTTTTAGAGGTTTAGTGTTCACCATCAGAATTCAAATAAGGTCTTTATAGGTCCATTCCATAGTAAAAAAGTTCACATTTTTCATTCAAGGGTCATCTAAGTAAGTTTTGGACTAGTTTTATGTAATTAGCCACAAATCCACAGTTTTGTAGCACCGTTAGTTCAAAAAGTGAGTTTTACGCTACGAAAGCGCTGCTACTTTCGTAGCGCAAAGTGCGAAAATTACACTATGAGCGCTACGAAAGTGCATTTTCTTAGCTTTCGTGTCAAATAAACCGAGATATGTCAGTTTCATTTGGGGAATGACATGATAGGGGTATGGTGAGTCAGTTAGTTACTAGATTCGATGTACTTACCTGTCCTACAGTCATCATAGTCATGATAGGATATCAATCAAACATCATTTGGTCATGAGGTGACATCTCTAATTCGATTTTTTTTCCTAATTGAGTCATCTCTGTTTCATTTACCTTCACATATGTTGCCCAAGCTTTGAAGCAGTAAGGATAAATTTGTGGATGTTCTATTCAAAGACAACTCTCACCATTATCAAGTGAGTCTGTTCATCAAATCAAGCGAGGTTGTTCATCAAATCAAGAGAGGTTGTTTTACAGGTTTTAGAGAAGCTAACAAGTTTTCTTTACAAGAAATATGGCAGAGGAGAAGAAGGTCCACAGAGGGGGATATTGTCTAAGATACGAGCCTGAGAATGCAAATGCTGTTATGGAGGATAAAATGGTAATGGAGGCTTTTAGCAAAGTTGTCTGTCTCAAATTTTGTGAAAAGTTGCAGGGTTTCCACACTCAGGTGTCCAAAGAGTTTTCTTTACATTTCAGTGGAACCACTACAAAAGTTGGAATGATAAATATGCTAGTTACACCTGAGATCATAGCTGTTGTGACAGAGATACCAAGGGGACAACAATCTTGGTTTAAAGGTTTTAGGTTTGACATGGAGCCATGCAAGGAATTTATGAAACCTGAATATGTAGACATGGACCTGAACAATGCAATACCCAGAAGCTGTATCAAGGAAAACTATGCAAAGCTACTATTCAACATCCAAAGATATTTCACATGTGAAGGCAGATACCATAAATTCTACACTTATCATTTCAAATTGCTGTTGCATTTCACAGGTATGATATCATTAGATTTACCATTTTACTTGCATACAAGCCTTGCCAAAATGGTTGACAAAGTCCAAGCTAAATCTGATGGTTGTGAAACATCTCTGTTTCATCACGGTTTAATAAATTTACTGGTTTTGAATGAGCTTCAGAAAATAAATAGAGATTGGTCTTCCTTTTTATTTATGAGTGGATTTGAAATGGAAGCCCTAACCCCAGCTAGAAACCCTAAGATTAAGGGGAATCCTTCACCACCAGTAGAAGAATCTAGTCAGCCAGTGGTTACTAAAGCAAAGAGGTTTGTAAAGTTGAAACCAAGGAAACAGGTTGAAGATAGAAATGAGAAAGCATCAGTGCTTGTTGCAGAAACCCCATCACCTGCAAAATAGAAAGTAGAAAGGGTCAAAGAAACAAAACAAAAATAGGTGGCCAGTAAGCAAGAGATCCAGAGAAAGACAAGAAGTCAAGTATCAGCATCAAAGGGAAAAGCAGTTGTTTCAGTGACAGAGGATAGCCCAATGATGAAAGGAAACTTGGATGATATATTGCATGCAATTGATATATAAGAATCACCCATTTTGCAGGTAGATTTCATTGAAGTGAATGAACCCAAACAGAGAAAAATGAAATCAACAAAGAAATTGGAATTTGAAGGTGAGAATGCAGCGTTTGTTTTTAAAGCTAGGAAACCTTTAACCAAGCATGAAAAGAAAATCCAAGAAGGCAGTAAAGATATCCAAGTAACTATTTAAGCAACCAAATTCCCTGAAGAGGTGGTTGATCTCTCATGACCTATAGTGGAGCATGCAGCCAACAATATAATGAAGGGAAAGGAACACATGTCAGAGTGGCAACTACTGGAAGAAAGGGTTAGCAAATCAAGAGATAGAAATAGAAAGAGGGCCAGAAAGCACATCATTGAAAAGAAAAAATTCAAGAGGATGAAGGCTATTTGGGAAGGTCAAACAGTTGCTAGGTCAGAGATCCCAAGCAATGCACAACAGTTCTTTACATGGACAGTTCCAGCCATTAAAGAAGAAAAATTTGTTAGAGTGATCAACACCCATTTGAGAGCCAATAATAGAAAGCTAAGAGGCCAAGTGGAGGATTTAGAGCTACAATTAAAACAGTCTCAAGATGAATTAAAGATTAGAGGTACAAATTGACGAATTCAAAGCAAACTCAAAATGGAAAAAGAGGATTAAATTTTGTGAAGGTTATGTTTTTAGTTCATATAGCTGATGGTTTTGATGAGTCCAGTGATTTTATAAAGTTATAGCATCTTTTTGTTTCAAATTTTGAATAAAAGCTGGTTAAAACTGCTTACACAGTAGTTTTGTAGCGCTTGTAGTGCAAAAAGGATGAAATGCGGTATGAAACTGCTGTAGCAGCTTTTTCACCCTTTCCTTATCAAATTTTGGAGGGAAGACCATGTATTTTGACTTGAAATTTCTAAGGAAGTTATTTCAAGTGAATATCAAAGAAAACCTGAAGGAAAGGAAGCTAAATTTTGAAGGAAAATGGGTAAAAAGACTGCACTACGAAAAGCACTACGAAACTGTGCTGCTTTCGTAGCACAGGTTCGTTTTCACTATTTTGAGAAGTTCAAAGTGGTTTTGCACAGGTGGCATGAAGGGATGACTTGGGACATATGCTAATCATGTTACTGACATCATTTAGCCTCGAATTTATGGGTTACAAGTGGTCAGAATATCTAAAGGAACTAAAAGAATCCTAAGCCTAAAAACATGGGAGCAGTTTCCTAAATTGCAGGAGAACAACATCATCAACATTATGGTCATAACAGGTTGAAACTCATCATCAAGATTCGACTTAATGGAAAGATAAGTGGCAAATGATGTAATCAAGTTTAGATAAAGTTGTTTTGAGTGGAATCAAAAGAGTTCTAATTCTATTTGTAATAAGACTCTATATTAGTTTTACAACTGTGTTTGTAATAAATACCATGTTTTATGGTTAGAATAGGTGTCAAAGCATAGGAATTCGATGTATCTAGTTGTGGATAAGCTTATCTTATGATGTAAATGATCTATAAAATATCAAGGAATTGAAATTGAAAGGGTTGGACATTTGTTAGCAAAAAGACTATGTTTATTGTCAATGACTGTTTTTAGCTTAAAACATAGTTTCTACTTAGACAACTCAAGATTCATAAGGAGTTCTTGTATGTTCTTGTTCTGATGGAATCTTTTCAATATTATATTGCAGTGGTGTTTGCTTATGTTACTCAGAATTCATCAATGATGCTCTAACTTCCTTCATAGACAAACTAACTGTGTGTTTCACTGTTCTACATGTGTATTACTAGACTTGAACTCTGTTATGCCTTGACCTCCATGCTAGGTAGATTGTTTTGGTTTTTCTGAACTATTGTGACTCCATAAGCCCAATGTACACTTTCCGATGTGATTTTCAACTAGTTTATATCATTTATATGCTTTTATCCCATATAGAGTTAGCCATCTACATATTTATAAAAAATCATAAACCCTTGAGAGAGCCCTCTCAGGTTGAGGAGGGTAAGCCTCAGCCAAAATATTGGTCTAAAACAATTACATGAGATTAACTTGATTGGTAGCCTATTAGGTCTGATTTTGTGATAACAGGACCTATACATATCAATTAAAGGAAACAAATATATCACAAATTTACCAAAGATCCTACTGCATGATTTAGCCTAGAATATATGATTGGATTTTCTCGAGAGAAAAAATGGATTTTATGTAATTATTCTAGTACACGATTTCTCTTTGTCCAAGTCATAGTGTAGCGTGCACAAAATTGGTTGTCTTGATTGAAGAGGTGTGATAAAAGCACCATTAAACAAAATTCCAAGGAACTATTGTACAAGGTTTAATAGACAATTGATCCAGGTGGATATTGGTGGCCACCCGCCTATTCCACTTGGGGCCCCACCATTGTCTCTTTCAATTTTTCAATTTCGAAAACTTACTATTTTTAGTATTTTTTCGGGTCATAAACTTCCGGAGCCGTTTTGATGCCCTAAACAATGTTTTTTGGGAAAACCGGGAGAAACATGGATCCATGGATTGATGTTGCTCACATCGAAAGTTGTAGTCCTCGTATAGATCTTTCTAATGAGGTATGGTGCACGTCAAACAGAGATCGTATGTCAAAGTTACGTCCCCGGGAAGTTGAAACACCAATTTACCCAAATGGGGCCCATAGCCTTTGGCGCTTCATCTCCTAGGGTTAGGGTTTTGGATGTTTAGGGTTTTCCATTGTTTCTAAATACTAAATAGGCCCTCGAGCCTCATTGTAAAACAGTTCAGAGGCATGTAGCCACCACATTTCTTCTTAGAGATAAGCTACCAACGCCTTAGCTAGTTTATTCCCATTTTGTCTGTAAGAAAATTTCAGTTCTTTGATATTAATGAAATGAAGTGTTATTTCCACTACATCTTTTTATCTATGGTTATATGTGTATTCTGTTGCGTTCTTGCATAAATCTGGATCAGTGGTATCAGAGCGGTCTGCTATTTCTCAATCCTTCTTTGCATGTCCCCAACGAGGTCGGGGTATAAAGAGTTAGGGCTCGATCTGGTTGAACCTTTGCAAGATCAGCCTTGCAAACCTCGACGACTGCCCATGGGGGATGAAAAGAATGATGAGGGAGCAGGAGATCCTATCAAAATATTACTCGAGGAGGCCCTCGAAAAACAAAGGAATGCGATGATGGATAACTTTGCCCAGATCCTTCAATGACTACCCACCAGCGACACATCTTTATCCAACAACGATTCTGGAGGCGCGACTCCCTTTAAGGTACAAGTAAACTTTGACATTCCCATATTTGAGGGTCAAATAGATGCAGATGTCGTAGATAGATGGTTGAATCTATTAGAATGATATTTCTCAGTTCATGACTTTTCTGACCGGGAGAAGATTATTTTTGCACTCCTCAAAGCTACCCCCCATGTCAAGGACTGGTGGGAAACCTACTGTGAGAAAAAGGATGAGACAGAACCCTCTTTGTTCTCAATCGTACCCACTTGGAATTATTTCTGAGACGCCATCAAGGAACAATACTATCCCGTGGGGAGCTATGATGAAAAGTACATACAATGGACCACGCTGCAGCAACAAAGGGATCAAGATGTGCATGAGATGACGAATCTGTTCCATACCCTGCACACAAAGTTGGGTATCAAAGATTCAGAGAAAGATTTGGTGCTAAAGTATCGTGGTTGTATGCACAGATACATTTAGGAGGAAATGGAGTTCCTAGAAATCTCCTGGCTTGGTACGACATACCGGTATGCTGCCAAGATTGAGCAGAAATTCAAACAGAAGAAGCGAGACTTTGGATCTGCGAATCAAAAGCAATGGAAAAGTACCCCCAAACTGCAGAACAAAGGACAAAGCCAAGGCATGGCGGCACAAGATAAACTGCCAAAACCACAAGCAAAGAATAACACTGTGAAGCCAAAGAAGGACACAGGAAAGTGGTGTGAGTTCCATAAGAGCTCCACTCACAACACAAGTGAGTGTCCAGCCAAGCAGTCGCTGGTGGCCAAGATGAGGGCTTGTGAATTAGATGCATGATCTGACTCTGAATCAGAACCTAACAAAGGGAATGAAAAAGGGAAATAGATTATTGATGCGGAGCCTAACGCCACTGTTTCCACTGCAAAGATCCAGAAGGAGGAACTAGAAGATCCAGAGGAGGAGGAGCGTCTCTTCCACTCACAGATGTGGGTAAAGGGTTTCCCGCTATAGTTCATTATCGACAATGGGAGCCAAAAGAACCTCATTTCAGCAGACGTTGTGAAGCGGTTGGGCTTGCCAACCACATCACACCCACAACCATATACCATTGGGTGGCTTCACCAAGGACGTGATCTCCATGTCAGCTAGCAGTGCTGCATTCCCTACAGTATCAAGCCCTTCACAGATGAGGTATTATGTCACATTGCTCCTCTTGATGTTTATGATGTATTATTAGGCCAAACATACTTGTGGAAGCGACATGCTGTGTATGAGTCCCGACCTCGGGTTGTTATTGTTACTTTGGGAAATAATCTGTATAGGATACCAGAGGTACCACCACCTGCCTCTATCTCTTTGGTTACTGCAAAATAATGCAGTAAGCTCATTTCCCAAACCAAGAAATTTGTTTCCCAGATGATCCACTGAAGAATATTGTGGACATGACCTCCAGACAGGGCTCCTCTGTACGACAACAAAAAATGGACAAGGTTGTGGAGGAGTACGGGGACATCTTCACCTCACCCACAAGGGTGCCTCTGCACTATCAGGTCAAGCACCCCATTGATCTGACCCCAGGTGCGTCGCTACCCAATGGACTGATCTATCAGCGCTCTATTATGGAGAATGATGTAATCAAGAGGCATATTCAGGAGCTGCTATAGAAAGGTCACATCCAATCAAGTTCATCACCCTGTGGGAGCCCGATCGTGTTGGTATAGAAGAAGGATGGGACTTGGAGACTTTGTATTGACTATCGGGTGCTGAACAAGATCACTATCTGGAATAGGTACCTGATCCCACGGATTGATGACCTTCTGGACCAACTCAAATGGGCGAAATATTTCAGCAAGATCGAATTGATTTTTGGTATCACCAGGTACCAATCGAACCCTTTGATGTGTGAATACTGCCTTCAAAGCCAATGAAGGCCTTTTTGAATGGCTGGTCATGCCTTTCGGGTTGACGAATGATCCCGCAACCTTCATGAGGTTGATGGACGACATCTTGTGGCCATTCACCAACTCATTTGCAGTGGTGTACTTGGATGACATTCTGATCTTCAGCCAGACTTGGGAAGATCACCTCCACCACATCCGACAATTCCTCCAAACACTGCGGCAACACAAGTTGTGTGCCAATTTGGAGAAGTACACTTTTGGCATGACCCAGGTTCAATATCTAGGATACATTATTGATGAAAGGGGGATGCATGTGGATCCAACCAAGATCCAAGTCATTTGGGATTGGCCAACCCCAACCACTCTAACAAAGCTTCGCAGCTTTCTAGGTCTTGCTAATTTCTACCGCAGGTTCGTGTTGGGATTCTCTCATATCACTTGGCCCTTGATTCAAGTCGCCAAGGGAGGAGTGAAAGAAAAATTATTTTGGTCAGAATCTCAATAGAAGGCATTCGTAGAATTGAAACATCGCCTTTGTTTTGCCCCAATGCTCACATTACCATACTTGCAACAACCATTTGAGATCGAGATAGATGCCTCTGACTATGCTATTGGGGCAATTCTTAATCAACAGGGGAATCCAATGGCATATCATAGTGAGACATTGTCCAGCACAGTTCGCAAGTATCCCACTTATGACAAAGAAATGTATTCCATTGTGCAGGCTTTTCGACAATGGAAGCATTACATTTTAGGGAAGGAAACAATCATCCACATAGACCACCGACCCCTGCAGTTCATATAGACACAAGGGAAGTTGCAGAACGATCGCCATCAGAAGTGATCCACATATCTGCAACAGTTTCATTTGAACATCAAGTAAAAGAAGGGTAGCACCAATAATGTTGCAGACTGCCTCAGTCGACCACCGATCGTGGCGCTAACCACCCTGCTCAACTCTTGTGGGCACGAGACTTCTGATTGGCCACTTCTCTACAAGAGCGATCCAAAATTCGGCCACACATACAAGGCACTCTTGGGGGGTATGCAAGTTCCAAATTTTCACCTCCAAGATGCACTATTATGTCACCTGGGGACACCTTTGTGTTCCTTCAAGCGAGCGTGCCAAGATGATATGGGAAGCACACTATAGTCAAGTCACTGGGCATTTCGGGGTCGAGAAAATAGTGGCAGTGCTGCACAAGTATTTCTATTGGTTGAACCTTCGACAAGATGTCGGGAAGTACATCAGATCCTACACTGCTTGTGCCATTGCCAAACCGACCATCAAGAAGAAAGACCTATATAATCCGCTACCTACC
Source organism: Pinus albicaulis (assembly GCA_034641835.2). NCBI lineage: Eukaryota > Viridiplantae > Streptophyta > Pinopsida > Pinales > Pinaceae > Pinus > Pinus albicaulis. The sequence goes on from CM076575.1 coordinate 1,127,818,229, forward strand.
CCTAGTCGACCTTGGGAATCCATCTCCATAGACTACATGTGGAGCCTGCCTTCTACTAAGCATGGAAACAACTGTGTTTTCGTGGTCGTCGACAGATTCTCGAAGATGGCCATTATGGCAGCCTGAAATAAGAATATCACAACAGAAGTCACTGCTAAACTCTTCTTTGAACGAGTGTGGGTGCACTTTGGGATCCCACAGTCTATCATATCAGATCGGGATAACAGATTCCTCAACATATTTTGGTCCATCCTCTGGTCAATGTTGGACACCAAGCTCACCAAGTCCACAAATTTCCATCCCCAAACTAATGGCCATACAGAGGTCGTCAACAGGATAATTGTACACATTTTGCACATGTACAATTCAAAGCATCCACGCACATGGGATGAGAGCCTCCCCTATGTACAAAACAGTTATAATCGGGCTCTCCACAGCTCAACCGACCACGGCCCCTTTCAGGTGGGCTTGGGATTCTAGCCAATATGTTCCATTGACATAGCCATGCCATTTGCGGCTACTCAGGCCGATTCGGCTCATGTCCAATCTAAAGTTGACAAAGCGAACAGCGTCATCGAGCGTATTCAACACATCCTCCAATAGGTTTATGACATATTGGATAGAGCTAATGCTAAGTACAAGCAATGACATGATCAACATCGGGTGCCAGACAACTTTCACGTGGGCGACAAAGTGTGGCTACAGTTGCAGAAGGAGCACCTCACTGGACCCCACCGCAAGCTTCACCTGCTCCGATACGGTCCGTACACCATCACCAAGACTGTAGGGAATAATGACTTCGAGCTCAGTATTCCACCATTCCTTGGTCTGCACCCAGTATTCAATGTGGATCGCCTTCGTCCCTACTTCCCACCTCTATTGGACACCTTTGACATTGCAGAACAACTCACACCAACAGAGTTAAATCCAGAATGCATGGAACAGGCCACCACAGATTGTATCATGGACATGAAAATCAAGAACACTCGCCAACAGAAGATCCAACTGTATCAGGTTGTCAAAGTTGTCCAACTCCTGCACCAAGGAAAGTGGTTCACTAGGGACCATTGCTTCCGAAGGGGGGAGGAATGATCCAAGTGGATATTGGTGGCCACCAACCTATTCCACTTGGGGCCCCACCATTGTCTCTTTCAGTTTTTCAGTTTCGGCACAACTTACTATTTTTAGTAGTTTTTCGGGTCCTGAACTTCTGGAGCCGTTTTGAGGCCCTAAACGACGTTTTTTGGGAAAAACGGGACCTATATATCTTATTTTCTCACACTGAAAGTTGTAGTCCTCGGATAGATCTTTATAGCGAGGTATGGTGTGTGTCAGATGGAGATCGTATGCCAAAGTTACGTCCCCGGGAAGTTACCCAAACGGGGCCCATAGTCTTGGTGTTTCATCTCCTAGGGTTAGGGTTTTGTATTTTTAGGGTTTTCCATTGTTTCTAAATAATAAATAGGCCCTTGAGCCTCATTGTAACACAGTTCAGAGGCCTGTAGCCGCCACATCTCTTCTTAGAGATAAGCTACCAGTGCCCTAGCTAGTTTATTCCCATTCTGTCTGTAAGCAAATTTGAATTCTTTGATAGTAATGAAATGAAGTGTTATTTCCGATGCATCTTTTTATTTATGGTTATATGTGTATTTTGTTGCGTTCCCGCATAAATCTGGATCAACAATAGTGCCAATATTATTTCAAGCTTTTTGACATAAAAAAAAGCCTAGTTGTCTTGATTAAAGAGGTGTGATAAAAGCGCCATTAAATAAAATTCCAAGGAACTCTTGTAAAAGGTTTAATAGACAATAATGCCAATATTATTTCAAGCTTTTTGACATTAAAAAAAGTGACTTAAAAACTCAAGATAATTATAATTATGGTAGTTTAACATCCATGATTCATAGCACGTGTACCTCACACTTTGCAAAACAGAACATGCCACTTGAGCGAGCTACAAAGAAATATTTCTCCTCTTTCTTTCCATTATATGTTGCAATTCCATAAATAAATAAAAATTCAGTCTTCCTAAATAGCACTTGAGATTTTTTTAGCTCCAATGGCTGGTTTAGTTGGTTGAATCATTGACTAAAGGTATGCTGCTGACTGCAAGGTCATATGTAGCACGTTCAAATTCATTATGCAATGAAATCGTTCAGGAGTTTCCACACACTACAGTGGTTGGGAGTTTGTTTCCATCTATCCAAATATTCTGGGAAATAGGAAGGTGCCTTGCAATATTTCCCATTGAAAAAAAGGTAGTATAGTTGCCTCAAATATTTACTAAAATGTGACTTTCAATAACATCATGGTATTATTTTAGGATTTGGGGATACATCAATAATAAGGAATTAAGAAAGATAAGATCCCATTCCTCATGTGATTGGGCTAGTTCTACTTTATGCAACATATATCTCTACTTAGAATAGAACATTATCAAGCTTTGCTGAACCAGAAATTTGGGAGGCTGGGTTCATAAAAAAAATTATATTATATGCTATAGTACACAATATCAGTCAATTGGCCGAGTAGATTTCCAGGATCTAGATTATGGTGATAGTAAATTCATAGCTAGGTGATTTCATTGTTATGGGTTGTGGCATTGAGGTAATAAAAAGAAAAACTATACAAAAGTATATCTATTCATGGATAAAAGTATGAGTTGCAGGTAGTCGAATAGATAGACATTTCTTTGGATTAACATTTCTATACATGAATCCCACTATGAAATAGACGTGGTTGCAGTTAACATTGCAAACTAAATGCACACAATAGGAACAACGCAGAAATTGTATTACAGATTTATAGACAAAAAGAAAAAAATGTCTAAGCAACAAAGCGGCAACAATGTGTCCTTGAAGAAGAACAAAATACAGTAGTTGTTTTCTATTTTATATTTTTTCGAAAGTCTCTGTATTCAAAATCATAATTGGACCAAAATTATTTTTCAATGGCACTTTAGACTGAATGTAGATGTAATTTCTAGTAAGAACGATGTTGTTCAATGGAAGTGGCTCGATTTGTCTAGATGGCAACGAGACAAAACACGTGACAGCAGAAAATTAGGTATTTATTAGTACAAGGAAAAGAATGAACAGTGAGATAACAAGAATAGTTTGCAAAAAATATCTGAAATAGAGGTATAATTAGTTGCACAATGTTTTAACACGTACATCAAGAGCAAAAAACTTGGTGGAATTGATGTTTCATGTTATCTTGTTCAAAGTGGCTTTATGTCAGCAATGGTGTTCTCATTGTCAAAGTGAATATTCCAGGTACAAAGAGCTTTTGTAATTCGAAGAATGTAGATGAAATGTCTTCCATGTACTGTTTGAAACTTGTCTATGCAATTTTCGGGAAGTATTGTTGCAGTTGTGGCATTTGCAGAGTGAAATCTATCTTGTTTTCATTTGTCTTTATTGTGCATTTGATATTGATTTGATAGCATGTTGTTTTGTTTTGTTGTACAATGTGTAAATTGATGCATTTCTTTCATTTGTCTCTATTGTGCATTTGATATTGATTTGATAGCATGTTGTTTTGTTTTGTTGCACAATGTGCAAATTGATGAATAGTTTTCATTTGTCTCTATTGTGCATTTGATATTGATTTGATAGCATGTTGTTTTGTTTTTGTTGAACAATGTGCAAATTGATGAATTCAGAAGCATGGGATCTGAACATTTTTGACAAAGTGTTGATAGGGTGGTTAGAATACATTTTTTTCTTTTAATGTACCTTGCACCTTGTTGAGAAAGTTGTTGATAGGGTGGCTAGAACACATTTTTTTCTTTTAATGTACCTTGCACCCTGTTCAAGATAGATAAAAAGTAGTAATTCTTGTTGTGCTTTGTAAGGAAAAAATCGAAGATTTTGAAAAAAATGGAATAGTTATGCAAAACATAGTTACCAAATTATACACAAATTCGATTTGATACTTGTCGATATAAAATTCAATACGGAAAAAATTCCGGAGCATACATCTTAATATGATTAAGATTTATTTAACTTTTCAAAAAAAATTAGAAAATGAATTGAAATGATATTTTTATTAAAATTTTCAAAAAAAAATATCATTAAATATTTTTCTTATACTTGTTTCATGAGGGACAAAATGTATCAAATTTATTAGTATTGCAAAATGAGAAAAAATGTAAGTAAAATATAATAACATAAATAACAAACCTGAAATATGAAGTTCAAGAGAATAACACCTTGGATATTAAAAGTAGGTTTAAAGTGATCTCTAAGTACCAAAAAAAATCATGCCTTAATCACTATTCCTATGGGATCTAAATTTATTTAAATTTTTTATTTTTAAAATATAAAAACTTATCTTTTTTTACAATATTTTAGTAAATAAAACTTATATTTTTTAATAAGTAACTTACCATTAATTAACTACAATTTTTTAATATATTTAACTTTTTAATATAGAAACTATTGCTTTTTATTCTTACTTTTTAATAATAATAATAATAATAAAATATCCATTTTTTAATAAGAAAATTTCTTCAAAATTTTTATATAAAATTTCTGAAAAAATTACTACTTTTCACATTTTAATTTCTCCTTTAAAAAACTACAAATTTAAAAAAAAATATTACTCTTCATTAATATAAAACACATCCTCATACAAAGAGAAATTTGTATGATATGGAATTAAGATTAGAATTATTAAAAAACTATTACACATCGTTTATACGTATTTATCTTTATCGGCGAATTGAATCGTACCGACGAATTATCGAATTTTTTTGCCCAATACAGACGAACTTGGTAACTATGATGCAGAATGTGAGAAAAAATCATAGATATACTAAATACATATATTTTTTATTTGATGAAGGATAGAAAATGTGTTTGTGCAGAAGTGTCATTAAGGAAATCGATAAAATTTGTTGATGTAGATTGTAGTATCTGGGATCCCTTTGGCCCATTTTTTTACAATGTTTTTGAATAGATAAAATGTTGTGTTTCTGCATGCTAGTTGGTGTTTTATTTCCAAAATTTTCTCTTTATAACTTTCATTTAATTGCAGTTGGCATTAATTGCAAATGAGAAAATGTCACAACTATGCAATGTTGCGGATATTTAAATTTGTACTACAAAAATTTAGAACAATTAAAAATAGGAATTGGCTTGCAATGGCTATGTCATTAGTAGTTTCACTATCTTTGATGTTTAGTTCAAATTGTATGTTATTTTGGTGGCATGCTATTACAACAACAACAATGGACTCACCAACTAGGTATGCATTCGGTGATAGCAAAAGTTGTTGTATCATTGTGTCTGGAGCAAGTCTGCGGTTGTCCCAAACTTTAGGTATTGTCTAGATTGTAGTTTTTTAATGTAAAAGTGTGCATCTCTTTATGGTTGTCCCAAACTTTAGGTATTGTCTAGATTGTAATTATCTAATGTAAAAGTGTGCATCTCTTTACGATTGTCCCAAACTTTAGGTATTGTCTAGATGGTAGTTTTTTAATGTAAACGTGTGCATCTCTTTACATCACCTCGTTCTTATATCCCTTTGTTTCTGACTGCAAATTCTATAATACAGATACTTTCACCAGGACAAAATTTGTCACAAAATTGGTCTATGAGGTTGTTTCTTATATTAACTATGATAGTTAGTTAACCATTTTTGTCAACAATATCTGCGTGCAAAAGCTGTCTTTTGACTGGTGAATGCAACTTTGTCATTTTTCCAGGTCCATTTAATATGAGTACATCACCTTCAAAAACATTTGAATGTGCACCTATGCATAGTTGTACTATTGAGCGTGGAGATGCTTGCAAAGTTTTCAATCTGTGAATTTACAAGGAAAAGAAGTTTTAGGTCTCATAAAATTGCATCTATTATATAACAGTAGCAAGCTGTAAAGCTACAAATGTCTAAGTTGAACTATTGCCATGAAGTTTTTTTTTTTTTTTTGTGGTCATAAAGCAATATTAACTTGGAAAGATATAAATTTCTAAACTGAATTAGATGACCAAACTATTGGCATTTTGTTCCTTTCCTGCTTATGCATCTACCATTTGGGGGCCAGTATTCTTGTTTTCCATGGTGTTGTTGAAACTGTGAATGACCTGCTGAAATTTTATAGAAAATAAAAATTTAATGTTTAACATGATTGCATGGAAATAAATTTCAAAATTGCAAAAATACTCAACAATTACAAAGGGTTCATGTTCACGTGTTGCATATGTTATTTGTGATATATATATATAAAGAAGCATAAGTAACCCATGAACAATTTTTGTTTCCTGTCAACTATGAGGCAAAATTAGAAGCATTTGCCAATCTCAAGAGAAAATCCATTAACTGGTTATGGAATCAGTTGTTTAAAAAAATAAAAATAATTTTTAGGTAGGTACAAGAGTAGCAGAATGGGAAATAGGGATAGCAGTATGTGAAATGGAAATTTTTACAATGTATCAAAGAACAAAATTTCTCCTAGCTGTTGTTGTTGCAATATGGGTTTTTTTCAAAGAATTTGTTTTGCAGTTCCTATTACAAATTGTCTATTTTCAATGTAGTTATGTTTATATCATAGAAGATATAGAAGAACTAGATAGAAGTAACTAGTACTATTGGAATATTGAAAATGAAAAAAAAAATTTGTTGTTGTTAGAATCTGTGCATAATTGTTGTACATGTGCAACACATAATACTAATTATGCGAAATGTTTGATGTGAAAAAAGTGACAAGAAACGATGATTTGAAATTTAATATTTGAAGCATTGTTCTATGATTTTGAAAGAACTGAATCAAAGAAGGTTAAACACTAAATTTATCATTGTTGAATGTTATAGGAAAACTTGGTACAAAGACCTATTGCACACAAGATTTAGAAATAAGAGGTTTTTTTTTAGAACAATGGATATTTTGGTGCAGAAAAAATTAGTGTTTGGACAGTTAGTTTGTGTTGCAATGAAATACATTTGCATTGTTTTTCGACAGTTAGCATGTGTTGTAACGAAAGACATTTGCATTGTTTTTCAATTGTTAAAAGATTTGTTGGAGGCATGGAATGAATTATTTTAGGAATTATTCCATGTTTTCAAGGATTTTTCAGGCATTGAGATAGAAAAATGAACTAAAGCTAAATAATCCAGGAGAAAAAATATTTTTTTGGTAACTATGGGAAGCATGGAGACAATGATTTTCGAGTGTCTAGGTTTTCCGGAAGTCAAGTGGGACATGTGCTCTAGATATTTGATATACATGAAAATTGAGATGCAAAATAAAAGTTTTCTCTATTGACAATTGTAAATACAAGATATACAATGTAAATACAGTAAAATATTTAGCAAGAAATATAAAACATTATTGTGGATAAACAACATGAATTAGTTTTCATACCTATTGTCTTATCTGTGAGGCCTTGAATGCAAGATTCTTCCTATATTTTTTCAGAAGAATTTTCTAATGTGTACAAGTGTTTGAGAATCTAGGATGTCGAAACTGGTGTGAAATAATTGCAATTTCATAATTATGAGTTTTGAATAGTCTAGGAAAAATATTTCTCTTAGAAAAACTAGTATTTTTGCTTTGAATAAAACAATGACAATTGTTAAAGTGTGGTATTGTAATCTGTATCCATGTATCTATATAGCTTTGGCCATATTTTGAATCATGTGGTATAAATGATGATACAATAGTTTTTTTATTTTTGTTTTACATGGGCCTGCTGATTAAGTGTAAAATGATTCGATGTGGTGCCTAAATGTATATTGCCAAAATATTTTCCCAACAATTGTTCAAATCTATGATGAATTTATTATGTGTAATTTGGTTTACAAGCTTTAAGAGATATGGAGTAAACCCATTTTTCAATATTTATTTTGAATGAGCTTGAAACCTGTTTGCAAAAAAATTGTGTCATAGTCATGATTCATTATTGGTATGTTTAGTTTTGCAAAGATCAAAAAATTGACAATGGTTGCGAGGATTTAACAAATTGTTATAATGATATTTAGATTTTCATAGTTTTTGAAGTGAACCACAAAGGTATTTTAAGTGAGATAGCATGCTGATATTTCCAATAGGTGTCAAAGACATTGGATGAGACACTTCCCCTTGGAATATTTGTCCAAAAATGGTCAAGAATTGAGCCATAATATGTTGTTGTTGATGTTGTTGTGTGAAAATTGAAATTGTTTTGTTGCATGAATAAAGATAACCTTGTCTCCGCATAGCTATTTTTCAACATATCTAAATTGAAGTCACCAATAATTGCAATTTTTTCTTTGTTTTATTCATGATATAAAATGCGTGTAATGCCATTAATGATTTGTTAAATTGTTGTGTTTCGTGCACAATAGACATTTGCAATTGTAATGGCATTTTGTTGACTATGGAAAGTAGAAATTATTGATTCAATGTGGTTTGTGATATAGGTGAATTGGTTCTTAACTATGCTATTTTTGTACAACAAGTATGAATTCCATGCAAATGAAACAGTTGTATACAATCAAATTTTCTTGCAAAATTTGAACTTGACGGTGGTGCAATTGTTTTTGTTTCTTGGAAACAAATAATGTAAGTGTTCATTAGATCATAATCAGAAACAATATATTCTATATGCATTGATGTGTTTTTGCAAGCATGCTATAGCTCTGTTATCATTTTGACTATAGGAATTGTGGAAAGTTTATGCAATTATTTTTCTCATTGAAAACATGTCAAATTATGATGTAAATGTACAAATTGAGCTAAACAATGAGTCATGACAGTCATTGAAAATTTTTTTATGTATAAAAAAACCTTTTTTCTAATAAGTATTATTTAATGGAAACCATGTCAAACTGTAAAACAGAGCACCACATCAATGTGAAAAGCTATTGATATTGAAACTGGAGGAACAATATTTGTTGTGCAATATAATAGTAGTGGTTCAAAGTGGCCACATGTATGATTTTGGTTATGCAACAAAATGTTGAATTGATAACCACTAAGATCTTGGTTGAAAAGAAGAAAAAATTTCCCATTTTTCAATAGCCAAACATTATTGGAATTGACAACCAATTAGATAACTAGTTGATGTAAAAGGCATCACCCCATAAGCTAATTCTTCATATAGTAGAAGAAGAAGTAGGTGTATCCAATCCTTCCAATTTTTTTTCAAAATTGGTAACTTGGTGAAGATCTTCAAGGTATTTAGAATTTAATTCAGTTCATAGTGATTGCAAAGCAACAACATGTTTGCTAGCTAAACATTGTCGAAAATGAGTCACAATTCCTTGTCGTATTTCAGTTGATGTATAGCGGAAGTGAAGGAGCAGAACAAATGAGTCAAAAAGACAATATCCTAGATTGTATAAGAAATGTTGTAACCTATATAGATGAAACTTGGACAATTTGTGATTAATTTCTTGTAAATGTGATTTTTTTACTGCAAAAGAGTTTTTTTTTGCCATAATTCTCATTGACCAGATATGGGAAGGTGTATGATTGAAAATTATAATTCAAAAATTTTTTGAAGTTCAAGTAGCACAATTTACTCTACATATTGTACTACCAAGTTCTATTAAAGAGGACTATGGGACTTGTTATATAAAATGTAGTTTTCCGGTCTTGTTCTTTATTTCTTTTGTGAAAATTGAACAATATTGAGTATTTTTCTCTCTCGCAAAATATTGAGTATTTTCTCTCTCACAAAACACATAAAGAGAAATCTATAAGTAAAAACAAAACAAAAAATATTGTCTACATGTATTCAAAGACTAGGAAACATGGAAAAAAACTGGAGAGCTAATCCAATATCTTAAAACACTATTGTTATTTTTTGCAATGACATGTCATGCAATGAAGTCATTGGATATATAAATAATAAACATATTAATACTTTAGAAAATGATATTATGAATTATCTAGAAAAAAATGGTTTCTAGTATAAATCAAATCTATAATTTTCTAATGACAATATACCACACATGATGCAAAAAATATACCTAAAGAGCCGATCCATTATCTTAAAACTTTATTACTCTTATATGCAATGATATGTGAGACAATCAAGTCAATGGACATATAAAAAATAAGCAGACTACATAGATTCAACATATGTTGTTATGAACCATGTAGGAAAAAAAAAATTTCACTATAAAACAAGTTTGCAATTTTTTAATAATAAAATTCCCCACATAACAAAATCAACAAATCCATATAGTCATGTAACTAAAGGATCACTATTTTCAAATGGTTGTTTTTTCATGTCTGTTCATTTAAAGAAACAAAAAAAAAATCAATTGATTTTAGCTAGAGAAGTATAGCTTTGTCATTGTTGGTTTCTTATTCAAATTATGTTAATTTCAAGCGCTCAAACCAAAATAATCAATATGATATCTAATTACATATGTACATGGAGTAGGAGTGTGACCTTTGGTCCATTAACAAATATATATTTTTTAAATTTCATAAGTAGGTGTATTGCATGTGTAAATTTGAAATTGCCTAAATATTTTTTGTATCTGAGAACATACATTGAATATACCAGTACAAACATATGTAGCAAAATAAGCTAGATGTAATCTAGCTATTGCCACTTTTTGCAGTTAAAGTTAAACATTGGTGTTGATGCCTATTTCATTTTTACAAGCCACTACTTGACTATTAGACTTTTATTCTCTTATTAATTATAGTTCTTGTATCTAGGGAAATTCCACTGTTCTAACATTTTCAAATTTGCATATGATTTTTTTCAGCAATGCTTGAGTTCAACAACTGGACTAGAACTGATTCTATTATGATATCAAGAGAAAGATCAACGCACTTGCTTGATGTTTTGTCTTCTTTAAACTTTTCTGTTTTTTAGATACAATAAGTAGAACTAGAAAGACAACTACAAAAACTAGCCCCTATAGCTGGAAGAGTTCAAATGTTGACAAATCAAGTATTTTATTCTCTATTGCTACTAGGAAAATGGATCTAAAAAGTGAAGTGGTCTTTGACAATTTATATGCAGCTTTATAAAAATTCATATTTCCACATGGTTTTGTTGTTGTATTTTCCTATGGCTAAAAAATCTCTCCATGTGTTCAATATGCACAAAAGTCTCTCCCAACTCTTTGTAGATTACTGATATATCTGAGTATGCAAGGAGAAAAAACATGAACATGTCTACAATGTAACTTTACTTTGTAGATTCAAATTTACTACAACAAAAGGGAAAAATAAATAAATTCAACAACAATTTTTTTTGACATGTAAGCATAATGTAACATATACTGAATGATGCAAGGCTCTTAATATTCCATGTAAACAAAAACATACAAATTCTTCACTACACCATGTTTTTGTAATTTTAAAATCAAATAAATACTCTAGCCAATAGTATACATGAGTGATACATTTTGGGTATCAATGAACAAAATATATTTGGCTAGAATAGATATGCATTTATGAGAATTGTGTACAAGGCAGGATCACATTTTTACTGCAAAAATAACTAGTACTAGAGGCATTTTTATATGCAAATTATATGATATAGGAGTAGATTTCATGACATTAATATCCAGTACCAAAAAAATGGGTTATATATGGCATGAATTTTGACTAGATGAATAGTCCTCATAGCCAACCATGAAACAAATCCAAGAATTGTAGGATAAGCCTGCCAGTTCCTATTTTTCAAATACCAATATCCTTTATTTTCCAGTGTAACCTTTTCAATTTCTATTATGAATTGATCTCTACTTTCATCCACTGATCATTTAGATTGGCATAGTTACATTAGCTATTAAACAAAAAAAAGGCATGCCATAATTGTCATAATCAAGAGAAAGAACAATTTACCGTTTTAGTTCTTCTCTTTTCCACTTGAGCTCTTACTTTTTTTTGGATAAGCTCACATTTATTTTCTCTAATGTTTCGTTATATTCACCTTCATATTGGCTTCTCAGGGAATCTTATGTTTCCCTCTCCATTTGTTCGCCTGCTATAACTTCCCCCATGGGAACATCTCCAACAGTAAACTGTACAATATACATGTACAGTATATATATATATATATATATATATATATATATATATATATATATATATATATATATATATATATATATATATATATATATATATGTAAAAAAGAGAGAGTAGATTACACTGATCCAAGATATGTTATTATATATTTAACCATAAAATAAGTTTACAAATTTCTAATCACAACACACCACAAATGAAAAAATCAACAAATGCATTTAGTCATTTAACTAAAGGCCCACTATTTTCGAATGGATGCTTTTTCATGTACATTCAAACAAAGAAATACAAATTCAATTTATCTTAGTCAAACAAGGCTAACATTCCCACTGTTGGTTTCTTATTTAGCTTTTATTAATTCCAAGTGTCAAAACCAAAATATTTAGTTTAATATTTTCGTACATATGTACATGGAGAAAAAGAATGAGCTTTGTTCCATTAAAAAATCTATCTTGTAAAATTCATAAGCAGGTATGCTACATTTCTATATTTCATTTTCTCAATATGCTTTGTATCCCACAACACACATTGAATCTCACAAGACAAACAAATGTAGAAAAATAAACCAAATGTAGTTTATTTGTTGCTATTTTTTTCACTGAAAGTTTCCAACGCCATTGTTGTTGTTTGTTTCATTTTTACAATCCACTATGTGACTATTGGTCATTTCCTCTCCTAATAGTTTTTGAAGAAATTGTAGCTATTGCATTATAGGACATTCCATGGCTCCAACAATTTCAAATTTTCATATTGTTGCTTGCAATTGTGCTTCATCTCAACTAGTAGAGTAGAGATAAATTAATTATGATATGAAGAGAAAGAGAAACATAGTTTCCTATTGAAATCATTGCTTTACATTTTTTTGAGTGTCAATTACAACAAGCAGAAATAGAAAGAAAACTGCAAAAAATAGTCCCACTAGTTAGAAGAGTTCAAATGTTGATAAATCAAGCATGTTGTTTTATGTTTCTATTTGGATAATTGATCTAAAAATTGCAAATGGTTTTTGATAAGGTATGTGTAGCATTTAAGGGCTTCATGTCGCCACATGGCTTTGTTCCTCTATGCACCTATATCTCAAACAACTTTCCAAGTTCTCATTATGCTCAAAAGTCTCTTTCAACTCTTTGGAGATGATTGATATATATGATTATGAAAAAACAAGAAACATCATAAATACAATGCAACAATATTATTAAGTTGTTGTCACAACTAAAAATGTTTACAATGTAACCTTGGCTTGCAGATACAAAGAATCCATTAAAAAAAAAAAAAAAAAAAAAACAAACAAACAAAAACAAAACAGAAAAGGAAACATATATTGAATGCTACATGTTGTTAGGATTCTATGTAAAGAAAAATGTAGGTATGTTTCATTGCATCATGTTTTTGCAATTCTAAAATTGAAAAAAAAAATTAGTTGACATTAAGCTCGAGTGATAGATACTGTGCACCACTAGGTGACACCTATTTAGCTAGACGAGATTTGGATCCATGAAAATTATGTTCAAGACAAGAGCACTCTTTATGACAAAAATATATAGTAGTAGAGGAATTTTTCTATGCAAATTATACATGATATAGGAGTATATTTCATGCCATTATTATCTAGTACCAAGGAAAAAAGGCTAACCATGCTATGAATTCTGGTTGTATGAATATTCTTAATATAAAGATTTGTTTTTCTTTTTATTCTGCAATAGAATCTTTTCAATATCTATTATGAATTTATCTTTGTTTGCAATGAATAATTATTTAGATTGATGTAGCTACACTAGCTATCAAATTAGGAAAACAAACCAAAAAGGAAATAGTTGACGTATTTATGTCTTAATGTTAATGACATGTCATAATTTCTAATAATAAGAAAAAAGAGCAGTATCCATATGTACAGACAACCTTGAGATAAAGAATTTGCATTTAAAAGTGGCTTGAATAAGATTGAGAATCAAAGAAAAGAACATGCAATATTGCTAATAGTGTATGATTACAATATTGAAAAGAAAGAGTTGTAGCAAAAAATCAACTTTTGTTAATGAATCAAATGTTGGCAAATGTAATAGCGATTTCACCGAGCTTAAAAAAAATAGAAAATAATTATTCTGCATTAATCACCTAATTATCTATGAACCTTGGACTTGCTCACAACCCTAATCTAAAGGTACATGAGCATTATGATAGGTCTAACAACAGACACATTTGTTTCTTAACAAGTTGCGCACATGGCACTTGAAAGTTTTGCACATGTGTATTCTAACAAGATCTCAATCTATTCTAGTAGTTAAACTAGCATACATGCATCTTAACTATAGATGCTTAAGTCTCAAAATGGATAAAATTTCAAGAGATGCAAATACAATAACAAAAAAAAAAATTTACACATTGCCCAATTTGATTTTCCTAAACGATTGTTAGATTCAAGGACAAAGATAAAAATATTCAAAAAAATCTCAATAAAATAATAGAAGGTTAATGGAGTGTAGGAATTAAGCACAACAGAAATTAATTAAATTCACACACAACAGACAACAAACAAATAGAGACAACTATTTAACGTGGTTCACCCGACCAATCTAGGCTACATCCACCAAACAGAGGTATCAGCAATCTTATTATGCAACAGGAGATTACAACAACAGATTTATCACATCTGCACTTCCTCTTCCTCTCATCCCTCATATCTAATTTTTCCTCACAGGCTTACAATTTATATATGTAGAGAATAAATTGAATAATAAATTTAATTCCATCCTATCACAACAAAATAAGATTAATTATCTCCTCTTCAAGATTTGATGCCATCAAATTAGCAACAAACAACTATTGTTGGCATTATCCATGAGATTTTAGCCAAAAAATAATATGAAAAATCTCAACAATCTCCACCTTGACAATAATTAGCCTGATACCTTTTTCCTGTTATTATTTTCATTTTTTCCACAAGCCAAGAGAAGCCAGACACCATCGTAGCTTCTCTAATAAAACTGGTTTCATGAACATGTCTGCACAACTTTACTTTGTATGCACTTTTTCAAGAGAGACTCCCCGTTCAGTGATAACCTGTCTTACAAAATGGTACTTTATAGGTATATGCTTTGATTTACTCTGATAGGCAGGATTTTAGCCAAATGAATTGCACTTTGGCTATCACAAAATAACTTTTTTTTGTCTTGCAACCTACCAAACTCACCAAACAAACCTTTCAACCAAACCGCTTCTTTGCAAGCATGTGAAGCAGCTATGTACTCTGCTTTTGTAGTGGATAAAGAAACAATGTTTTGTAGCTTTGACATCCAGCTAATAGCTCCACCTGCAAGAGTAAAGACATGTCCTGAAGTTGACCTTCTCTTATCCAAATCACCTACAAAACTGGAATCAACATATCCGTAAACAAATTCACTACTTCTGTTATAAGTGATACAATAATCACTTGTTCCTCTCAAATACCGAAGCACCCATTTCACTGTTGCCTAGTGTTCTTTCCCTGGATTTTCCATATACCTAATGACAACCCCAACTGCATGTGAAATATCTGGTCATGTACAAACCATCGCATACATCAAACTTCATACTGCATTAGCATATGGTATTCGAGACATATATTCCTTTTCTTCATTTGTGTTAGGACATAAACTTGAAAAAAGCTTAAAATGGGAAGCTAAAGGGACTGAAACCGGCTTCACATTGTTCATACCAAACCTTAAGAGTATTTTCTCAATATACTTCTATTGTGATAACCACATCTTACCATTGCTCCTGTCTCTGAAAATATCCATGCCCAAAATCTGTCTTGCTGCTCCTAGATCTTTCATATCAAATGTCCTAGCCAGTTGAGCCTTTAACATGTTGATCTTACTTATGATTTTTCTTGCTAAAAGCATATCATCAACATATAATACTAAGATAATGAATATGTCATTACTTAATTTCTTAAAGTAAACACAATGATCATATTCACTTCTTATATAATTTTGGCTCATCATGAAAGAATCAAATTTCTTGTACCATTGTCTCGGCGACTGCTTCAGACCATACAATGATTTCTTGAGCCTGCAGATAAATTTCTTGTTGCGATTTTGAACAAACCCTTCAGGTTGTTCCATATAAATCTCTTCATCTAAATCTCCATGTAAGAATGCAGTCTTAACATCTAGTTGTTGTAATTCTAAATCAAGCAAAGCAACTAATGCTAAGACAATCTGAATTGAAACAATTTAACAACTGGTGAAAATATCTCATGAAAGTCAATTCCTGCTTTATGAGAAAAACCTTTTGGAACCAACCTCGCTTTGTACCTGTCTTCTTTATCATCAACACCCCTTTTCAATTTGAAAACCCATTTACATCCTATAGATTTTTTGTCTTTAGGAAGTTCTACCAGGTTCTATGTGGCATTATTTTCTAATGCCTTCATCTCATCCTTCAAAGCTTCTTTCGACTTATCACTATTAGAACCTTCTACAACTTCCTGATAGCATAAAGGTTCATCATCATTAGTAGTTAAAGCAACTGAAGTAACATAATAATCATACCTTTTAGGAGGATGTCTGATTCTCGTGGACCTTCTTAAAGATGTTGCTGGTTCTTCCACAATTTGCTGATTATTATCTGTAGGAACTTCTTCATGATATTCATCTGAAACTTGTTCATATTTACTATCATTAGTATTTGAACTGGTTTCAAACTGAATATGTTGAAACTTAGGTACATTTTCCTATTTCAGTTTATTATCTACATCTAGATTATCAAGTGAAGATTCATTGAATTTAACATCTCTGTTAATGATGATCTTGTGAGTTGTAGTATCCCACAACCTGTATCCCTTAATCCCATCACCATATCCAACAAAGATATATCTTTTTGATTTAGGATCTAATTTAGAATGCTGATGTTTCAGAATTAGAGCATATGCATCACAACCAAAAACTTTCAGTTTAGAATAATCACAAGGATAACCTTTCCATACCTCTTGAGGAATTCTGCATCCTATTGTAGTTGATGGTGATCAATTTATCAAATAACAAGCCGTAGATACTGCTTCTGTCCACAATTCCTTCTGCAAATTTGCGTTACTAAGCATACTTCTTGCTCTTTCTAAAAGGGTCTTATTCATGCGTTCAACAACTTTATTTTGTTGAGGAGTATAAGAATTAGTTCTATGTCCTTCGATCCCAACTTCCTTGCAATAATTATCAAATTCCTTTGAAGTAAACTCACCACCATTGTCAGTTCTTAAACATTTAATGGTTCTTCCAGTGATGTTTTCTACTAATTCTCTAAACTGCTTGAAAAATTGGAATACATCAGACTTTCTTTTTAACATGTAGACCCATAATTTTCTAGAGAAATCATATATAAAAGATAAAAAATATGATGATCCTCAATATGAGGTTGTAGGAGATGGACCCCAAACATCAGAATGGATATAATCAAGGATTCCTTTACTAGTATGTTTTCCAGTTTTAAATTTCTGCTTGCTTTGTTTCCCATAAATACAATGTTTGTATAAATCTAACTTAGAAGATTTTAAAATAGGAAGTAACATAAGATGAGATAAGATTTTTAATCCTCTTTCACTCATATGGCCCAACCGTTGATGCCATAGTCGAATAAAATCATTGTCGTTTTCAGATACAGTTGAAACATGATCTGACTCTGTTCTTCCTTCTAACTGAAAAATATTTCCAACCTTCTTTGCTTTTATTACTAATAGGATTCCTTTGTAAATTTTCATTACTCCACCTTGAATAGAAGTTTTATATCCATTTGTGTCTAACACTCCTAGAGAAATAAGATTTTTTCTGAGTTCAGGAACATGTCTTACATCAGTTAAGATTTTAATTGTCCCATCAAACATTTTAATATGGATGCTCCCAATTCCCACAAAATTACATGAGAAATCATTACCCATGTAAACTACTCCATCATTGATTGATTTATAAGATTTAAACCACTATTTATGGATGCACATGTGATTGGACGCACCAGAATCTAATAGCCAATGTTGATCATGATTTGAAAAATTAACTGATAAAACTTCATCACTTATACCTGAACCGGATGTTGAACCTAAACCTATATCTGGTGTGTTTGCTTCTTTATTTTCTGTTGAAGAGTCTCCTTTGGATGTTTGTTGTCTCTTCCAACAGTCCTTCTTCAAATGTTCCGATTTTCCGCAAAACCAGCATTTTAGCTTACTCTTCTTCCCTTTAGATTTTGACCAAGAGTTGTTTTTCTGACTGAAGCGTTTTTATTTAGATCGACCTCTAACCATCATTGCTTCTGATGTAGAGGTTTCTAAATTTGACCTTTTTCTGGTTTCTTCAGACATCATAGCTCCAACAACATCATCAAATTCAAGGGTTTCTGATGAACTAAGACTTATAGAAGTAACAAAATGATCCCATGACTTAGGCAAAGAGCATAATAAAGTTACATCTTTATCTTCTGAATCAAATTTTACTTCTATGCTATCTAACTGCACTAAGAGAGTATTAAAAGTATTCAAATTATCGGTTATTGTTGTACCTTCCTTCATGCGCAAGCTGTACAACCGTCTTTTCAGAAGAATCCTGTTGGTTAAGGATTTTGTCATGTACAATTTTTCTAGCTTTGTCCATAGACCAGCGACTGTTTTCTCTGACACGATGTTAAATAAAACATCATCCGCCAAACACAATCGTATGCCGCTCAGTGCTTTATCATCGATGTCACTCCATTCGTCATATGTCATGGCAAAAGGTTGTTTGGATTTTCCCAAAAGTGCCTTCACCACACCTTGTTGTACGAGTAAATCATGCATCTTGACTTTCCAGATTTCGAAGTTATTTCTCCCATTAAACTTCTCGAACTTAAATCGAGCACTTTGAGTTTTTTCCATATTTAACTTGACTTCTACTCTATGGATCCTTAATTGCCTTTTTAATCAAATTAATAATTTGATAAAAAATTCCCCTTTTCAAACATGCAATTAATAATAATTGGATACCATAAATTTGCTATAAATCGAGATTTTTACCTCTTCTCTCATTCTAGAAAATGAAGCCTCCATAAAAATGACCAGAAATACCAGCTCACGGTGCAGTGGTCTTCAAGTTTACAGTTTGTGGGATTTTATCAAATTGTTAAATTGGAAATACCAGCAACTAGCTCACAGCCTTATCATCAACCACCTATCCCGGCAGTCCGTCGCACACTGTCACAAACTCAGCTAGCAACTAATCGAACGACATTTCAATACAACGAATCGAAAACACTACCTCTTTCAACGCATCCAAGACAACGATGATCGGGGTAACACATGCATATTAGCATGATCCCACATTCCATGGTCTCAACGGTCCACGACATTCTCCACAGCAGACTCACAAATCAACATTCCACGACATTCTAATCAAATTACCGTTCCTTGGGCAATCGCCCACCTTTTACATGGCCACGCAATTCAATCCTATATGGATCCACGCATAGATTTCCACGCCACTCGATCCTGGTTCCCAATCTACGACCACACTCAATTTCACACAATTCTTTAGACAAACAACCACATAGATCTTTAATTTCACACGTTCCCTTACAGGCATTGTGGTAAGAAACTTCGTCTGGGGACAATTGATCTACAAAACCGTATAGTGACAAGCTTTACACTCCTATTGCGTTTCGGTGAATGTCAAAGCCATGATCCGAGAAATTTTATTCAGACAGAATCTCTAAAACTCCATTCCAACCTGCTCTGATACCAATTGTAGGAATTAAGCACAACATAAATTAATTAAATTCACACACAGCAGACAACAAACAAATAGAGACAGCGATTTAACGTGGTTCACCCAACCAATCTGGGCTACATCCACCAAACAGAGGTATCGGCAATCTTATTATGCAACAGGAGATTACAACAGCAGATTTCTCACATCTGCGCTTCCTCTTCTTCTCATCCCTCATATCTAATTTTTCTTCACAGGCTTACAATTTATAGATGTAGAGAAGAAACTGAATAATAAATTCAATTCCATCCTATCACAACAAAATAAGATTAATTATCTCCTCTTCAAGTTTTGATGCCATCAAATTAGCAACAAACAACTATTGTTGGCATTATCCATGAGATTTTAGCCAAAAAATAATATGAAAAATCTCAACATGGAGGGCCAATGACATCTTACATCCTAGACTAAATCTTTGTCTTAAGACAAATTGTATATTACAGAAACAATGGATCTTTGCCAACATATTATATCTTTGGCCCATAATTGGATTAAGATAATAAAACATCCTCATCCATGAATATGCAATAAAAAAAAAATTACTATAAAAGTTGAAATAAGTTGAAATAAGCCCATTCTCTAAGTGGAATCATATAGCACATCTTGAACAATGTAATCAGATAAATTGTGACATTGTTTGCAACTCCTCCACAACTTTGCCATATGATTCTTTATGTATCCTAGACTTGTTTAGAAATATGCCTCACATGCACTTTGACATACACAAATCCTTTACTCCTGCTATTATTCTTATTAACCGAATAAATTGATATACCAATTGTGGTTTATATTAAGTTTGTCTAACTGGAATCATATAGCACATCTTGAACAATGTAATCAAATAAATTGTGATATTGTTTACAACTCATCCACAACTTTGCCATATGATTTCTTTTTGTTGCCTAGACTCGTTTAGCAATAAGTCTCACATGCACTTTGACATACACAACCTCTCTACTCCTAATAGTATTCTTATTAACCGAATAAATTGAAATACAAATCATGTTTTATATTAAGGTTATCTGGAGTAGAAAGACAATAATTTAAATACAATCATCTTATAATATTGCAAGAATAATTGAAAAAAAATGTATTCTTGAAAACATGAACACTGCTAATAACTAAATAAATGCCTTACGTTTTTTGTTGCAATTTATTCTAGAAATTTAAATGTTTATTGTAACACATAAGATATTCGAGCCTTTATAGATGAATTCAAAGGTATATTGAAAAAGAATACATGATTTTTTTTCACTTGACTCTAAACTTATAATCAGTTTCATATTATGATTTTCATATCTAGATGCACGCCTATCTATGTTGCATCTGCAGTAGTGTACAAGTGAAGGATTTACCAAATTGGAATGTATTCTTCTGCAACAACTTTTCTTGTGGAAAATACTAGTAATTCATAGTTGTAATAACTGTATGTCCAAGAGACAAGTAATAAATCCCATTGCAACATCATTTTTTTTGCCCTTGATTTTGTGCTATAGTGTTAAGAAAATCCCTTGACAATCTGCTTTCTAGATTGCTCAAAGCAAGAAGAATTTTTTTTGAGATCATTAGTAAGGTATTCCTTGGCCTCAATCTAAAATTTAGCAGAAATATCAAGGGGAATTATGATTATCAATAAAAAATGTAAAGGTGCCATTGGCACTATAGATCAAGACCTTTTGCATAATGGGTATTTTAGGGCCATAACCCCATTAATATAGAAACTTGTTTTAAATATATTAAAAACAAAAAAATTAAATAGATTTATTGCACATAACTGGAAATAATGCATATCGCTTTTGATAATTGAAGCAATGAAGAAGAATTCTTGAATGAGTTCTCCAAATTAAGACCGATTTCTGACCTTCTTCTTGTCCTTGTCATGTTGCTTATGTTGATAGTATGCATTTTTTAGCAAAATCAATTTTGGGCCCATTTTCAAGGCAGGGAATGGTTTTTGTTTAATGCATAGTGTTGGTGCTAGAAAGAGTCAAATAGCATGTCAGATCATGCTTTCAAATAATTCATGAGGGAGGGATTCAATCCTGGCCTACCTACCAATAGTTTTAGTCTCTTGCTTCCAGGAAAACTTCATGTCCTCGAAGCTTATCTGCGCTTTCATTTTCTTCCTCCCAACAGAGCTGTTCCTACCAGAATAGCTGCTAATTGATCCCAACACCCCTGATGAATGATGGATTGAACCAGGTGATAGGAATGAACCTTAAGTAGTCATCATATAAAATTACGCCACCAATATTTTCAAGAGTTTGCATAATTACTTTTCCTCCAGTAACATAAGACAAAGAAGTCAACATTATTTGGTTAAAGTCATGGTACTTCTAGATTTTCATGGTAACTCCCAAGTTATGAATTTATTTAATGAGCGATTAAATTTATGCAATGAATGCCTATTTATTTCATTATCCAAGGGTGCCTTCATCTTCCTAATCTATCTATGTAAAATTTAATTCAAAGAAAAAAATATCAAAAGATTATGCACACATTAAATATTAAAAATAAAAAAGCAACAAGATGGTATAAAGTAAATACTATATCATAATAATAAAACTTGAAATTTGGACTAAACATTAACATATATAATATATTAAATTGTTAATAAAAAGTGCAACAATTATAACATAGTGACTAGAACCTCTGAATTACATTGATGATTACCTGAAACCATATTTAACCCATATTCTATTGATTAAGGACTATTTTCGACGTACATAGAAGAGAGCATGTTCAATTTATACAACAATGTGTGCAACACATTAGTCACATAATGTTTACTAGTTTATGCTACTAGGAGCACCGCCCACCTTACAACACCAAATGGCGTAAATGTTTTTTGTCAAATGTCATATGACATAAGTGTTCTCCTAAGAATCAATGTTATAAGGTAAAGGACACATGTCCTTCGAGCAATTAAGGACTTCAAGTCATTGTTACTTTCTAATTATAAATACAACACCAAAAATAACATTCAGTGGTCTGGTGGAAGCTATAGAACCCTAAAGAAACAACTTTCCCCTTCCCATTAACGACATTATGAACATGAACGTCTGCAACTCATATATTCCTACCAATGAATCAAGATAAAATTTGACTTATGACACTAAGTATCAAACTTCTCATATGCCTATAGTTAATATCAAACCCAACGCAGTTAAGAAATTATATGCAAGGGCACGAACCATTCAAAACTTTGCTAGCTATGTCAAACTGCTAAGCGGTTAAGATCATATATAAGAGGTCTGGGCCATTTTGAACCTATACACACTAGCCTATATTAATATTATATACATTTAATTGTTATAAAATTAGTACTTTTAAACCTATATAGTTAAAACATATGTTCCTAGAGTCAACACTTATCCATGTCAGCAATAATACCAGGTTAGCCTTACCACGAAATAAAATGTGCACATAGTATTTCAGGAGATAGATAAGTGTTGCTCATATATGACATATGAATGCATAAATAAATGTAATTAGTTTACTAGGTACAAGTGTGATTCTCCATAACATCAGATACTAGTCTAGATAGTCCCTTGTGGGTATAGACAATGCTTTATTTCGTTTGAATACATACTATTGCAGACTCATATTTCCAGTGTTACACGATGCATCCTGATAAGCAGCTAAGTTGTTCATGATTTTAATCAGTCCAGGGTAGTGACATGGTCTAGAGTATTAAGTTATTGTCAACGATAACAAATTCACGTCCACAAAAAAGGATCACAAGCTAACATTTACACAAAAATCATTTCACGACCAAAGAACTTCAAGGCAATCTATCTTTCAGCGAATCTGAGCGGCTCTAAATTTCCAAGACTTGCCCCAAATTATTTTTCTTTCTCCTCATAAGTTTCTTGTCTAGAAATTAGTTATCTTCATAAATCAGATTAGGATTTTGATCAAGGACCAAATGAAAATACGTCGTGTTAGTGGGATGCAATTATACCAACATAAAAAATAAACTCCAAACATCTGGCGACGCTTTCCCTACATCTGATCTGCAAAAAACCTATGGAGTGTTCAGTAACGCTATTGAGACAATTCTTGAACAACGTGGGAAGCCCATAAGTAACAGGAAATTGGCTTTGAGTGCAAGAAATTTTCTTGTGGAACAACGTTAATCATAACATCCTTGTATCTATTGCAATGACAACAACATCGATGCCACTTTCCTGTGCGATCAATCCACCAGAAATAATTCTGGCAGCATCCATCATAAGATTGATGACAAGAATAATAAAAATAAAATGAGGAATTAGGATTGTGGTTTTTCTTCGTGGTTTCTATTCCAAAGAAATGTTATTCTGAATAAAAATTGGGCACCCTACCTTCCACATGGAGTCTGAATTTCAAATGGTTGCGGTGGCCCAACAACCATACAAAATGCGTCGATAAAGGTTGAAAGAGGAAACAAAAAAATAAAATGAAACCCTCATACTAAGGCCGAGTTTTGCAGCTCAACAGAAAATATCACCCTTAAATTGAATGTCTTAGCAATGTCAAAACCATTTAACAAGGAAAAGGTTGAGGAATTGCCACCGGGCTAGGAGACCCCTGACCTCTATGTAAAATCATGAATTTCTTTTCCAAAATATTGCAACCAGGTCTTATTTATTCCACATATATATATATTTTTAGGACCCATTTCAACGGGATTTTCATATTTTTGTTTCATTACTCTTGTCAAAGGAGTAGTTAGAGTTTCGAGTAGCCAAAGTTTTAAATTCGCAGGACATTCAATCTTAATGAACCATAAAAAAAATAAAACTGTAATCTAAATACAAGCATTAGTTTGCACCTGGTCCAAGTATGAATTATGGAAGCAGTCTACCTCCTGGAAGAGTGGCCATGATCCTTATCATAATGCACCTGCAACACAATGATAAACACATTAGTACACTCAGGTAGAAAACAAGGGCCATGGGTACATCCATAATAAAGAAAAACAACAATATGATACCTGAATCGTGGTTTCTGGGAAACCCATAGGCACGCCTGGTAAGAACAAACCACCAATGAAAAAACAAGAAAACCTTGAAATCTTTTTGGCCTGTGTGAAAGGAGTCAAACCCTCCACCAATACAACAACAAAGTACCAAATCCTTGAAGAGCGATCTCTACCAAAGCACCATAAAAAAACCCTTAAATAACAACTGGAGACAGAAATAAACCCTTGAAGAGTGATTGGATATAGAAACCAAACTACCAGCAAAATAAACAAGAAACCCTTGAGAGCTTGCTAAACCCGCAGAAATGGCTGGTAAGACCAAACCACCAAGGAAAAAGAAAGAAACCCTTGAGAGCTTGTTGGCATGTGCGAAAGGCGCCAAACCCTACACCAATACAACAATAAAGTAAACAAAGTTTCTGATCAAACAGGAACTATTACCTTAAAATGAGAACTCTAACACAAAAAAACTAAAAAAACATGAAAAAAAACCCCAAAAACAAAAAGTATTCCGTAAAGCATTTTTTTAGGGTCGTACCAACATTCTTTTAAAATTATATCAAACCAAATTTTTTCTGAAAAAGGATTGAAAAAACACCCTTGAAACAGAAAGTATTGATGTTGGAATAACAAAAAGAAAAAATCGGGTCACAATTTTGACACTTTTTAACAATAGAATTAAAGATAAAATATTATGATTTTGAAAAATCATAAAATTCCATTAATTTTGACACATGATATTAAAGATGAAAATATCATGTCTGAAATCCTTATAGTTTCCAACAATTTTCATCCATCTTGTTAAAGATGTTATCTTGACTCTAAAAAACCTTAAAATTGTAGTTATTTTCAACCATAACATTAAAATATCATATCACAGAAAAAACTTAATATTTTGACAAATTTTCAACCATGGTTTTAAAAATATTAAGTTTTTAACATATTTAAACCATGAAATTATGGACAAATTATATGACTAAAACAATTTTTAAAAATGAAAAAGTAAATGAAAAATTTATTATTCCAAGATTAATTTGTATTTTAAAGCTAAAAATATATCTCTTTTCAAATTTTAGCCTAAGACAACTTATCTAATTGCAATCAAAACCTAAAATCAACTATCAAAACGAAGTGTCCCCTTTCAAAGAGACATAAAATTTTCAATTTTTTTAAAAGTATCTTATACCATATGTTAACAATAATATCATGGCAATATCACTCCATAATTTAAAAATTCAAAATTAATTTCTAATATTTTTCAAAATATCAACTTTGGTTTTTTGAATATAACACAAATTATTTTGGTAATTCATTGTTGCACTGTGGATATTTTATAGAGATGAATTCTTCATAATTAAAACATAAAATCCAACAAACATAGAAATGACTCATTACTTCATGTAAGATCATATGGAAGTCAAAATATGCATTTCAAGTTACCATGCAAACATCAGTTACATAAAAACATATTAGAAATTTATTCAAAATCAGTCATACGTTTTGGAACACCGTCAGAACCTGCATCTTCAAATGAATGACTGGATGCACTAGTTGATGAAAGAGGAATATGGATCATCTTCAGATGAATGACTGGATGCAGATGAAGATGATCCATATTCCTCTTTCATCAACTAGTGCTCCATCTGAGTCAACATGCATGCCCACCATTTCAAGTTTCAAAATTATTCTATAACTACGACTAGATTTAGTAGATTCCGATCTCAACACTATTTCTTTTGGTATAATTTCTTCTAAATATCTATGCTCTTTAAGTGAAGAGTTCATCTCTTTGTTAAATTGAATTCATATACAAATATGTCAACATCCTCAAATTTTAAGAGGTATGTGCGACGACGATTTATATTTGTGCCCTTTCTATTTCTCTTTCTTCCAATTATTTTTATCAACTGCCATCTCTGGCTTGTACACACCATTGAATGGGTGGGTATTTGTGGCATACCAATGTACTTCAACATTTGTAATATATTCATTTTCTTTAATGAATTTTATAACCTTGGAAATCCAGAATGAATAGCTAAGTGGATATCCATCTGCTAACATTGCAAGCATGAAACCCTCCTTAACATCCTGCACAGAACCTCTGTAAAGGTCTTCCATGGATTCACGTTGTGAACTTGATATTCTAGAACCAATATAGATTTCTTTTTCTTCTACCTGTGGAGAATTAATAATACCTTGATATTGTTGTTGTTCAACAATGTGTCTTTCCTCGTCTTCATTTGGCATATTTTGTGGCCAAATAAATGGAGTCCTCAAAAGAATATCCTCATTTATTGATTTTGAAATCATATCACTTTGATTATTGAAAAAACGCTCCCACCAAATTGAATCAGCAACATCAAAGTACTCATATGTATCTCTAATACATATTTTAATTTCTTCCAGACATTCAGAATAATTTATATATCTCTTATGCCTTTGTGCATTATGGATTTCAACAAATAATTGTAATAACAATATCTTTGATGCAAATATTAGACACTCTGGAATGAACTTAAAAATGGCTAAACCTGATGATGACCCCCATTCTGCAATAGTTGAATACTTCTTGCCCCATATAAGTGTTATCCCATTAATTTTTTTGATACGAAAATTATGATGGAAGCTAATGTCATCAAGTTTTTTAATGCATTTCTCCTCACGATGCGATCCCAGAATAAGCCTTGTATGCCAATATTTTCTTCCAACACATGAAAAATAGACTCTGGAATATATTGTTTCTTAATACATTCAATTAATGATTGTAGGCTCCCAACATCTTTCCCATCAATGTTACTGAAAAACGATTGAACATTTGATCAATATGGTCATGAGTATTCCCAACAAGAAGGAAACCAACCTTTATCTTTTTAAAAATTCCCAATTCAACAAGCATGTTTACATACCCAAAAAGAACTTGATTTTTGTTTTCACGGCTTGCATTGTCCAATTGTACATACATAACTTCAGGAAGAATAACATACCAATGAGTCACCACATCTTGGATTATAGTTATGGTTAGATTTTCAGAATTATGAATATTTGAAGTTCTGAAGTAAACCCTTGGCAACATCTTCCCATTAAAGGCCATACAACCAACCAAGTGAAACTGAATAAAATTTTCCTCTTATAAATTTTTTGGCGTGCAGACAAAATGTGGCATAATTTTTTTCTTTTGGTCCATATCATCAATTATCAAACCCAAATATTTATTTGGATTATCATAACACTTCTTTCGAAGTTTATACAATTTTTGTCTTTCACTTTTTGCTAATTGTGATGCTCTTGAAGTTCTTTGACAACGAAATATGGACATAAAATAAAAAAACCTATTAATAAATATATTTTCATAGTTGATAAATATCCAATTTTTAAAAATAATGTTATGAATGCATACCTCTTTCTGCCCCTTGAAATTTATCCCTTTTTGCTTGAAGAGAAGCAAATGTACTGCAAAACCCCATCCTTGTCTTCTTATAAATACGAACATTGTTGAATTCGTTCTTCCATACCCTTGTAAAATATGAATATGTAATAAAATTACCAACTCCTTCAACACCTTCTGCATAATCTTTGTATAAGTTGTAGATTTCTCGTCTCAAGAAATTATCTGGAATAAGTATTGTGTCTCTATTTGGCATACACTCTCCATGCTTTTAAAATAAGTCTTTCATCCATGACATAGCATTATTTGCTAATGGCCCAACCTCTCGTTTATAGCGTACTTCTGAATAATATGTGGGATCATTTTCTAGTCTTTCTTGGATTCTTTACAAACGAAAATTACCAATTGAATGCAACATTTTGAAAGCCTTTCTATAGAGAAATACATTCCCAATATGATAATCATAACCTGCTAGTATAGATTGCATGAAATCCACTAAATATGAATTTTGCGTGCTTTTATTCATTGACAAATATCTTTTCCTTTTCTCAAAAGAAAAGTTGAAATCCATATGTTTCAAGCAATCCTTTCGAGAACATTCACTTGAAATCAGATGAATGAAAAAACTTTTGTTTGTGATATATGTTGTCCTAACCCTTGTATAACTGGAATATTTTGGATTGATATGAAAAGGTCTACTCCTACTCCTAGTTACAATATTTTCTTGCAATGAACTCATCATTCCATTATTCTTTGTAGAAGCAGTTTCATCACCATTAGGAGGAATATTATCCCCACTATCATCATTTTCAACATAGTTAAGAAACTCATTAGCATCATTGTCTGGAAAATATTCATTACCATCCTCACTTGAAGAAAATTTTTCACAAGAATAATCTACACTTTTGAAACCTTGACTCAAACAAAATTATTCACCATCTTCATCCATGATGTTGAAATCTTCCCTTGGAGGATTCAATTCTTCATCACCATGAGTGTCTTTGAAACACTCACTTAGAGAAAATGCATTTTTCATATCCATGCCTTCTAAATTATCATTTGCAAGAAACTCTTCATCCTCCCCTTCCTCAGTGGTGCTCTCATAATCCTTGGATTAGGCCTAAGTGGAAGCTTTGAATCTCTATCTATTGAAAATTATTCATCTCTCCCTCCTGTAAGTCTTGTAATCTCAGGGATTAGGCCTAAGTGGAAAGCTTGAATCTATATTCACTAGAAATTATTTATCCTCCCCCTCCCCTTCCTCATTGGTGCTCTTATCACTAGTACATTTGGCTAGAAATTTCTATTATTTTACATTCACACATTAACAAATGTTGGAAATTTCCCCAAAATTTATCAATTTTTCAAATCCCACCCACAACTGTTTCTATACCAGCGTTTGGAGACAAGTGTTAGTATTGCAACACATAGAAGCTAGTGTCAGTCTTGCGACGTTTGTAGCAAAACGTCGAAATTGCGACAGTTTTGGAAAAAGTGTCGAAATTGTGATGGATAAGAGCTATATGTCGCTATTGTGACGTTTGGAGGAAAACGTCGCTATTGCGACAGTTTCGGCAAAAGCGTCGCTATTGCGATAGTTTGGGAACGATCATCGCTATTGTGGCATTTTGGGCTAAGTGTTGCTCTTGCGACGGTTTGGGCTAAGTGTTGCTCTTGCGACAGTTTGGGTTAAGTGTCGCTATTGCGACGGTTTGTAAATTAATTTCTTTGGCCTCTCCTTTAATAAATAATAATCTAACTTGGGTCCCCTTTTTGAATGGTTGGAGCAACATAATAAGATATCTTTAGTTGACATATCACATTGTGATGAAGATGGAAGGTGGTTATGATGGGACTTCTAAGGAGTTTCATAAAATATTAAAGACGTGATGCGCTCACTCCTTGGTTCAATTTTAATGTGTGCCCCCAACCACGGTCGGGTGCACCGTGTTGCGCAATGTGAGGTCGCCCGACCGGGCGCGTTTGGGTTGGGCCGATTCGTTTGAGGGCGCCCGTATCAGTTTTGCTAATTTTTGACCGCCCAGGTGCCTTGTGCACGTTCAAGTGGCCCGTTTTTCATTTTCTCCCTTGTGGCATCGTTCGTTCGGGCGCGCCGTACTGTCGCACCGTGTGAGGTCGCCCGACCCGACGCGTTTGGGTCGGGCTGTTTCGTTCGAGGGTGCCCGTATTAGTTTTACTAAGTTGTGACCGCTCGGGTCCCTTGTGCACATTCTGGCAGCCCATTTTCCGTTTGCTCCCTTGTGGCATCATTCGGTTGGGCGCATCGTGTCGCTCCATGTGAGGTCGCTAGAGCGGGCACGTTCGAGTTGGGTCGGGTTGTTTCATTCGAGGGTGCCCGTATCAGTTTTGCTAAGTTGTGACTGCCCGGGTGCCTTGTGCATGTTTGGGCGGCCGGTTTTCCATTTTCTCTCTTGTGGCATCGTTCGGTCGGGTGCGCCATGTCACGCCATGTGAGGTCGCCCAACCGGGTGTGTTCAGGTCAGGTCGTTTCGTTTGAGGGCACCCATATCAGTTTTACTAAGTTGTGACCGCCCCGGTGCCTTGTGCACATTCGGGTGGCCCGTTTGTCGTTTTCTCCGATGTGGCATTGTTCGGTCGGGCGCGCCATGTCACGCTGTGTGAGGTCGCCCAACTGGGCACGTTCGGGTCGAGTCAGGCCATTTCGTTCGAGGGCGCCCGTATCAGTTTTGCTAATTTTTGACTGCCCGGGTGCCTTGTGCACGTTTCGGTGGCCCGTTTGTCATTTTATCCCTTGTGACATCGTTTTCTCGAGCGCGCCATGTGAGGTCACCCGACCAGGCGCGTTCAGGTCGGGTCATTTCGTTCGAGGGCGCCCGTATCAGTTTTGCTAAGTTGTGACCGCCCAGGTGCCTTGTGCATGTTCGGGTCACCCGTTTTCCGTTTTCTCCCTTGTGGCATCGACGTTCGTTCGGGCATGTTGTGTCGCACCGTGTGAGGTCGGCGCCCGACAGGGCGCGTTCTGGTCGGGCCATTTCGTTCGAGGGCGCCCGTATCATTTTTTCTAAGTTGTGACCACTCGGGTCCCTTGTGCACATTTGGGCGGCCCATTTTTCGTTTGCTCCCTTGTGGCATCGTTCGGTCGGGCGCGCCGTGTCACGCCGTGTGAGGTTTCTCGACCGGGCGCATTCAGGTTGGGCCATTTTGTTCGAGGGCGCCTGTATTAGTTTTTCTAAGTTGTGACCACCCGGTGCCTTGCGCACGTTCGGGTGGCTCGTTTTCCATTTGCTCCCTTGTGGCATCGTAATTACATTGAGCACGCCGTGTCGCGTCGTGTGAGGTCGCTCAACCGGGCACGTTCAGGTTGGGCAATTTCGTTCGAGGGCGCCCGTATTAGTTTTGCTAAGTTGTGACCACCCGGTGCCTTGCGCACGTTCGGGCAACCTGTTTGTCATTTTATCCCTTGGTCGGCGGCGCCGTGTCGCGGCGTGTGAGGTAGCCCGACTAGGCGCGTTCAGGTTGGGTCATTTCGTTCGAGGGCGCCTGTATCAGTTTTGCTAAGTTCTGACTGCCCGAGTGCCTTGTGCATGTTCGGGTGTCCCGTTTTCCATTTGCTCCCTTGTGGCATCGTTCGGTCAGGTGTGCCATGTCGCGCCATGTGAGGTCGCCCAACCGGGCGCATTTGGGTTGGGTCGTTTCGTTCGAGGGCACCCGTATCAGTTTTGCTAAGTTGTGACCGCCCGGGTGCCTTGTGCATGTTCGGGTGGCCCGTTTTCCGTTTTCTCCCTTGTGGCATCATTTGGTCGGGCGCGTCGTGTCACGCCTGTTAGTGTCAGTCTAGTCATACTGCCATCAATGATCAAACTTACTCTTTTTCATTTGCATATTAGGAGTCCCATACCATAAATTTTCATCATTCCATTAGGTCATGGATTCATTGATGGTAGTGATCTTTCATCAGTTTTCCCTCATGTAAAAATTGTTGATTCTCCTCTCTATGGTCTTCAGTCATGATTCATTTTCACTCCCAATTCATATTATTAGGTCATAGGGTTGATCTCATTAGGTTCTAGGGTCTTATCATGGTCAAATTAACGAGTCAAGTGTCAATAAATATCGGTAAGGTCATGAGGAGGTCAAATAAACTCAAAGGCACAGTATCTAAAAAGATCAAAGAATTTTTCTATTGAGCTTGATGTAATTTTCACCGCAAAACCATGTTTTGAGGTGAAAACATGGTACTTTTCTTTTATTGTCATATTTTATGTAATTTTATGTCTTCACATGTAATAATTTGAACTTCAAAAGATGCCATCTCCACAAAGCCGACACCCTGCCTTTCAAAGGTGCTTTCCACAATGTTTTTAGTGCAAAATCATGTTCTAAGTATGTCCATCAGAAAGAGCCCGAAAAGAGCTTTCCAACGGTATATTATACTCTCAAAAATGACTTTTGTATTGGAAAATATGCCGAAGTGAACAAAAGTCCCCAAAAGCCTAACCCTTCCCCTTTTCTCATTTGTCTCTTAGACTTTATTTCATAAAATTTTAAAGTTTTTCATTATAATCCCCTTCTTCCGATTCGATCGCAACCCTTTTCCCCCGATCCAATCGCAACATTCAATCGCATGGTCCCGATTGACCCACCTCTGATTGAGAAACTCCAATGCGATTGAACCCCTCGATTGTATCTGAACCGTTGATCTTCTCATCGATCCGACGGCCCATATCCGATCGCATCGCAACTTCGCAGCGCTCCCAACTTTGTTCTGGCTCCTATGATAACTTCCGATGTGATTGACTCCCGCCGATCGCATCCTCACTGTCAATCCGCCCTTCCGATCGGACGGCTCACAAGTCATCGCACCATCGCAATCGACATTTTTCCCGTGACCCTTTACTCCCGCTCCACTCCTCCGCCGATTTGAGATTGCGATTGGCTAGGTCCCACCATAAACCATTCCGCCTTTTCCCAAAAAAAGTGGTTTTTCCTTTGTAAAGTGCGATAGATCGATTTTAAATATTTCTTAAGCCTTTTCACATGTTTTAAAACTCCGCGCTCGTTCCCCGCCGATGTGATGAATCACACATCGCAATCGGCAGTTCCCAAAAATACTTTGCCTCCACTCCTTTTCCCGATTGCGATTGCGATTGTCCCCGGTCCCACCAAAACCCTTCTGCCTTTTCAATCAAAAAATGGTTTTTTCCTTTGTAAAGTGTGAAACTCATTTTTATTTGTTTTATAAAGGCCTTTTCTTCCATCGCATAGTTTTCATCGCAATGTTATTTCCTGACCCGCCGATGCGATGAATCACATGTTGCTCATCGCACCGCGCGTTTCCTCCACTATATGTCGCACCCCTACCCTTCCGACTTGTGATTTCGATTTCCTCATAGAACCCATCACATCGCAAGACTCCAATCGCATTTCCTCCGCTATGTGATACTCCCCCTCCCCTCTTCCGATTGTGATTTGCAATAGCAATGTGGGCCCACCATGCTTTCCTTTGCTCCTTTTCACCCAAAAAGGGGATTTTTTTTTTCATTAAATGGAAAAATTTCAGTTTTATTTGTTCCAGAGGGAATTTCTCGACATAAAGGGATTTTCAACAAAAGAAAATAAATAGTCAAGGCCGAGAGCTAAATACAAACACAGAACATGACAGCAACGATAAAAAGGAGAAATGGTTATAAATTTGTATTTCTTCTCCTCTATTCGAGCAACTGACAATCCTTCAGATGATCAAATTTATTGTCTCTCCTTCTTTTGAGGGGTAGATTGTTGCTTTTCTTCCTATGTTCAGATTTCGATTTATGGGCTGGTGAAACAACTCATGTTTCTGTGGATCTACTCCCCTCAAATTCTATATATTTAATGTAATTCTTCATCATTGTAAAGGGGGGAAGAAAGGGTGGAATAAGTTGGAAATCATTTGACGACGCTCTACACTCCATTTGTAATAGTTTGATAAGGAATTAATAAAGAAATGCAGCTCTGATTTGTGGGATCCCTGTGGTATGGATTTTAGCATTATTTTTTCCTTTGTGTTCATCTGTTAATTGTTATGTTTACCATTCATTCATTCACATTTCTGATTGAATGCTTTCAAGATAGATAGGTAGAATCCATTGTACAATGCTCTGCCTTGGGAAATTATTCAACACTCTATGTGTTCTGCTGTTTGAAAAGGATCCATCTCCCATGCCCTTTTCAGCTCCTCACCAGTCTTAATCATCTCATCATTATTTAAACTAAGTTGTTAAAATCCCTGCCTACCTTGCCCCATGAAATAACCTGTATCTCTGATTTAATTCCCCAGATTCAAACTACCCCATTTGCTCCATACAACCCTGAAAATTTTAAAAAACACTTCCAATTATTATACCTAGCCTAAAATCAGTTTACAATTATACTTCATTGAATATTTTTCTCAGAGAGAACCCTCTCCTGACCTTGTAGGGCTAGCTACAAGGCTAAGCATGGTTTGAGGTTACCCTGATTTGCCTTCCTTCAGCCTAAGGTTCAAATTAGGTGCTAAAATTTCTGGCGACCATATTGGGGAATAGTTTAGCATAAAAGACTGATCACCCCATTAATATCTTCCATATAAATTCTTGGACTTTGGATGATGAGATTCAGAGTTTTCTAGGCTGAAATAAAACATTTTAAAGTAGAAATTTGACCACACTGGCTTTAAGGAGATACATAAGGGCCAACCCTGATCCAAATCCTCCCCCTGTGTTTGAAAATCATAATCTCATCCCAAGACTAGTCAGAAGACAAGAAGGTTCACTAAGCCCTAGACCTATTTTCAGACCCCATACCTAGCCCAGTGAGTGGTTGCTTGTAGAAGACCTCTCTTTTGATGAATGTTTTGAGCCTTCTTTTTTCAGAAGTAAATCCCGAACAACACTTGATGACACAGTTTTAGATCCAGAATTTCTTGTAGATCTTGAAGTTCAAAGGGAAAACACATCAATTGATGATTATATTTGGAATTCCCCTCAGACATCTATCATCGTAACCAATATCCCTGAGCCTTCAGAGTTATCAGAAACAACATTTCCTGCCCTTAATACATCAACATTCCCACCATTTTCAGAAGTCAATTCTCAACTTTCGACTCCTCCATCAACACCTTCCTTGAATCCTAGTAGCACAAACACTGTTGCAAATCCACCTTGATTCATGGCTGCCCGGTATGCACCCTTGGTTTTACCTCAGAACCTGAATGATATGCCTACTGATTACTAAAGCAAAATACCTATCTTTGATGCCACTCAGATCACCACAGCCCAGCAACATGTTGATAAGATGAATGACTTCTTCGACCTTCATGAGGTAGAGGCAGAAAATGTAACCACAAGATTGTTTGTCCAAAGCTTTGGAGGTGAAGTTCGAAAATGGTTTAGAGCCTTACTAGCAGGCTCTATCCACACTTTGCAAGAGTTACATAGACAATTCTTAGACTGGTGGGAGGTAAAGAAAAACCCACTTCAAATATTGTCTGAATATGAAAATATTAAAAGAAATGTGGGTGAAACTATACAGGATTATTGTGTGAGATTTAATGTTGTATATAATGCTATTCTGGCCAATCTGAATCCCCCCATGGGGTTAGCTTTGCTTAAGTTTCCAGATGGTTTCGATGCTGATATGGAATATCAGCTACGAGAAAGATATCCTACCACACTTGAAGACATGCAGAAGATAGTTGTGAGTGTAGAAGCTAATTTGCTAGCAAGAAGAGTGCATACAAAAGCTGAAAAGAGAGTAACTATGAAAGAAGAAGCATCCCCTTCAGATAGTAAAATGGACACTTTGATCCGAATAGTGGAGAAAATGGTTGATCGGTTGACTATTTCAGATATACTTGAAGCGCAGATCAGGAATCCGAACTTCAGAGGACATCAGCAGCCACAATTCCGAATTAAGCAGAGGGAACATAGAACGAAGGACCAAGCTACACCACAACAGCAGATCAGAACTCCTTTGCAGAAAAATTATGTTTAGGGAATGGAAACAGATGATGATGATGATCCAGTCGTTGAAGCCAACCATTTCTTCACTGCTGATGGTGTGCCCATCTTTCTCACAGAAGATGAGGATGAAGGTTTGCTTGTTCTAGTTTCAGACATTTTTCTACAATCCCCATGGTATTCAGACATACTCTATGTTCTTCAGCACCTTTCACCACCTCCCGGGATGTCTAGAAGCAAAGGTAGATC
The DNA here is from genome assembly GCA_034641835.2 of Pinus albicaulis. Taxonomy (NCBI): domain Eukaryota; kingdom Viridiplantae; phylum Streptophyta; class Pinopsida; order Pinales; family Pinaceae; genus Pinus; species Pinus albicaulis. The sequence goes on from CM076575.1 coordinate 1,127,854,539, forward strand.
ACTGAAACTTAATTCTGCTAAATTTTGTATTTTAAACAGTGCTCTTTATTGGAAAGATCCAGGAGGTATTCTGCTTAATTGTTTGGTTGAAGATGAGGCTCAGCAGGTGATGCATGCCTTTCACAAAGGTGATTGTGGTGGTCATTTGTTTTGGAAAACTACAGCTAAAAAAGTGTTGAGAGAAGGATATTATTGGCCCACTTTATTTTCAGATTTGTACAAAACAGTGATGAGCTACCATGAGTGTCAAGTTTTTCAAGGAAAAAGGAAAGTGCTTCCTCTTCCTTTGAAACCAGTTTTAGTAAATGCTCCCTTTCAGCAGTGGGGACTTGATTTCATAGGGGAAATCCATCCCGCAACATCGGCACAACACCGATGGATCTTGACAGGTACCGATTACTTCACCAAATGGATCGAGGCCATTCCAGCAAGGCAGGCCACTGATACGGTAATAATTCAATTCTTATAATCAAATATCTTGTCTCATTTTGGCTGCCCTCACAAAATCATAACAGATAACGCAACAACGTTTAGATCTAAAAAGATGGTGGAGTTCTGCGACAAATACAATATTGTGTTGGGCCATTCGAAAACATACTACCCGCAAGGCAACGGCCTGGCAAAATCATTGAATAAATCTATGATAAACATAATAAAGAAAATTCTGGAAGCGAACAAGAGGAACTAGTATCAAAAGCTCATCAACGCGTTATGCGAAGATAGAGTCAGCAGCCAGAAATCCTTAGGTATGTCACCGTTTGAGTTGGTTTATGGTACTGATGTTTTTTTTCCCACGTCACTTATAGTTCTGGTCATGAGATTATTGCAAGAGGTTGGCATTGAGGAAGATGATAACCAGCGAAGGATAAATCAAATGATCCACCTTCAGCAGACAAGAGAGGAAGTTTCTCAGAACGCTATTCAGTTGCAGGAGAAGATAAAGAAAATCTATGACTGTAAGACCAAAGTAGAAATGTTTCAGTTGGACAATGTGGTGTTGAGATGGGATGCACGAAATGAGGAAAAAGGGAAGCATGGTAAGTTCAACAACTTGTGGAAAGGACCATATAAGATTTCAACATACAGGGGACAAAATGCTTTCTTGCTCTCAGAGATGGATGGCCAAGATTTCCCTGGAGGACCAGTGAATGGTAGGCTTTTGAAGCACTACCACTATTGAAGATAATGGATCAAAAAAGTATGTCACAATCATTGTATATACCATGTTATTTTTGGTCAGATTTCAAGTACACAGTCATTGAAGTTTGGGGCCCGAGGTGAAGGCTATAAAACTTGAATGATATGTGTAAGGTTTGCTAGTTTTATTTAAGTTTTCAGTCATGGTTTGAGTTAGAGTCAGTCTGCATTGTGTCAGTTTTCAGTATTTTGACCATATTTTCCCAATGGATAAGGCTACTTGGTCTACGGTGTTCTTGGCACCCCCAAGAAGCTACCATCCCCATTGGAGCCAATGTTAGTGTCAGTTTGGTCATACTGCCAGCAGTGATCAAACTTACTCTTTTGCATTTTCATATTAGGAGTCCCATACCATAAATTTTCATCATTCCATTAGGTCATGGATTCATTGATGGTAGTGGTATTTCATCAAATTTCTCTCATGTAAAACTTATTGATTCTCCTCTCTATGGTCTTCAGTAATGATTCACTTTCACTCTCAATTCATATTATTAGGTCATAGGGTTGATCTCATTAGGTTCTAGGATCTTATCATGGTCAAATTAATGAGTCAAGTGTCAATAAATATCAGTAAGGTCATGAGGAGGTCAAATAAACTCAAAGGCACAGTATCTGGAAAGATCAAAGAATTTTTCTATTGAGCTTGATGTAATTTTCACCTCAAAACCATGTTTTGAGGTGAAAACATGGTACTTTGCTTTTATTATCATCTTTTATGTAATTTAATGTCTTCATATGTAATAATTTGAACTTCAAAATCTGACATCTCCACAAAGCTGACATCCTACCTTTCAAAGTTGTTTTCCACATTTTTTTTAGTACAAAATCATGTTCTAAGTATGTCCATCAGAAAGAGCCCGGAAAGATCTTTCCAACGGTATATTATACTCTCAAAACTAACTTTTGGATTGGAAAATATGCCTAAGTGAACAAAAGTTCCCAAAAGCCTAACCCTACCCCTTTTCTCATTTGTCCCTTAGAATTTGTTTCATAAAATTTTAAAATTTTTCACTATAATCCCCTTCTTCTGATTCGATCGCAACCCTTTTCCCCCGATCTAATCGCATGGTCCTGATTGACCCACCTTCGATTGACAAACTACGATGCGATTGAACCCCCCGATTGTATCCGGACCGTTGATCTTCTCAGCGATCCAATAGCCCATATCCGATCGCATCGCAACTTTGTAGTGCTCCCAACTTTGTTCCCACTCCTATGATAACTTTCGATGTGATTGACTCCTGCCGATCACATCCTCACCGTCGATCCACCCTTTCGATCAGACAGCTCACAAGTCATCGCACCATCGCAATCGACATTTTTCCCATGACACTTTACTTCTGCTCCACTCCTCCACCAATTTGCGATTGCGATTGGCTAGGTCCCACCATAAACCCTTCTGCCTTTTCCCAAACAAATTTGTTTTTCCTTTGTAAAGTGCGATAGATCGATTTTAAAGATTTCTTAAGCCTTTTCACATGTTTTAAAACTCCGCACTCTTTCCTCGCCGATGCGATGAATCGCTCATCGCAATTGGCGGTTCCCATAAGTACTTTGCCTCCGCTCATTTTCCCGATTGCGATTGCGATTGTCCTCGGTCCCACCAAAACCCTTCCGCATTTTCAATCAAAAAAGGGTTTTTCCCTTTGTAAAGCACGAAACTCATTTTTATTTTTTTTATAAAGGCCTTTTCTTCCATTGCATAGTTTTCATCGCAATGTTCTTTCCCGACCCGCCGATGCGATGAATCGCATGTTTCTCATCGCATCGCGCGTTCCTCCACTATATGTCACACCCCTTCCCTTCCGGCTTGCGATTGCTATTTCCTCATAGAACCCATCGCATCGCAAGACTCCAATCGCATTTCCTCTACTATGTGATACTCCCCCTCCCCTCTTCCGATTGCGATTTGCGATTGCAACGCGGGCCCACCATGCTTTTCTTTGCTCCTTTTCACCCAAAAAGGGGTTTTTTTTTCATTAAATGGAAAAATTTCAGTTTTATTGGTTCCAAAGGGCATTTCTTGGCATAAAGGGATTTTCAACAAAAGAAAAGAAATAGTCAAGGCCGAGAGCTAAATACAAACACAAAACAGGAGAGTAACGATAAAAAGGAGAAATGGTTCTAAATTTGTCTTTCTTCTCCTCTATTCGAGCAACTGCAAATCCTTCAGATGATCAAATGTATTGTCTCTCCTTATTTTCAGGGGCAGATTGTTGCTTTTCTTCCTATGTTCAGATTTCGGTTTATGGGCTGGTGAAACAGCTCCTTTTTTTGTGGATCTACTTCCCTCAAATTCTATATATTTAATGTAATTCTTCATCATTGTAAAGGGGGGAAGAAAGGGTGGAATAAGTTGAAAATCATTTGAGGATGCTCTGCGCTCCATTTGTAACAGTTTGACAAGGAATTAATAAAGAAATGCAGCTCTGATTTGTGGGATCCCTGTGGTATGGATTTTAGCATTGTTTTTTCCTTTGTGTTCATCTGTTAATTGTTATGTTTACCATTCATTCATTCAAATTTCTGGTTGAATGCTTTCAAGATAGATAGGTAGAATCCATTGTATAATGCTCTGCCTTGGGAAATTATTCAACACTCTATGTTTTCTACTGTTTGAAAAGGATCCATCTCCTATTCCCTTTTCAGCTCCTCACCAGTCTTAATCATCTCATCATTATTTAAACTAAGTTGTTAAAATCCCTGCCTACCTTGCCCCATGAAATACCCTGTATCTTTGATTTAATTCCCCAGATTCAAACTGCCCCATCTGCTCCATACAACCCTGGAAATTTATAAAAACACTTCCAATTATTATACTTAGCCTAAAATCAGCTTACAGTTATACTTCATTGAATATTTTTCTCCGAGAGAGCCCTCTCCTGACCTTGTAGGGCTAGCTACAAGGCTGAGCGTGGTTTGAGGTTACCCTGATTTGCCTTCCTTCAGCCTAAGGTTCAAATTAGGTGCTATCAACGTCGTACTGTGGGGTCACCCGACCAGGCGCATTCGGGTCGGGCCGTTTCATTCGAGGGCGCCCGTATCAGTTTTGCTAAGTTGTGACCGCCCGGGTCCCTTGTGCACGTTCAGGCGGCCTGTTTGCTGTTTGCTCCCTTGTGGCATCGTTCGGTCGGGTGCGCCGTGTGAGGTCGCTCGACCGGGCACATTTAGGTCAGGTCGTTTCATTTAAGGGCACCCGTATCAGTTTTGTTAAGTTGAGACCACCCGGGTGCCTCGTGCACGTTTGGGTGGCACGTTTGCCATTTTCTCCCTTGTGGCATCTTTCGGTCGGGCGTGCCGTCTCGCGCTGTGTGAGGTCGCCCGACCGGGCACGTTCAGGTCGGGCCGTTTCGTTCGAGGGCGCCTGTATCAGTTTGTTGTGATCGCCCGGGTGCCTTGTGCACGTTTGGGTTGCTTGTTTTCTGTTTTCTCCCTTGTGGCATCATTCGGTTGGGCGCGTTGTGTCGCGCCGTTTGAGGTCGCCCGACCGGGCGCATTCGGTTCAGGCCATTTCGTTTGAGGGTGCCCGTATTAGTTTTGCTAAGTTGTGACTGCCTGGGTGCCTTGTGCACATTCAAGTAGCCCGTTTGCCATTTTCTCCCTTGTGGCATCATTCAGTAGGGCGCGCCGTGTGAGGTCGCCTGAGCGGGAGTGTTTGGGTCAGGCCGTTTCATTCGAGGGTGCCCGTATAAGTTTTGCTAGGTTGTGACTGCCTGGGTGCCTTGTGCATGTTTAGGTGGCCCGTTTGCCATTTTCTCCCTTATGGCATCATTCGGTCAGGCGCGGCGTGTCGCGCCGTGTGAGGTCGCCCGACCGGGCGCGTTCGGGTTGGGCCATTTCGTTCGAGGGAACCCATATCAGTTTTGCTAAGTTGTGACTGGCCGAGTGCCTTGTGCATGTTTGGGCAGCTTGTTTTCCATTTTCTCCCTTATGGCATCGTTAGGTTAGGCGCACCGTGTCGCGCCATGTGAGGTCACCCGACCGGGCGCGTTCGGGTTGGGCCAATTCGTTCGAGGGCGCCCGTATCAATTTTACTAAGTTGTGACCACCCGGGTGCCTTGTGCACGTTTGGGTGGCCCGTTTTCCATTTTTTCCCTTATGGCATCGTTCGTTCGGGTGCACTGTGTCGTGCCGTGTGAGGTCGCCCAATTGGGCGCGTTCAGGTCGGGCTGTTTCGTTCAAGGGCGCCGGTATCAGTTTTGCTAAGTTATGACAGCCCAGGTCCCTTGTGCACATTCGAGTGACCTGTTTTCCATTTGATCCCTTGTGGCATCGTTCGGTCGGGCGCGCCGTGTGAGGTCACCCAACTGGGCGCATTCAGATCAAGTCGGGCCATTTCGTTCGAGGGTGCCCGTATCAGTTTTGCTAAGTTGTGACCGCCTGGGTGCCTTGTGCACGTTCGGGCGGCCCATTTACCGTTTTCTCCCTTGTGGCATCGTTCGGTTGGGCACGCCGTGTTGCGCTGTATGAGGTTGCCCAACCGGGCGCGTTCAGGTCGGGTCGTTTTGTTTGAGGGCGCCCATTTCAGTTTTGCTAAGTTGTGATTGCCCGAGTGCCTTGTGCAAATTAGGGTGGTCTGTTTTCTATTTTCTCCCTTGTGGCATCGTTCGGTCGAGCGCGCTGTGTCGCGCCGTACTGTGAGTTTGCCCGACCAGGCGCGTTCAGGTTGGGTTGGGCCATTTCATTCGATGGCGTCCATATTAGTTTTGCTAAGTTGTGACTGCCCAAGTGCCTTGTGCACGTTCAGGCGGCCCATTTTCTGTTTACTCCCTTGTGGCATCATTCGGTTGGGCACGCCGTGTGAGGTCGCCCGATCGGGTGCGTTCAGGTCGAGTCGTTTCGTTCGAGGGCGCTTGTATCAGTTTTGCTAAGTTGTGACTGCCCGGGTGCCTTGTGCACATTCGAGTGGCCCATTTTCTCTTTGCTCCCTTGTGGCATTGACGTTCGTTCGGGCGCGTTGTGTCACGTCGTGTGAGGTCGGCGCTCGACCGGGCGTGTTCCGATTGGGCCATTTCATTCGAGGGCGCTTGTATCAGTTTTTCTAAGTTGTGACCGCCCGGGTGCCTTGTGCATGTTCGGGCGGCCCGTTTTCTGTTTGCTTCCTTGTGGCATCGTTCGGTCGGGAGTGCCATGTCGCGCAGTGTGAGGTCGCCCGACCGGGCGCGTTCAGGTCGGGTCGTTTTGTTCGAGGGCACCCGTATCAGTTTTTCTAAGTTGTGACTTCCCGGGTGCCTTGTGCATGTTCGGGTGGCCCGTTTGCCGTTTTCTCCCTTGTGGCATCGTAACTTGGTTGGGTGCGCCATGTTGTGCCATGTGAGGTCGCCCGACTAGGCGCATTCGGGTCAGGTAGGGTCGTTTCGTTCGAGGGTGCCCGTATCAGTTTTTCTAAGTTGTGACTGCCCGGGTGCCTTGTGCACGTTCGGGTGGCCCGTTTGTCGTTTTCTCCCTTGTGGCATCGTTCGGTCGGGCGTGCCATGTCGCACCGTGCGAGGTCACCCGACCGGGTGCGTTCAGGTCGGGTCGTTTGGTTCGAGGGCGCTCGTATCAGTTTTGCTAAGTTGTGACCACCTAGGTGCCTTGTGCACGTTCGGGTGGCTTTTTTATTGTTTTCTCCCTTGTGGCATAATTCGATCGAGCGCGCCGTGTCATGCCATGTGAGGTCACCCGACCAGGCACATTTAGGTTGGGCCATTTCGTTTGAGGGTGCCCGTATCAGTTTTGCTAAGTTGTGACTTCCTGGGTGCCTTGTGGCATTGTTCGGTTTGGCGCGTCGTGTCGTGCCGTACTATGAGGTCGCCCAACCGGGCGCGTTCAAGTCGGGTCGTTTCGTTTGAGGGCGCCCGTATCATCTTTGCTAAGTTGTGACTACCTGGGTCCCTTGTGCATGTTCGGGTGGTCCATTTGCCATTTTCTCCCTTATGGCATCGTTCGGTCGGGCGCGCCATGTCGCGCCATGTGAGGTCGCCCGACCGGGCGTGTTTGTGTTGGGTCGTTTCGTTCAAGGGTGCTCGTATCAGTTTTACTAAGTTGTGACTGTCCGGGTGCTTTGTGCACATTCGGGCGGCCCATTTTCCATTTGCTCCCTTGTGGCATCGTTCAATCGGGTGCGCCATGTCATGCCATGCGAGGTCGCCCGACCAAGCGCGTTCGGTTCGGGCCGTTTCGTTCGAGGGCGCCCGTATCAGTTTTGCTAAGTTGTGACTGCCCAGGTGCCTTATGCACGTTTGGGCAGCCCATTTTCTGTTTACTTACAACATTGTTACATTGATATGCAAAGAATAAGTAACTAATTTAACCCCTAACCCATTTAACCCCTAAACCATAAACCTCTAAACCTCTAAAACCTAACCCCATTAGCCCCTAACTTCTAACCCCTAAAATCCTTAACTGCTAAATCCCCTAACCCTTAAACCCCTAGCTCATTTAACCCCCTAAACCCTAAACCTATAACCTCTTAACCCCTAACCCATTTAATCCCTAATCCCTAAACCCCTAACCCATTTAACCCCCTAAACCATAAACCTCTGAACCTCTAACCAGCCATTTAACCCCTAAACTCTAAACCTCTAAAACCTTAACCACTAACCCTTAAACCCTTAACCCCTAAACCCCTAACCCATTTAACCCCCTAAACCCTAAACCTTTAAACCCTTAACCCCTAACCCCTTAAACCCTATTTCCCAACCATCCTAACCCATTTAACCCCCTAAAACCCTAACCCATTTAACCCCCTACCCTAACCCTTAACCCCAAAAATCCTTAACTACTATATCCCCTAACCCCCTAAACCTCTAAACCCCTATAACCCATTTAAATCCCTAAACCCTAAACCTCTAACCACTTAACCCCTTAACCCCTAACCCCTAGCTAAAATCCTTAACTGCTAAATGCCCTAAGCGCCTAAAGCTCTAAAATCACGCCTAACCCATTTAACCCCCTAAACCCTAAACCTCTAACCCTTAACCCCTAACCCCTTAAACACTAATTCCCAACCCCCAACCCATTTAACCCCCTAAACCGCGAAAACCCTAACCCATTTAACCCCCTAAACCCTAGCCCCTTTAACCTGTAACGACCCCTAACCCCTAAAATCCTTAACTGCTAAATCCACTAACCCCCTAAACCTGATCTAAAAAGCTAACCCATTTAACCCCTTAAACCCCAAAAATTTAACCACTAAACCCCTTAACCCTTTGATCTGCTAGGGGCCAGTTACCTTGATATTAATGGTGGTGTATTCATACTCCTTCTGAATAACCAATAAGGGTAAAGGAAATTGACCAATATGTTGTCAAGTTTTATCTTATCCATCTCTGGGGTAAGCTGCTTTTCAGCTAACTCCACTGCTTTTGATCTCAATTTTGCCAATTGCTTCCTTCTCTCATATGATACCTAAGCCTTTGCCTTTCTCTTCCCTTCTAATTCCGTAATAGTGTCATAGTGATGCCAGCCAACTTCTTTGGAAAGCCTTCCTAACAGACAATACTTGTGACTTGGCTGAAGACATAGCATCTAGAATGACCATTCTCTTCCCCTAACCCCTAAGCCCCTAATCCCTAATCCCTTAACCACTAAATCATTATTCACCTAACCCCTAACTGGGCCTAAATCCCCTAACCCTTAAGCCCCCAATCCCTAATCCCTTAACCCATTTAATCCCTAATCCCTAAACCCCTAACCCATTTAACCCCCTAAACCCTAAACCTATAACCCCTTAACCCCTAACCGATTAAACCTTAATTCCAAACACCTAACCCATTTAACCCCCTAAACCATAAACCTATAACCCCTTAACACGTTCGGGTCGGGTCGTTTCGGTTGAGTGCACCTGCCCAAACATGTTTGGGTCGGGCCCCCTAAGCCCCCAATCCCTAATCCCTTAACTACTAACTCATTATTCGACCCCTAACCCCTAAATGCACCTAAATCCCCTAACCCCTAACCCCCAATTCCCTAAGCCCTCCAAATTTGAATTAGCTTTGAAGAAGTAATTGTTTTCTTACTTCTATCTAATTCACTACATACTCAGATAACTCGTAGCCATATCAAATAGGCCCCATTCACTTACGAAGGTTCCCCAAACTCTGCCCCCAATTTGGTTGATCTTGCCCAGCTTGAAAATTTTGAATTTTCATTGATGATTGATTTTCCTCTCAGCCCTTGATTTGCTAGGGGCCGGTTACCTTGATAATAACAGTGGTGTATTCATACTCCTTCTGAATAACCAATAAAGGGTCAAGGAAATTGACCAATATGTTTTCAAGTTTTATCTTATCCATCTCTGGGGCAAGATTCTTTTCGACTAACTCCACTGCTTTTGATCTCAATTTTGCCAATTGCTTCCTTCTCTCATATGATACCTGAAACTTTGCCTTTCTCTTCCCTTCTAATTCCCTAATAGTGTCATAGTGATGCCAGCCAAATTATTTGGAAATCCTTCCTAGCAAACAATACTTGTGACTTGGCACCTAAATCCCCTAACCCCTAACCCCCAATCCCTAAACCTTTAACCACTAAATCATTATGATCTCCCTAACCCCAATCCCTAATCCCTTAACCACTACTAAATCATTACTACCCTAACCCCTAAATGTACCTAGATCCCCTAACCCATAAGCCCCCAATCCCTAACCCCTTAACCTGCACTAACTCATTATTATAGTCCTAACCCCTAACCGCTAAACCCTAAACCTCTAACCCCTAATATCCTATTCATCGAACCCCTAAGCCCCTAAAAAATATGCCATGAAAACCCTCCAAAAAATTCTTAAATGATGGGAATTCCTATTCAATGTGCGTAAAGCTAGTCATGAAATGTGACAAGTCATCCAAGATATATCCAAATATTTGATTTTTTCCTTGGGAATGTGAAATAACGGGTAAGATACAATCACTGGTGAGAAAATAATTGGTTCAAAACTATGTGGGAAAAATTCCAGTCAAGCTAAGGGATGGTGTGGCCTAGGTTGGATACGACCCCTAGGTGATTTTGACAGCTTAAAAGCCCTTGGTTCATGGCTACTCAAATCACATGTTAGGCATGCAACTCATCTCAAAACTCACATTACCTAACAAAATAAAAGTAATGGATTAATGCACAAATTATTTATTTCCTGGGCATATGTCTAGGTATGTTGACATAATTTATTTACTTATTCATTAGGAATAGCATATAATGGTTCAATCTATGGAACATTAGAATTTTAAATATGAATATTTGTATTTTCAAAAATTTGCATATAAGGATTAAAATATGCACTAAAAAATATGTGTGACATATCATTATGTATATTATTATATCATTATGTATATTAATATCATTCATATTATATTATTATTATTATTAGATTTTATATCTATTCAATTTTTTTTTCCCACTCCACTTGTTCCACCTATTCAAATTTTCTTAATTGACCTATTCAATTTTTTTTTTCCTGTTGTGCGCTTGTTCAACCTTTATGCCTTCTTTCCCATGATTCCATTCTTCCCTATGATGCTTGCTTTTTTCCAGATTCTTGCAGAAGCATGGACGCTCTGAAACCCTAAAGCGGCCAGAGTCCATTAATAGCTCGAAAGCCATAGTAGCTGGTGGAGATATTTCGAGTTTTTCTGATGTTCAGAAATATGTGGGAGATCTGAAGAGAAATCAATCGTGGAAGAATGGTCTTTTCTTCTGGAAGAATCAAATTGGTATTTCCCTTGTTTTACCCCATTCAAATTCGTTATTTTCTTCTACGCTATCTTGGTTATGAGATATAGATGGTTGTAGGTCTGAATTTCTGCACTCTATCTTTTGTGGGTCTATTCAAATTATAGGGATATGGATTCTTCTCCCTTGAACTAACCCAATAAACTTTGAGGCTGTAGGCGAATTGAGGGCGAATTGTAGAATATAGCGAGGAACAAAACACAACAAAAGGGTTTTAAATTATTGTGGCACTTCAATGGCCAGTGCAGTAGCAGGAAAATGTGGTTCAACCCTAATAAGCACCAGAGGATCTGCTTTAAATAGCTGGAAACATCGAGATAGAAGATCTTCGAAGAAAAGCCATTTTATTTAAAAACATATTAAAAATCATAACAATAAATGGAAAATGGAAAATTTCAAGGCCCTAAATCCCTAACTTTTGCCTATAAAATATCCCTTCCCCCATCCTAAAACATAAGAATTTAACTTTATCATAGGGGTTTGCATTTCAGAATTTATAAGCACGATTTGGAGAAATATACATTCATAAATCTGAATTTTCTATGTTTCTGGTTCACATTTTTTATAGATTATTTCCCTGTATCTGGGTTCTGACATTTTAAAATTCCACAAATCTGTAAGATTTACCATGCATGATGCAACCCAACATTAAATCTAGAAATTGTGTCAGGTTTCTTCTGTAAGCATTTTACCGATCCATGGATTTACATTGGAACAAACTTGGCTTATGGCAAAGCTAGATCTCACTGTTTCGGTTATTTTTGAGTTATACTCCATGACAAAATCTTGAGAGTTCTTTTTTCCTCCTCTTGTCTTTCACTTTGTCGATGATAGGCAGAGCTATACTGAATTTTGTTTTCTATTTTGGCATAAAGTTCTCCAAAAATTACTAAGGAAATTAGTATCCTTGTCATTAGTAATAATTTCACAGACCATGCAACATTTTCTTTGAAAAATAGCACACCTATTTTGTTTCAGCACTAGTATTTTTACATGAAACGAAATGGGTTGTTGGAGATGGTTTTATTTCTGCTTTGAATACCTATATGCTATGCACATTTTCAATGCACATATGAGCCTAGTTAGTTCAAACAATAAGATAAACAAAAATGTATTAAATAGGAAAAAATCAGAGTGATAAACAACTGGGTTATTGGTGAGCATGTGATACACATGCATAAGTGGTCAAAAGGCAGTAAATAGGTCGATGAAACTCCACTTTGTTTTCCAAGTCTTGTCCTTGGTTTAATTTATTACTCCCCTATGGATACTCCTTCATGGCTGCAATGGAGGCACTTGAGCGATTATAATCATCAAGACTTGGTGGCTGACCTTCGGGGGCCTTGATGAGGTTGGGGCGCTTCTCTGAGCAACATTGCTTCTTACAAAGGAAGGATTGTGAAGAAAATGATCCAAACAAGAGTAATATATACATAAGAAATATGTTAAATTATTTAAATCGATATAGTGGAAGGTGTAGAACAATTTTTTTCTTATGATTTCTGCATTAAAAGGATGCTGAAAAAATTGATCAGAAATGTTTTTGATAAGGCCAATCTTCATTTTTATGCTGGCCATTAATTTCCACTCATAATAATGATTTTTTATCAGTATATATCGTGGATCCAGCAACAACTATAATGACTCAAGCATTGGCTTTAAATGGCTTTCAAACAACAAAGTCACCAAAATAGGACATTAATAAACCATTGAAAATATAAGGCTTCTCACTTGGTTAACAACTCTAAGGTACCAAGAGATACGTTAAGAAATATTTCTATGTGTTTCTTGTCCTAAAGAGAAGAACATATTCACTACTGGTTCCACCTATTGAAGATCCAGGATCTGTGTTTCTGCAGATCTAGGTTGTTGGCATGGGGATTAGACCCAGGGTTCAAGCTCCCTAGCCAACAAAACCCCATAAGCATTGAAACTTTCAATCTCCAGAGGCTGGAGAAGGTCTCACCCAAGACACTTACAGGAATTGCAGAACCATATGATGATGATTCTGTGCAAAGGGTGAAGCACTCTAGATTCTAGAATGTCAAAAATAAAACCATTATCTTGCTATATCCCAGGTAATCCCAGCACAAGGTCCAATTCCATAGTGATGTCAACCCAAGGTCCATTTGGTACTAGCAAAAGCTATATACTCTTATATTCTTCAAAATTCCTTTGGTAAACTGGCAAGTTGGACAAGATGGCACATTCCTATCCACATCCCTATGCATGTGATCTGAGCACCCATATGTAAGCTTATTGGACAATTGAGGATTCAAGATGGTATATATGAATTACTATGAAAGTCGTAGTCAAACTGTCAAATGTAGTTAGCAAACTAGTACATCCCAACAGACAAGAAACTGACAATATTAAATAAACAATATCGACAGATATCTCAAATAGTGCTCAATTGATATTGCAATATCAATTACAAATTTACAATACAATGTAGTTTCCGAGTGTTATACTAAATTTAGAGAATATTGGGCCACAGACTACGATCATAACTCTATGACTTATAAGACTAGAGATACCTTATGCAGAAATGCATATGAAGGGTGTTCTGGAAAATTTAGTATGAACTTGTGAGACTGTGAGAGTGGAGATGCTTGACAGTCGATGTCAAGTTGCTGTAAGTTTAGTCTTGTTGATGTTCAATGCTTGAGAATGCAAGAGAGAGAGCCTGGGCATAAGGGATTCAAATGACGATGCAATAATTCAAATACAATAAACACATACAATATTTATAGGTGAAGAAGTTATAACCATCAATTGGAGCCATTGGCACTTCAATTGCATAACAGCTGGAAGCTGCAACAGTTCATCATTATGTTGTTTACTTACTAATTACTATGATGGAACCTATTGTCGGATATGAAGGTTCGATATTGCGACACTTGTAACATGGAACTTCAGCACCAGAAGAGGGACTTGGCAAGCAAGCTTGCTGCAACAGAATCACAAATTAATTCTCTTGGAAAGCTCAATAAGGTATGCTGCTATAGACACACACATACAAGTGCCTTTTGCAACATATATTATTCATTTGAAAGTCGATTCCAGTATGAATACATGGGGTTAAAATTACAGTGATCACCATTCTCTCTAAATGGTCTTGGTTAAAATTTACCATCGTTATATCAATATTATTATTAATCGTAGCAGTGGAATTAACTGGAATTACACTCAAGTCATCTGTGACGAAAAAATTGACACTCTTCTTCACTCACATATCCCGTTGTATGTACTGTATCCTTGGTGGCTACAGGGGGAAGCTTGTCCACTAGCTTCAATTCATGGTTTAAAGTAAGGGATGCACATCTCTCTGCCTCACCCAACATGCTGAAAATAATGAAATTTCATAAAAAATCATAAATATCAACAAAATAATATTATTGGAAATTCTTACTTTGGGGTTTTTCTTATATGTTTACTTCGGATGAGTAGATTTAGTTTAGTGTGGGCAGTTCAGGACACCATAAACTTTAGAGATGACTTGAACTCCATTGTGCATATTAAATGCTAACCTTGATTAGGAAAATGTCATTGCTTAATTATTAACAAAGGGATTCACCATCTCAATGGGATTTTCTAGAATTTCAGCACAAATTTTAAAATTCTAGATGCATAATTCTAGATTTAATGCAGTTAGTAATATTCATTAGGATTTCTAGATGGGTATTTCAATTTTCTTATAAATAAATACTTGACTACTTTGTGCAGAGTGATATGGTGGAAAAGGTTGAAGCTGAGGCATCTGTACTAAGGCACACAAATGAAAATATCTGCAAGCAAGTTGAGGGCTTGCAAATGAACCGATTCAGTGAGGTTGAGGAACTCATTTATTTGCGTTGGGTCAACTCATGTTTGCGTTATGAACTTCGAAATTCAGATACAACCCCTGGAAAGATGTTGGCAGTGGACCTTAAGGATAGTTTGAGTCCAAAATCACAGGATATTGCTAAACAGCTTATGCTGGAATATGCAGTGTTTGAACATTCATGACCTCAACGAAAATGCCAGTCAGATAATGATTCAGAGAGCTTGTCCTCTTATTCATTGAACACATCTGAAGCTGCAGAGTATGATGAATTGTCAATGGAAATATTTCTAGCACAGATTAGTACATCAAATAAGTCTAATCTGTTTCAAAAACTAAAAAATTGGGCTAAAAGTAGTGATGATTGGCAAATATTACATGGTGACTATCTTTCCGAGAAGGGGAAAATACTACATGGTTGCTTTTTTTGACGAGGTACATATGGAAATGCTGGCAAAATGATTATTATTGATTGAGGATGCCAAATTGTTAGACCATGAATCTTATTTTGATGTTATTTTCCTTAAGGAAAAGGATATAAATTTCATTGTGTATGCCCTTCCATTTTCATTTTTCTTTTTGCTGGTGAGTAAATAATTCTGTATATATAAGAAATATTTTTGAAAAAGTAGGGATCCAGATAGAAATTTCCACTCCAAGGACAATCCTTTGGGCACACTCAGTGTCTTGATTTTTCTTTTTATATTTTCTGTCAGAGGTTAGTTTCTCCAATATGACAGTAATTTGAAGTCTTTTCATAATACTTTGTTACACATGACTTTCATTTTCTTCTTGCAGAATTTCTAGAAATGAATGGATATCTTGTGGACTATTGTAAATAAATTTAGTTCTATTACCATGCTCAAGAGAATTTAATGTTTGTCATTATTGGAGGACATAGATATACCATAAGAGCTCGGTTCTGTGTTCTAGACTTCTATTAAGACTTGAATCAGTTAAACCCTCGGACCTATTGCAACCCTATATTGAGGCTTGGTTCTATTGAAGCTGCCATACTTTGGACCTCTTCATTGCAGTCTCAGGCCAGGGATATAGCTACAGGATTTTGACATATTTTATGTGGTGAACATCTATTAAAATCTCAGATTATCTCCTATTTACTGATGCTTGGACAGAACTTTTGAATTAGTTAAGTCACCTATTATTATTTATGAGCTCAATGTTAAGTTACAAGACTGTGATAAGACTCAGTGACTTATGTTTCGTATACCAATCTAGCTTGTAAAGCTCGGTCCTGTGGAATTGAGCCCAAGAACACCTCAGACTTACCTTTGTGGAAGTAGAGTGGTGATAACACATATGTGGAGTATATTTGAAGGGTAAATTAGTGCTTCCTTGGAGTTCAGATAAAACACATCTGTAGAAGTGTATTCCAGTGTTTATTTGAAGCTCAGGTAAGACAAATTTGTGGAGGATAAAATATTCAACTGTGGAGGGCTCGATGATATTGGAGGCATGAAAAATCAACAGTAAAACTTGAAGTGGTGACAACTGGAGGCTTATACTATTTGAGATGAAGAACGACGTTAATATTACTTATTTGTATATGGAAAATATTACTTAAAATTAGCACATTTGGACATTTTTTTTTAAATATTTTTAACCAAGCATCGAAACACCGATGCCTTAGACGTCGAAAGAGCGACGTTACTTTTTTTAATATTTTGACTTTTTCATCAGAAGACCGACGCCTTACACGTCAGAAGAGCAACGTTAATTTTTTTAATATTTTTACTTTTTCGTCAGAAGACCGACGCCTCGCTCGTCGAAAGAGCGACGTTTCTTTTTTAAATATTTTTAACTTTTTCGTCAGTAAAGTGACGTTACATAAACGTCGGATGATATTTTTTCAGAATTGCGACAGTTGTAAAACGTCAGAAGAGAGAAGGTTTGGGAGACGTCGGAAGAGTGACGGTTTGTAAAACATCGGAAGAGCGACGGTTTGGAAAACGTCGGAAGAGTGACAGTTGTTTGGAAACGTCGCAAAAGTTTTGCTCTTGCGACAATTTTTTGAAGTGTCGGAATTGCGACGTAATGGCTAACCACGTTTTGCCCGACCTCAATCTGTCACTCTTACGACTCCTATGTGTCGGAATAGCGATGAACTGGTCATCGGAAATTAGGCCAAATTTTCTAGTGTATAATCCTTATGACTAGGAATAAGTGGACGCTTTGAATATCTATTTATTGGAAATTATTCATCCCCCTGTTCATCAGTGGTGCTCTCATAATCCTTAGGATTAAGATGAAGTGGAAAATCTGACTCTGGAAATTATTCATCCCCCCCTTCATCAGTGGTTCTCTCATAATCCTTAGGATTGGGACGAAGTGGAAATTTTTACTCTGTAAATTCTTCATCCCCCCTTCATCAGTGGTGCTCACATAATCCTTAGGATTATGACGAAGTGAAAATTTTCACTCTAGAAATTTTTCTTCCCCCCTTCATCAGTGATGCCTTCATAATCCTTAGGATTATGACAAAGTGGAAATTTTGACTTTGGAAATTCTTCATCATGCCCTTCATCACTGTGCTCTCATAATCCTTAGGATTAAGACTAAGTGAAATATCTTACTCTTGATTTACATGAATTTATTTTTGTTGCCCTTCATCAATTTTTTTCTCATCATCCTTAGGATTACGACCAAGTCAAAAATTTGGCTCTCTATTCATAGTGAAAAAAATCCTGTTATATTCATCAATCCGAATAGAGTTGTTGCGTGATGAAGATGTTGATGCTCTAAAACAACAACTTCACTATCAGAAGAATCCATGACTTTTAACAGGAAGACGTTGAATGATACAAATGCACTCTCTCCCAATGACAATATATAGCCTAAAGACTAAAAATTTTCCTCTAAAATTCTCCCCCAAAATTTATCGCTAAAATTTTTCCCTCCAAAGTTTCAACCCAAAAAATTTCACCAAAAAATTTCCCTCCAAAAATTTTGTTTGAAATGTTTCCCTCCAAATTTTTTGTCTAAAATGTATTTCAAAACATTTTACTAAACTACTGGTCTTAAAATATTTCACCCTACTTTCTATTCAAGATATCCACTAAAAAATTCCTTTTATCCATTCTTTCGAAACTAAAATAATATTTTTTAAATGATTTAAGATTGACTACGTATCGAAATCAATTTTTAAAATTTATGTTTTATTTTTTCCTGGCATTGAATAAAAATTAATATAAACCTATAATATTAACTACATAGTAATTTTCTTAATTTTAATTTAATCCCACATTCGCGAAACGCTAAAGAAATCACACAATCTTCATTATATAATAACAATCATTGTTTCTATTCCTCACATCACATCAAGTCTTCCGGGTTTTTTCAAACGTTTGGAGCAATTTTGTGGAGGCGTTGCATTGACATCAATAACACATTGAATGCAAGTTTTTCACATTTCAAAGGTTAGTTTTCCTTCTATTTTGACCATTTAAAGATGAATTTGGGGAGAATCTGCTTTTTTATGGTTTTTATGTTCCAAAACTATTTTTTTTCCGTTTTTTCTTTGAATTTTGTTTTGCAATATCATAATTTACGGGAAAAACCATGTAAAAAAAACGTATTTTTTATATTTGTATAATGAAGAAGATGAAAAAAAAACTCAAATGTGTAGGTTTTTAGGACAAAAAAAATAAGTAAAAATTTATTTTTTTGGGTTGTTCAGTTCCTACACGAAACAAAAAAAAAACCAAAAGACAACCATTCACATAAAAAAAAAATAGCTATATTTATTTTATTTTATTTTTCTTAAGACTGGAAACAAAAAAGTTAAAAAGAAAAAAATTATTATTATTATTATTTTAATTTATTTATTTATTATTATTAAAAAGAAATTAAAATCGTGTATATATATATATATATATATATATATATATATATATATATATATATATATATATATATATATATATATATATATATATATATATATATATATATATATATATATATATATATATATATATATATATATATATATATCATTTAAAATACATATTTACTGGCTTTTATATATTTTTAAGCTTTGTGTGTGTATTAGTTTTTAAAGAAAACAAACAATTTATTTTTATTAAAAATTGTTGTTTTTTTTTTAAATTGAAATATTTGATTTTTTTGCTGCATCATAGGTCATGCTGTGCAGCTAGCCTTTGGCCCTTGGCTGGGTGGGTGTTGATTCTGGGGTTTGACCCAGAATCGACCCCTATTTAGCTAGGGGTCAGAGGTCAATTGGGTGGCGCTCGTAAATGTTGCTTGACAGGGAATTGTTTATTTTTTAAAATTATTTTAAAAATATATTTAAATTAAAATGTTCTTAAAATTAAAATATTTAAGAAAAGACATATTATTTTTTTTTAATTAAAATAATTGAAAAAAACATATATATATATATATATATATATATATATATATATATATATATATATATTCTTTTAAATGAAAAATATATATATGATATTATAATTTTAAAAATATATACTTGTATTTGGAAAAATTATATAGTTAATTTCTTTTTAATTTAAGTTTATATGGTTTTAAAAAAAATTGTATTTTTTTTTTTAAATTTATTTTATAGAAATTAATTTTCGATTAATTGTAAAAATATATATAATTATATTTTAATTTTTTTTTATTTATATAGTTATAAAAAACTTTATTATTTCCTTTTTTAATTTAAATTTATAGAGGTAAAATTTTAAAACAAAAATCCGTTTAATTAAGATATGTGTTTTTCATTAACATACATACATATACGAGGTAATAATTAACTTAGTGCATTGGAAAAATGGATTGTCATAGGGTTTCACACTTCTTTGCTGCCATCGCCGCCATCGCTGATATTGCTGCTCCTCGTTCCATTGCCATTGTCGTGGATAATCCCGTGTTTGCACTGGTTGAAGCTCCCCGACGAGAGGTGGCCTTGACCTAGTTGAAAGCTCCAAAAAAATTTACTACCATTGCCATTGTTGAGGGAGCACTCTGCTCCACTGCTGCCTTGGAAGAACCCACCGCCGCAAATAGACACTCTGCTATAGACAAATACACTGATACAATGCTTGTACCAGTGGTTTCCCCCTCAGCAATAAGGAAACGAATCTGGTCATGTTTAACAACACAAATTTCCACATCGCAGCTGGAGCATGCATTACCAAATCCAAAGACTCTCCCATCGCCTATGCCTCGTTGTAGCCCTACCTTACAGATCTGCATGCTGGATACGAAGAGGAGCCTCTTTTGGTTGGAAAATCCTAGCTTCATGGGTGTCATTATCTTCTTTTAGCCTCCCTCAAGCTCCAGCAAGGCCTGCAGGAGCTGGAATACCAGAGATCTAACTTGTTCCTATCTCAGATCTGCACTAGAAAGAAGGGGTTTTGAAATCTCTCTTCCCCTTCTTTTCAGATCCAGATCTCCCTTCTATCAGGCAAGATGGGTGCGCTCAACGAATCTAGTGGAGAACCTCTCGCATGACCTTGAACAGAGGCTAGGGATAACCTCTGACCTTCAAAGACTTCTCTACGAAGGTAAACATGTAGAATACCCTATTCCCCTTTCTTTTTGCAGTATTGAAAGAGATGCTTCTGTTGTGTTAACCCTTCGTCTGCGAGGGGGAGCATCAGGGAAACCATCCTCGGCACCTGCTTTCTCCTACAAAGATGCAGTCCATGCACATCCACCCAAGAAATCAACCCCTCTTGTTGAGGCTCCCAAGCCTTTTTTAGTGGATAAAATAGAGGAAATCCCCTCCATAGAAATCTCACATCCATCATTGGATGATTATTTCCAAAAGTATGCAGAATCTTCCATTATTTGTAGATTTAATGGACTATGGCCGCACACTGTAGATTTATACCAATGGATCCACTCCAACTGGACCAACAACTGTAAGGTTTTATTTTTCTCAAAGGGTTTCTTCATAGTTGTGTTTGCTTTCAGTGAATATTATAAAAAAGCCTTATCAGAAGGCCCATGGTTTTGGGGAATAGCAAGGCTATTCCTCACCCCCTGGTTCCCAAACTTCAACCCCTCTACAAAAATAATCTCTAAGCTTCCCATTTGGGCCAGACTTCCAAACCTCCCAGTGCATCTATGGCACTTCGTTGTCTTCCAAGGGATAGGAAATACTCTGGGTTGATTTCTGGCAATGTACCCCTCCAAAAGGGAGAAGGGTATATACACCTGCGGTAGAATCTGTGCAGAAATAGACATGAGCAGAGGTCTGCCCAATCAAATCAATCTCAAAATTGGGGACTTCCTATGGACATAGACCCTGGATTATGGGAATAAAGCCTTCTGATGCCGCCACTACCATCAAATAGGGCACCTTAAAAACTCCTGCGTCACGTTCCTCGCCCAAAAGAAGAAAAAAAATCGCAAGTCGAAATCCAAAAGCTGGAAACCATGTGATCCACCCCCCATGAATGACATTGATTCCTTTAGCTCGGATGAAGAGGAGGATGTAGCAGAAGAGGAGGAAGCAAAGCATACGCAGGACACGGCCTCAGCAAACCCTGAGAACCCACTGATCCACCAAACTCGCAGAAAATTACTCATGATTCTTCCACTTCTAATTCAGAAAAGGAGACTCCTCCTTCAGTCCATAACATTCTGCAAGTGTTTCCTACCCAGCTGTATCACAATGGCTGGGTCAAAGTTAGTAAAAATAAAGGGAAAAAATTTCTTTTGGAAGATTTGACCCATTCTGGATAGACTCCTTGTCCTTGTGATCATTTTTTCTTATTTCATGGTTACTCATTGGGACCGAAGCTGATAGTTTATCATTTCCGGTTTCCCCGCTATCTAGCTTCTCTTGATTGTAACTTCATATTTTACCATATGTTTTCTTAATAGAATTAGTCTTATTTAGAAAACACACACACACACACACACACACACATATATACATACATACATACATACATACATACATACATATTAAGAAGATGGCATGAAAGAAGATCTATGTGAATGTTTCTAGACCAAGGGCAACAATTGTCAAATCTAAAGTTGTAGTTGGATGCACTAAGGATATTGTTGGACACACTATGAATAATGCTGGATGCACTAAGGATATTGCTGGACACACCATGGATACTGCTAGATGCACTATGAATACTGTTGAGCACACAAAAACTGAGAAACATAATAAAAGTCAAGCAAGTGGCTCATCAAGTACATTCAAGATTATTTTTGAATGGAAGAACACACAGGAAATAAATAAAACAAATTTTTCGTGGTATCTTCAAGACAATGAAACCGATGATGATGTACATATCTATCTATAAACATTGTTATTGATGAAATAGGTAACCTGACCTTAAAACGAGAACTCTAGCCCAAAAAGACTCAAAAAACATGAAAAAACACCCAAAAAAAACAAGTGTATTCCAGAACGCACTTGGTTTCTTTTGAAGGTCAAATTTCAACATTTTATAAAATTATGCTAAAAACAAATTTTTTTCTTGAAAAAAGGATTGAAAAAACACCCTCAAAACAAAACCAATTGATGCTGGAATAACAAAAAAAAAATTGTGTCATATTTTTGACATTTTTAAAAATAGAAATAACATTTTTTAATTTTTAAAATTCAAACATTAAAAAAAACCTAAAATTTAAGAAAAATAAATAAATTTAAAAAATAAAAAACATTTTAAAGCTTAAAATTTAAAAATATATAGGAATAAAAAAATAAAAATAAAAACAAAATAAAAATTTTAATTCAAACATTAAAAAAAACCTAAAATTTAAGAAAAAACATTAAAAAAGAAAAAAAATAAAGTTTAAAGATTAAAATTTCAAAATATATAGAAATAAAAAAATAAAAATAAAAACAAAATAAAAATATTAAATTAAATTTAAAAAAAAAGAAAAAAGAAAAAAGAAAAAGAAATTATAATATATATATATATATATATATATAGAAATTAAATTTAAAAAAGAAAAAGAAAATGTTTGTTAAATTAAAAAAAAAAAAAAAATTTAATGAAATATATTAAATTTTATTGAAATTAAAAGTAAAATAATTAAAAATTAATTAAAAATAATTTTTTAGATTAATTATTTTTTAAAATTTAAAATTTATTTATTAAATTATAATTTAATTTAATTTAATTTTTTTTTTAATCTTTTAGTTTATTTAGTTTTTTTATTTTTAAAATTTATAAATTGTTTCATTAAAAAAAAAAGTAAATTTATGGATATTTGTTTTTTAATTATTTGCACGTGGTTTTTTTCATTTTTTTTGTTTTTTAATGATAGTTTTTTTTTTAAATTTTAATTCTTTTATTTTAATTTTCTTTTTCAATTTTAAATTTTGTTTTTTTTTTCTTAATTTGTTTTTTTTGTTAATTTTAAAATTTGTATTTTTTTTCTTATTATTATTATTTTTTTAATTTAATTTTTTCTTTTTTGTATTTTATCTTTTTATCTAAATTTTAATTTTGTAATTTAAATTATTTTTAAATTTTCTATTTAATTTTCTTTTTTTTAATTATATGGCTTTTTTTAATAACTTAGAAAAAATGTTTTTGATGTTTTTTTTTTTTTGGTTAATTTTTGTTTTTTTTCTTTAAATTATGTGTGTTTTTTTTTCAAATTTTGTCATTTCTTTTGATATAATTTTCGAATATTTTTGTTTTTTTTGTTTTTATTTAATTTTGTTTAAATTTTTTATTTTTACGAGTTAATTTTGTTTTTTTTTTACATTTTTATTGGTTTTTTTATTGTTTTTATATTTTTTTTTTTATCTAGGTTTTGTGTTTTATTACCAACATGAAAATCATCACTCTAAAAAAAAAGTTGATGCTGCATCAATACGTTTCAAAATTAGCATGAAAATCACCGGTCTAAAAAAAAAAAAGTTGATGCTGCTCAATACATTTCAAAATTAGCATGAAAATCACTAACATTTTAAAACAAATATTCATACTTCATAAATAAAAATATTAGTGTCAAAAATGTGCTCAAAAAAAAAATGGTGATTCTGCATCACCACTTTTCAAAATCGGGTGCTTTTTATGCTACAAAAAAAAAAGTGGGTAACAGTGCGGTTACCTATTTCATCGGTAACAGTGTTTATATTGTGGTATGATTAACTTTGGTGAATCATATGAGGTGATGGGAAGAGTACATGACATATTTTTTGTGCCGGATATATACATTGTTTATATTCTTGAAACAATGGCTAATATACGTTGAAATGGTTAGATATCGTCTATCAAAGGTCAAGTGTGAAAAGATGAAGAATCTACACATTTTTGTGCATAAATCGCAAGCAACATTTAAAATAATGTTGTAAGTATGCTTATTTATATTTGTGTTATGCATTATTCTAAGGATCATTTAATTTTTTATAAATTATAGATCATTGACATATTGTATTTTTTTTTATAGGATTTTGTTGAGAGTCTTTCAAACATGTTGGAGGGTATTTATTATCTGGAGCCAAATGTTATGATTGGGATCAATACTTTCCACATGGAGATAGAAGAAGAAAGGAGAAGGAAAAAGATCAATAGCTCATGACACTGCAATAGTAAAAAGAGGAGATCAACAAAGAATTACTAAGGTGAGTCAATCTTGTAAAGCTAAACATGTTGCTTTTGAAGATGTGGAAGATGAAGCTGAAAAATATGTTAGCATCAGTGAGGAGGAGATTAGAACTGTTGTTGAAAGGAAGAAAAAAAATAAAACACCAAAAATAAAAATGGCCAAAGATGTCTCTCTTCTAGCTGATGGTGAAGAGCTTTTTTATGAAAAAGATGATATGTTAACCGATAATAAGAAGAAATCAAATGTTGGTCAACCTGTAAAAGTCATGAGCAACAATGAAGAACAAATTGAAAGCTTTAAAGACACCAGAGAAATCATAACACCAAGGGTTGAGTTAGGGGATGGCATTATTAAAACAAAACAAAATGGCATTCGATATCAGTTGAGGAAGAATAAATTAATTAATGGTGGCCACACATTTGAGCTTAATGTCAGCCAATTCTATAGGTCAGATGAAGGACAATCTCAATATCAAATTAGAAAGACACATCACCTACATGTACATAATCTAAAAACATTGCTCAGGTTTAATCCATATGCGCATGTGTTGGATTATGTGGTTCTTGTTGATCCACGCCAGGTTCCCAACAAACACACATTTGAAAAGATATAATGTTTTGAATATAAATATTATGTAATTGGATAGAACCATTCCACAAAGGCTAAAAGACAATTGATTGAGAAATATCCCAATAACTCTCTTTTTTAAAGAGTGAAATGCATCATTTACGTTGGTTTAACAGAAACAAAATAAAATTTATTGGCATGGGATCATAATGCAGATAATGAGTACATAATGTCTATGAATTTTATCGAGGGTTAGATTTATTCATAATGAATTCATAGAAAAATGTGGTGGGGATAAGGCAAAAGTCAAACTAAGCTTCCAGAAGGAATGTTTAATGGAAACATGTTATCAAATTGAGGACAAAATAAATTTAAAAGGTGGAAAATTTCATTCAAATATATTTTGAAGCATGCATAACATTTTTCAGTTGGCATTTAGAACTGGGGAGATATGGGAATTGATTGGTGAGATTTTTTAGCGGTGGGAAAATATTTCCATAAAAAATCAGAAGTTAAAATATGTAAACCCATAATATGCACGAATAGTAAGACAGGTCCTGAAATGAAGTAACTTCTAGAGGATATGACTATCACACCTTGGAGAAAAATGCAAGGAGTGAAGGATGAGAAACTAACGAAATCAATACTATGCCATGTGAGTCAGGGGAATTAGCAATGGGTGAAATGTGCACATAATTTCAAAAGTAATTTTGTTGAATTAATTTTACTTTTTATTTGATTATGATTTTATTTTAAATATAACATATTGTTGTTGGTATAATTTGTTATATATATCACTATATTAACAATTTTTACTTTATTTATTCAGTCATAATATTTATATGAAAAGACAAGAACATATGGTTAAAATGTTGAATGAAGATAGTTGGGATGATGTTGTGCACAACTACTATAATCAAGTTCTACAACAACACTTACATATTTTTATCTTGCATTCAATAAGGTATGTTAATTTATACATTCATTTTATTCATATGTAAATTATTTGTATTTTATTACTTATACATATATTTATATTTTATGTCATTAAAGATGTCGAAGAAGGATGAAAATATAGTACCAAATAATTTCAAAAGATTTATTGAAAAATTTAGGTTGGACAAGATGAGAAAGAAATGTCTTATTAATGTTGAATTTGATCCTACTCTTAATAATTTCATTTGGAATGGGCTCGACACTATCCAATATCAAATAAGACCAGGTGATTGTGAAGACATTGGAAAACTCATATCTAAAAGAGAATGTGCCCTAGTTATTGTAGATATTCTTCATGGTTTCAATTTCCAAGACATTGAATATGATAGTAAACCATATACTTATCAAGATTTTAGTAAAGTGGTTATAGGCTTTCAATAAGTCACAACATCACCACTTTGGATATTTGTGGCATTTCATTCAGACACACAATTTGCAATGTTATTAACAAGCTTCAAGGGAAAAGAAAACTCAATGATGTAGCTTACATGGTAAGACATTGAAATTGTATGTTTGATTAATGTTAAAAAAAATTATTCGTGTGTAATTTAATTGAAATTTTACTATGTCACATTACAAGCAAAGTTAAATCTTGTTTCTTCCGAAGATCATCCTATTATAAATGATTGTGACTTCATCCATGTTGAATGTCAAAAGAGGATACCTATGAGCCTATTCTTCTGAATCGAGTAGATGGGAAGAGTCATAGTCAAGTACTGGTTCGTGATGATGTTGTAAGAAAACTAACATATGAGGATAAATATGCAAAAGGAGATATAGTTAACATTTATAAAAAATTGGAAGCATTGATCAACTCTATTATAGATCTATGTTCAAATGAAGGAGATTGGGTTTTGGATTTATTCTCAGGTTCAAGTAAGTTTTATTATATAAAATTGAATTTAAATATTTTACTTTTTACTTTTTATTTGTTTATACTAATTTTCTTAATTATTTCTTTTGTGCTTTATGATTAGGTACAACTCTATCATGTTGCCTACAAAAAGGAAGAAATTTCATTTCCATTGAGAAAGACTCAATTCGATGCAAATTTATTCAAAAAAGAATTAATATTCTTCAATTTATTCCATATGCAATGCAAGAATTTGGTTTAAGGAAAGGAGATTTTAATGAATCACATGTGGAAAAAAAGGAAAAGGAACCTCAACCACTATTATATGTAATGATTGAAAAGTGACACTTTGGAAGATTTGCAGACATCAAAGAACCATTAGAAGAGGAAAATGACCAAAATGAAGTAGAAAATATTGTGGAAGAAGAGATGGTCTAGAAGATGTTGTACATGGATTAGTTGATATTATTGATTAACTTTAAGTTATGTTTGCAAATAAAGCTCAATTTTGAGAGCTTTTCATTAGTTTTTCTTGTAATATTTAGAATTTGAGATTTTATGAAAATAATGACTATTTTTTGCAAAGCAACTGTTATTACTATTAATTTTTTACATAAAATTCAAAATAAATGCTATTTTTTAAAGTTTTTTTGTTAAGATTTTCCCAAAAAATTGTTTATTTAACATGTTCTTTTATCAAAAAGTTTCAAAATGTGTACGTTTTTCATTGTATTTATATTGAAAATGTGTATTTTTTTGTCATATGGTTAAAAATATTTTTTTTTTAGTGACAATTATTTGATGTGCATTGAAATATTAATTATGGAAATATTAATTAACAATACATAAACATATAGAAAATCCTAACTTTAAAATATTGACCCTTTTTTTTTAACCATGCGAAAAAATGAATATTTCATTACAAAAAAAACAAGTACATAAATACATTTAAAAATAAACATCTCAAGGAAGAAGACATTAGAAAATGTAAAGTGTTAAAATCAACCCTCTAAAAAAAATGGGGTGATTATGCATCACCACTTTTCAAAATCGACATGAAAATCATGAAATTAAAAAAAAATTATATATATATATGAAAG
Organism: Pinus albicaulis; assembly: GCA_034641835.2. Lineage (NCBI taxonomy): Eukaryota > Viridiplantae > Streptophyta > Pinopsida > Pinales > Pinaceae > Pinus > Pinus albicaulis. The sequence continues at coordinate 1,127,882,363 of CM076575.1, forward strand.
TGTCAAAAATATGTTACAAAAAAAGGGTGATTCTGCATCACCACTTTTCAAAATCGGGTGCTTTTTTGCTACCTCAAAAAAATGGGTACTCGATAATTTTCTTGTTTGATCGATAACTTTGTTAGTACCAAATCCATGAAGAGTGATCTCTATCAAAGCACTAGAAAAAACCCTTGAAGAGTGATTGGAGACAAAAAGAAACCATTGAAGAGTGATTGAAGACAGAAACCAAACCACTAGAGCAAAAAAAGTAAACCCATGAGATCTTGTTGGCATGTGCGAAAGGCATCAAACTCTCGAACAATACAACACCAAATTACCAAATCCATAAAGTGCGATATTTACCAAAGCACCAGAAATAAACCTTGAACAATGACTGGATATACAAAGAAACCCTTGAACAATGATTGGAAACATAAAGAAACTCTTGAAGAGTGACTGGAAAGACAGAGAGAAACCCTTGAAGAGTGAATGGAGATAATGGAACCATACCCAAAACCAAAAAATAAACCTCATCTAATGTTTTTCCTCAAATTGATCTAATCCTTTTCCTCTCTACCTGGTTGAAGAGCGACTAGAGATAATGAAACCATACCCAAAGCCCACAATTAAACCTCATCTAATGCTTGTACTCAACCTCATCTAATTCTCATCCTCAACGCTTGTCCTCTCTACCTAGTTTTACACCTACCTTGAAGAGCGACTGAAGATAATGGAAATAAAAAATTAAGCCTCATCTAATGCACATCCTGAACGCTTGTCCTCTTTGCTTGGTTTTACATCTGGTGACGTCAAGCCTCGACATCTACAACCATGGTGGTCGTAGTGGGCCAACCTCATCACGTTGGGAACTACAATGCCAAAGGTTCAATTATGTGATAGGCAAACATATTTTGTAAATAATTTGTACGCAGGTCAATTAATACTTTCACACCAAGACTATATACCACTCCCTAAAATGTAATCAAAATAAAAATAAATTAGGTAAAAAATATATAATTTCTTCCTATTCTCTTAACCTTTTATGTTGTTATTATTAAAATATTTTTTATATAAAGAATACTAATGTTAGTTTTATATTTGTACACTTACATTAACTTATTTTTTTTGTTGTTTTTAAAATTATTTTTTAATAACTAATAAAGTGTTATGTTTTTTTTTGTTTACACAATTAAATTTTATTTTTTAAATAATTAGTGTATTGCAAATATTTTACACAACAACATTATTCTTATTATTTATATTACAATTTTTTAAAATTTAAAAATATAATTTATGTAAAACAATGGTATAAATTTCCAAAATCATTGAAAAACAAGTCAAATGTGTCGTTTGGTTCATTGTTGCCTTGGAAATTTCCTTGTGAACAAGGCTAATGGCTTATTTTCATTGCTAAGGACCATCCCGTATGGCTCACATTACAAAGCGGTCAGTATATATTGTGCCACGTCCATGGCAGAAAATTGCTAAGAGGAATAAGGCATCCATTCTTCCAAAGGTGTAGCTTATGGTGGGTAATGTTATCATGACACTAGAAAATTTGGTTCAATTTCCAATGGCCACTTCGTCACTATTCTGACACATAGTCGTTGCAAGAGTGATAGTTCGAGGACGGGAAAAACGTGGTTTATTATTATGTCGCAATTCCGACGCACTGACAAATTGTCGCACTACCAAAACTTTTTCCGTCGCTTCCAAACAAGCGTCGCTCTTCCGACGTTTCCCAAGCCGTCGCACTTCCGACGTTTGTAAACTATCACAATTCCGACAAAATGTGGTCCGAAGTTTTGAACGTCGCTCTTCTGATGTTTGTAAACTGTGGCAATTCCGACGAAATGTGGTCCGATGTTTTGAACGTCGCTCTTCCAACGTTTTTATACTGTCTCTCTTCCGATGTTTTTAAGCTGTCGCAATTCCAACACCGTACAAAAGTGTCGCAAGACCGACGCATTGCAAAAGTGTCGCAAGACTGACACGTCCCAGAAGCGTCGCAATACTGACACATTCCAAAAGTGTCACAATACCGACCCTAGGAAGAACTGTCACAAGACCGACAGAAATCGTTCAAGACGTCGGAAGACTAATGCTTACAAAGCGTCGGTATACCGACGGAGGGTTCAATTTAAAAAAAAAAATGAAACTTTAAAACAGGATAGTAAATCACCAATATTTGTTATGAATTGTGGGCGTTCCAATGACCGTGAAATATTAATATAATAAACCACCCCGCAATGCTTCGACTATAAACAATAATATAAACATGGCTTTGTATTTCAAAAAACAGGTTTAAAATAGAAACAGGGCAACCTTTTTTTTTCCAATTGTTATGAACATAATTAGACCATGAAATATTAATATAATAAACCACCCCGCAACGCTTCGACTATAAACAATCATTTTTTTTTCACAAGAGAAAAAACGTTGTTTTGAATATATTATATGAAGAAAAACAGTCCATGAAGTCATTACATTTTCACATCTGAAGATTGGAACCTAGATATCCATCTAGAAAAGTGGATGTCCCACCCTAGACAATGATAGAAAAATACCCCATGTCACATACAGGGACATGATATAAAACCCAGTAACGGTCCACATGGAGATTATCGACAATCTGAGAAAGCATCCAAATATGCTTGAGGCATCTATAAGAAAGTGAAATAGCAGTATGTAGAATAGTAAAGCAATAGATAGAGTACGTACCGACGTCCATTGTTCCAAATACAAATTAAAGTACCCAAAATCCTTGAACGGAGAAAAACGCTAATCATGTGAGGAGTGTGATATGTCCAAAATATAAAAAGACCATCAGACCATATCAATAAACCAACATCGCTAGTTTTGAAGGCAGAGTGATAACCTGTCAACACATAAAATAGTATCATAAAGCGGATATAGGAAATGTGCAGAGACATGTACTGTTGATATACACCTCACACAAAAAGCATCCATGATAGAGCAAAAATATGTATAAACCCAGGGTCGATTGTATGTTCTGGCTCGCTTGTTCCCGAAAATAAAAACCATCTGCAGAAACCCAGGCTCGCTTGTAAGATCAGGCTCGCTTGATTCCAAAATTGGTAACCATCTGTTGCATCCGAGATGTAAGGTTTAGGCTCACTTGTTCCATTAGTAGCCCTCTACAACATCCACCCTGTTCATAGCAAAAAGGTTCCTGTAGATATACAGAGAAAGAGTATAATACGTAGACCATATAAACATGGCTTTGTATTTCAAAAAACAGGTTTAAAATAGAAACAGGGCAACATTTTTTTTTCCAATTGTTATGAACATAATTCGACCGTGAAATATTAATATAATAAACCACCCCGCAACACTTCGACTATAAACAATCATATAAACATGGCTCTGTATTTCAAAAAATAGGTTTAAAATAGAAACAGGGCAACATTTTTTTTTTCCAATTGTTATGAACATAATTCGACCGTGAAATATTAATATAATAAACCACCTTGCAGCGCTTCGACTATAAACAATCATATAAACATGGCTCTGTATTTCAAAAAACAGGTTTAAAATAGAAACAGGGCAACATTTTTTTTTTCTAAGTAAAGTTAATCTATTAACAGTGGGAATAAAATTACAGCATGACCGAAGTCAAAAACATTGCCCAGACTTATGGCAAATTTGTCATCAAAAAATAAAAAAGGAAGACTGCCCTCATACGGGGAAACCAGTCTTGAACGTTTACAGAATTCAAAAATATTACAGAGGTCCAGCATAGTAATATAATCTAAAACAGGCCCAATTAAGTGGGCCACGAAGCAAGAAAACCAAATTAACCAAACTACTCCTTCAGTGGTTCCTTGACGATTCAGCACCATCCTTCGAAAGGTCCAGGATCGCCAAGTACTATCTCCACATTCACGCCACCGCTCCCCTCCTGAAGGCCCGAATGTTGGCCGAATTTTTCTGAGCTCAGACCCGCCGGACGGGTGCATTGTTCCTCCACTTGGGCCTCCTCACGGAAAACCACAGTGATTGAAGTTGTGATTCGTGGGCGGTTCAGAGAGAAATTAAAGGAAAAAATGGCAGTGCGCATCGTGGGAGAAGCCAGTGAAGCAGTGGGGAAATGAGGAGCAGGGAAGCCCATACGGTGGCCAGATCCTAGAACCCGAACCCGCCCACTTCTAGTGTTTGGATAGCGACCTGCGTAATAATCACTGGACTGGCCAGAAGACGACTCGGTTGAGGGGCTGGAGGGAGCGTGCAGGGGTTGACCTCTAGTGCTCCCCCTGCGGCAACACATCCTTTGACGCAGGCGAGGCATGGGTGCAGTCTCAGCAGTGGGCACAAGACGAGACGGAGAAGCAGGATTCCAAGAAACCGAGGAAGACAGAGACAGACTAGACCGAGAGAAATGCAGATTTGCACAAAGGTCTAAGTAGCAGTTCAGTTGGCCACTTCTCCTTCTCGTCACAGTGAGTAGGCAGTGTAACCCAGCAACCAGAGAGCATCTGCAATTCAAAGGTTGCGGATCGTCTGAAAAACCATAGCGAAACACCATTTTATCGACCCGACTGCAATGGCATCGAAGAACGCCTGTCATAATTAATCTCTCATTGATGAGAGCCGAAGGACGGATCATATTGGAGCATGCAGAATCGCTAACAGGAGTGGAGGTCCGATCTTGAACAACGTTAAAACTTAATGCGATTTGATGTGAAAACCTTGGAACTTAAATATCGGCTGATTGAACAGCGTTAAAACTTAATGCGATTGATATGAAATCGCCACATCCATGTCCCATCGCCTTAAATGGCATCGAATGCACCCGCATCCGGGAACAGGGCAACTTTTGATTGAGGACACATGGCAGAAATTGATTGGAGCAAATCTTTGTTTGGGCCGCTCGCGTAGTGGAAATCCGGACCCGAAAAAGATTAGGGCGAATTTGATAAGAAATTCGCGTCACAACTCTCTCTCCGTACGCCAGCCCAAATTCGGACCCGAAAAAGATTAGGGCAGAATTCATTTGGTTTTCACGTCAGAAAATTGGCAGACATCAGCAGGCTATTTCGGAATGCGAATTTGGTTTGAATTATGGTTTATCGCTATTTGAAGTCTGGCGGACTCCACGGCTAAAGGGTTCGTTTGAAGTTTTGTTATATGTTTTATTTTATATAATGCGCGGCGGAACAATTTCATTGTTTGTTAAGGTCCCACACTGGTTTTGGTAATATTTTGTTTTAAATGCGACGTATATATGTTTTATATATATATTTCATATATATATTAAAACATTTATAAATTGTGGACCCCAGGAGAATTTTAATAGATTTGTTATTTGCATAGTTTTGTTATGTTTTTAATATATGCGTTGCATATAAAAGAAAAGGGTTGTGAGCCTGTTTCAGAATGTAGTTGTAAAGTTTATTACTAGCAATTGCACCAGGAGGTGCAAGGGAACGCCGAAAGGAGGCAATAACATTACTTGAGCTCGCATTAGTGAGGCTCATTGACCTATTTGAGTAGAAGGATACAGAAATGGTTTTCAATCCCTCTCAAGCCTCTAGAAATGGAATTGATATTGGTTGCCACAAACTGAAGCTTGTGTTGATTAACATCACTAAAGTTTGAGGCATGATAAACCAAGATACCCAATATTAGTGCTACAAATTCAAATCGGGGATTATTGTTAATATAAAGAAAATCGATTGCCTGATTTTGATAAACCAACACTAATATCTGCACATAAGGCTGCTTTAGGACTCTCGAGGGGATATGAAACTCGACATGTAGAGTAATGTCATTATGCAAAAATTCAACGCATGCCATGTTCACTGGACAAATAAAATATGGAACACTACACAATTAGAAAATGACATTGCAATAGCAAGTCAATAGAAGGTCAACACATGCGAGGACAGGTGGGTGACACTGTTCAAGATTATGTCAGTGATGACGAATTGGAACAGTGTCCTGAACATAAACCCAAAAAATTTCCATTTCCTTTTAAGAAACCAACACAAATTATGCAACACCTATACAATTGGGTAGGGATAGAATAATGTGAAAGAAATATTAAGGGAAACTATGAATTTCCATATACACTATTCAAATAAGGAGATACTTCAAAAAAATAAATTATGAAAGCAATAACAAGAAAGCCATTCAAAAACTGTCAAATTTGGAATTTTAGAAAGAATTCCCTCAATTGAAAAGTCAGATATAATCCATCTACAACTTTAGACTTCCAATATAACAAAAAAAATATCTTAAGCATATCCAAATTTAAATATATTTAAATATGTATCAGGTGGGAAACCTAAAACAACTCTAAACTTGGTCTGTAACCTAAAATTCTTCCACAACAGGTTCAAGTGACTCCCAAATTCAAATGTAGGATTCTACAAGATCACGGTAGTGCTTGGCATATTTTCTCTGTGCAAGGCAAATAAAACAATAGACCATTTTCTTTGAACCATGCTTGAGAAACATGTTGAAAAGATGCCTTCCACAGGTTTGTATCATAGTCTCAAAGATGTAAATATTTCCAAAACCACTGTCATGGTCTTGTAGGCAAAAAAGAAATGGGCCATTCTCTTTAAACCACGCCTGACTGAGCAACATGCTGAAAAGGTGCCTTCCTCAGGTCTGTATCTGTCTCTAAAAAACATTAATATGATCAAAATCACAACCACGGTCTTGTATATCCCCAGAAACCTACAAAGAAACTGATATCTGCCAAGGAATGAACCGTCATTAGCTAACCTAAAAGAGTGCCACAACTTACACATTAATTATTAGGATAACAACTTGTTTGAGGGCCAATCAACAAATAGCATAGCACCATTGCTTCGCTGTGAAATCACTGTAAAGATGTAAGAGGGTTACATGAGTATTGGTTGACACCTGAAAGGCATTAGATATGTGTAACAGGAGAACAAAAAACATAGAACAAAAAAGAAAGGCAGAACAAAAACTAAGAATGCATTTTCAACTTTTTTTTGTGTTGTTTTATAACAATGACGAATGGATTTGAATTTTATGAAAATAAGAGCAAAAAAGGAAATATTAAGGAGAAGATAAAAGAATGTGACAGAAAATGAAAGATTTAGGTTGATCAAACCTGATCACCCACCTTGGATACACTACATAAGAGAGAGAGACGAGCAAAAGGACCTCCTAAATGAGACAACAGAAATAGGAACAAAAGAACTCAACGAGGATGACATGAGCTAAGTAGATATAAACAGTAATATGTTTCCATCCTCAAATAAAATACAAGTTCTGCTTATTAAAGCATATCCTGAAGATGAGTATTTATAATGAGATCTCCACGCCGAAAACTCCACGAGTGAATTCTATGAAAATTGGAAACTATTGGCTTGCCACTAACTGCCAAAACAAAAACACTTACAACCCATGACTTAACATGTTATATTACCTAGAACAAATGGAGGGTTGTGAAGTATCACAACACAGTGATTTACTCAATGACCTAAACAACAAAAGTATAACCAAAATGCTAATGAATCTGGCATACATGTAGTCAATGACCTTTGAGGATAATATATTATAGATTCAACATGTTAAAGTTTTCATTGTCTACTAGACAAGGGCATGAAATAAAAACTGCAGAACAATGTAAAAAATATCCCCTAGGCATTTATAGATATGTTTAACAAAAGAAAAGGGAGAAACACATCAGTCAGGGTTACCCTTTAGGTTGATGCCTTACGAAAAGGTTAAATGAAAAAGCCGTACAACTTTGTAAGACTGCCTCTTGAACAGTAATGTTGGTATAATGCATTAGGTGAGCTTTACAGAGTCTGTATCAGGGAAATTCCAAAGCCTTCCAAGCCATATTTTTCAAGAAAATTCTAAATATGCTCACGGGCATGAAATATTCATCGAATTTTAGTTAAGCTGTTATAAAAAAATAGACAGTAGAACTCAGCTTGAAGAGATCTCTACACCTCAGAAATGGTATATTAACTCTATTACCAGAAAAAAAAAAAAAAAAAAAAAAAAATTCTATTTTTTGAAAGTGCAATCCGAGATCGAAAATGTGGTTTAAATAATGAAGAAAAAGAGATTAACTCATGTATAGGATATCCAAAAGGAAAATTTAGTTTTAATGCTAAGAAGAAAAATACCAGATGTTAATATACATAGCCAAATGATTATAACCACTGTTGTAACTCACCGTCTGTTTATAATTAGAGGACTGTTTCACACTGCTTGATATGTCCTCAATAACTTCAATTAAGACTTTTCTATCAAAGTCACTTAAAATAAATCATAGTAATCTGCTTATTGTAGGTTGTGTGCTATTTCACAGTTAGCAAGACCTTGGTCGATATATAAGCTTATTTTAAGCAACGATTTGACAGATATCAGTCCAAAAACCAGAATCTATGGATTTGTTCCTAATTTATTTTAGCCTAATGCATAAATTAATCTAGAAGTGCAAAATGGCCTTTAATAGATGTAGAGATGGCTAAACTAGTTGTTAGGATAACAAATAGTTTGACTTAGACATTTAATTCAAATGATCACAACTAGTTCTATCTAAATAATTAATCAATTATTTAATTTTTTAATTTAATTAATTAATTTATATACATATATATCTATTTTATCTTATTATTATTATTTATTTATTTATTTTTAAAGAATGAGGATCAAAGAAAAATGGAAACGACACCAAAGTAACTAACAAGGCAAAAAAAAACGAGCCTAACAAACAATTGAAGGGCATAAACACTGGGAAATTAAGAATAAAGGGCAGGGATCCAACACCTGTTGATATTCCAACTGTCATCTCTGTTGAGATTAACAGGTATTTTTTCAATTTCTAAGGCCTCTCTTAACTTACGTTGATGGAAATGGTCAATCCTAGCGATGACCTTAGCCTCTTTGATGCAAATATGATGGTTAGTCTTTTCTGCATGTTGAGCTAAGGCGGAGGAGTGGGATCATTCATGTTTAATGTCAGCAGCATGTTCACAGATCCTTTGATTTATAGACCGACCAGTTTCACCAATGTAAGGTGTCCCACAAGAACAAGGAATAACATAGACACCTTTCATCTCCCTAGGGTCTACCGAATCTTTAACCGATTTAAGAGAGCCGCAAATCGTGTTAAGGGGCTTGAAAGAAGAAGAAAATTTATGCTTCTTAAGGATCTTGGCAATCTTATAGTGGTTACTTGAATGAAAGGAAGGCTAACATTGCAGGACCACTCACTCGGCTCTTTTTATTTCTAACTGAAGGACTTTTTTCAGCCTTAAGAAAAGCTTTGAGGCCTTGCGGCCTACTATAACCATTTCTACATAACACATTAAGGATATGTGTCTTTTCTCCCTCAAGATAGGACTCATCATAGATTCTTAATGCCCTCGTGGCTAAGGTGTTAAGGACGCCTAATTTTTTGGCAAGGAAATGATGAGAATTAGCATGAAGATACTGCTCAGTGTGGGTTTTCTTTTGAAAAAATTGATGGGAGAAAGAACCATCATCCTTCCAGGAGATAAGAACACATTTCTTCTCCTCTCCTAGTCTATTCATTTTTCTCTAAGACCCTAAACCACATCCTACATTTCCCATATCACATTTTCCATTTATTAAATAATATACCTCATCTGCCTATTCATTAATCATTTCCTATTCATAAACTATAAAACTCTCATATTCTCCATCATATGCCAGTTCTATCCCCTTAAATGCAAAAATTGTGAATCATATTTGAATCAATCCATATTTCCCCCCACTACTCAAAGTACCCTACCCAACCCAACCTTTCTAATGATTATCATACAAATCATCGTCTCTTTCAAAGGATGGGCCTAGGTGACCTCACACTACTGGAAGAACATAATATCGAATTCAAATTGAATGAATAGACCGCCATCTCCTTCACAGATTTGCCTACATTGTTGATCTCCAAGCTTGGTTGAAGGTCATGATCAAAGGGTAAACATAAATTTACAGCCAAACTGAGCTAGGGATCGAATCTATAGCCACAGTGACAACAAAATTTGTTGTTGAGCAGAGGTGCTACGCAATCATCGCTGCACACTGAAAGTGTTGTGCAACACCTTCTCAAAGTCATACAACATCAACAAAACTTGATTTTGGATTTCCAGAGGTAGGGTCGTTCCATTCTGATCTTAATATTATTTTATTCCCTAGGTCAAATTTTTTTAAGCCATGATTAGCATCTAACATATAGTCGATGCACACACTTTGGTGCCATGCAGACTGTATCTTTTAAAAAATTGAAGTAAGGGGTTTGTAGATGAATTTTAACTAATTTTGAGTGTTGAGGTGGTCTAGGGTGAATGTTTGTAAATTCATGAATTTTGGCAGCCACTGTCAGTGCGCCCTGTCATCACTGTGCAACAAGTCTATTGAATACACTTTTGGTTGTTTTTGTCTAAAAGATAAGTCTCCTATTATTGTTATTTCCCATGTAGCCTGCCACAAGGTCTAGGAAATTATGCCCAACGTACATAGGTAAAATGGCTCCCACTGCAAATAAAAAATGGGGGGAAATTATGTGTGTAGATCCTAAAGATTTAGCCCTGGTCAACTCAGTATCACCTCACTCTCTTGATCCATTTTACAACCAATAAGACCATGATCTTACCTTATTATTTGCTTAAGATCTTGTGGAGGATGACAAAAAAAGTATAACTTAAGAAAGATAATCACATGTCGAGCTTATTCCATTTTTCCTTGATAAAAATCTTGGTCATGTTTGAACTTGAGAAAAAAAAGGTTTCTTGGTCTAGTTTTTTTTTTTCAAGTCTTGGTTTATTGCCTCAAACAAATTCTTCACCAATGGAGGTTTGTGAAGAAAAAGAAGAATAACATGTTGAACCAATGACCGAGACAGGGAAGAAAGCAAGTGAAAATTATCAACCAATAAATAAAGAGTTAGCAAAAAGTTAAGCAAGAGGAAAAGGAGGTAATAGTCTGTCTGTTGAGTTTTGAAATTTTGATGATGGCTAAAGACTGTTAGTGTTGCACAAAAAAAATCCTTTTTGTTCTTGCAGAGGTTGTAGGTATTATTTTGGGAACCCTAGATTTGTTTTGGGTACTTTGAGAGTGTTGGTATGTTTCTAGATTTTTTCATGAAGTTTTGGGGTGGGAAAGATGCACAACACAGACTTTGAAAGCCAAACTACTCAATTTCTATGTAGCGTTGTGCAACTGTTGCGTTGATCAGAATTGGATTAGGGCCTAAGGGATAGCTCAAATTTCAAAGTGTTCAAAAGTGTGCCAAACCTAAGCGACCGGATAGATCTCGTCTTCCTCATTCCAGTGTCATGAATGATTCGAAAAACCGACATTGTATGAAGAAGTTATCGTGTTTTGAAAAACCCAGTAAACTGCAAATTTATACAGTTGACCAGAGTTGACTAGGCATTGGAAAAGTAAAAAAAAAGGAATATTCCTTGAATATTCCCTCAGAATATTCCTTCCGAGCCAATTGGATCTTGACAAGTGTCACAAATTTATTTGTTGAACAGTTTGGATGAGCCAATGAAAAGTTGCAACGTGGCCAACCCTTAGGCCGCCACGTGGTCCTATAACTATGCATTAAAATTTTGGTTGGGTCCACAGGCTAGAACCCGAGACCTCCTGCCAAGCATTCGCATGGTTTACCATCTAGGCTACATTTTTTTCTTAACCATATCATTGGCAGGTCATATTTATTGTTTAAACGTATTCATGTTGGGGGTTGGGAACCACCGGCGGTCCCAACTTGCCAGCAGTCCTGTGTGGTCGTGTCACATGGCGGCATCAAACAATAAATGTTACAACCCGCAGTCAATGATTTACCTGCCAGCTAATGGTTCCATAGTGTTATCACATGGCAATGGAAACAGTAACCAACTCCACGCAGTCATGTTCATCTAGAGTTCAACCCTGATTCAAATTTATCACTGTAGTTAATACCGCCGAGTTCCGCTCCAAAGGTTTCGTTAACCAGCAAAGAAGACAGCGGTTTGGGGAGCATGTGCCCAACCACCCAACCACTAACCTTTAAAGTAATGGTTATTTCCGGCGTAACTTCTGGAGGGCATGTTTATATTGGCGGATTTGCTAATTTAACTCCAGATAAGTGGAGTCCTCAACTTTTGGTGGAGTTTTTCTAGGTGTAACTGGGCAAAAGAGTAGGGGACTCAATTTTCACCCATTATGGGTGAATGAAGAGTCATTACTAGCTAATTGGAGCATTCTAGAGCCATTGGTCAAGTTTTTAGAGCCATCTGAGGACTTCTGAGCATGATTTTGCTTCAGAGAAGTTCCAAGGGCCACCAAGGCCACCAAGAGCCACCAAGAGAATGGGGCCTAGCTAGGGAAGCCAGAGGCCATTCTTAGCAAACAAATAGTCTATTCTAACTATCTTGAACCTTATGAATCCAATGGAGGGATTTTCAGAAGCATTTGGAGACTTATAAAGGCCTAGATGTTACAAGGAATTTTTCAATGAGCCCAGAGCCGCAAGGTGCCACCAGGTGTTGGAGGCATAGCCAAAGCAGGCAGAGGCCAATTTCAGCAAATGAATAGTCACTTCTGACAATTTTTGATCTGAATGTGATCGAATAAAATGCTTAGGTATTTTGATTAGTTTTTCCTTTATATTGATTGTTAACTGAAGAAAACTTTACTGAAAGATGACATAAACCAGTAGCAAATAAATGATTAAATCACAACAATAAAATAGAGAGAATAAGAAGCAAATAGTTGATTACGGAGTTCATCCCTGGTGGACTACATCTCTGGGTCTGCTTTCAAGTGGGCATCCATTTTTATTAGGATTGACCTTGAGGAATTTCTTTACACATAAATGAAACAGAATGACTGTGCTCGCATGCACTTCTAAACTCTGTAAACAAAAATTACTCTCTCTCTCCTTTCCGATGCCTATCTCTGCGCTCAATTCCGACACCCGACGGCTGAGCAATGCTGCAAAAAAAATTGCCTATGTCCTGCTGAAACTAAACTCCAAAAACACACTATATCCCTTTGAATGATTTTTTCATGGCTTAAATAATATTTCTTTTGAACTATGGATGGAAAAAATTGGCACTTAGTTGAGCAAATCATGTGAATGGTATCAAATCCCCTCATTTAGCTAAAACCTAGGGATTAAGTGATAGACCTTGGGTGCTTAAATAAATTTAAAAACCCAAATATAAACCATAGGATAAAATCAATAGCCGGGTGGCTTGCTAACTAGGCAGAAGAAGAGATCTTCGACATGTGATCAGCGTGGGCAAACGAGATTTAACACCGGCGGTTACGGTTTCCTCTGGCGGTCTTGGTATTAATCCCGACAGTTCCGGCAACAGATGTCACATGGCATATCTGTCGCGGGTTTTAACATCTGGCGGTCAACAGCTGTCAACCACATCTCATAAAATTTTAACATTCTCCACCATGGTTATATAGATTGTTCACATGTCAATGGTTTTCAACTCCAACACGGTTTAAAGGCCACGCGGTTTAGCTACGCAAAGTTTTAAACTTTTGTTTTATTCCAAAGTCCGAGAATGGGTTTTTTATGATTTTCCTTAGGTTTTGTACCTAGGAACCTTTGCACTAGGAATAATACTTTATCTTTAGGACTTAGTTTTAGCATGAGGTTTGTATGTTTAGGACTTAGATCATGTATATAGGGTTTTAGTCTTAGGTATTAGGGTTTTAGATCTAGTTCCTTAGGTTTTTTAGATATAGGTTAGATTTTAACTTTAGATCTTTACACATATAAGATATTTCACTTCTTGTATACCCTTTTTTTTAACCCATTACATCACCATTTTAACCTAAATTTGGAACACATGACGACCATGACATTGAAGGACCTTTCACTGGCGAAACTGACAGAACTGGCGGATTGGAGACTGAATCGGACATTAGACTGCTGAAGCTGACTGGACCTTTCTGCTGAACTGTAATTGAACAAGATCCTCCTGGATCAATCCTCTCCACTTGAAATCTTTTGGACCACAAAAGCTTGATTTTAAGCAGACAATAAGTGAGAATACAACTCCCTCACTTTCATCTTGACTTTGATGATATACAACCATACCTGATCGCCGACCTGAAACTGATGATCGAATTGATGCTTATCATGGCACAATTTGTACCTAACTTGACTCAATGCTTGTCCTGGCGCAGAAGAATGTAAGGCTTGATTGTAATCTTGATGCACATAAGTTAAAAATTCATCCCACAACATAGGATGTTCACTACAGTTACCTCGAAGAATATGTATCCCGGTCCTGTTCACCATTTATGTCTGTCCTTGAACCAAATCCATGCTTCCCCATGGTTGCAAGGGAAGTGGAAGTGGCATGTGCAAAACAATCTTTCGATTGCTTGGCTTGATTTTCAAACACATTACACATCCCTTTATGTACTTCGAAATTGTTTCATACATGTGAGGCCAGTAACAATACCTTTGACTTTGTGCCATATTCTTGCTTATGCCAAACTGTCCTGCAATCCGAGAAAGATGAACTTCCCGAATAACCTACACTTTTTCTGTCTGCAGTACACATAACTTACCCAGATGATATAAAAACTTGTCATAAATATGATAATTTATTTCTTCTATCTAAGCATCATGAGTTAATTATTCATAATTATCTTCGAAAATCATAATCAGTACTATATTGTTCTACATAACTTTCATGAACCAATGAACTATTATGTAGTACCACTGAAACATTCAAAGACAGTCTAGACATCATATTAACTAATTTACTTGTTACACCTTCCTTGTCCTTAATTACTAAGTGAATTTTCTGAAGAAATCCCATCCAACTGTAGTGATATTGTTGCAACATAGTAGATGACTAAAAGTATTGAAGTCGCTGATAATCTATGTGAATCACTGTTTCCATTGCATTATTACTAGCATCTGTTTTAACTTCAAATGGTTGTTGATGATCTAACAATGCTGTGAAGTTTTTTTGCTTAAATGAATCAACAACTTTAAAATTGACACTTATTCCCCATGTCCCGTTTTGCTTATGAGCCAGAATTATGGGTGAACTGAATGGAGATGAACTGGGTCGCATTAATTCTTTTCCAATCTTCTCTGGATTTTTTTGCTTTATTTCTTTATTCTCTATAATTGAATTGTGATACATTCTATTATTAGGGGCCTCATACATCAACTGCATCTCATGTGATATTTCCTTTTTATGAAGTAGATGTTTTGGTTCTTTAACTAGATCTTGAAAGGAATCTACCTTTTTAACCAAATTACCTTCATACTAAATTTCACAACCTGAAAAAGTATCATTAAGATCCTTATGTTGCTCTTTTATCAACATGAGTATGTATCTCTTACTTGAACTTATTAAGCACTTCATCTGATTAGCATTAATTAAATTCAAGTGATCTTTGATTTTGTTGAAGATGGCAACAAGAAACAGTGAAGGAGGCATCCTGAAACATCTTTCCTGATCCTAGTTGGAAAGTGATCACCAAAACTAGGTGGGGGCCACACAAGTGATTTTTTTCGCAAAGTCTATTTTTAGACTATGTCTATTTTTAGACTATGTCTATTTTTAGACATATGGATCATGTTCTATGAGTTGCGGGATGCTATTTGTGGATGGTTGGTCAAGTTGGTAAAAATAGATGGACCTCTATTTTTAGACATACTGGGCGGAGTCTATTTTTAGACTGCCAGTCTAAAAATAGATCAGTCGAATATTATTAGCTCTTAATAATATTTGGACTATAAACATTATCTTATCCTCTTGGAGAACTTCAGTTCGAGATACGGATGTGGCACATGCATCTGACAGAAGGAATTACGCTATTCCTAGGGTTTAGTTGAGCTATTGCATGGTTGACTTCAGTTAGAACTCATGTGGCAGAGTTTGGTGGAGTTGATGAGACAGTTGATGGAGTTGTGTTCGGTTTAACTTAGTTGAACTAGTTGTATTTAGTCTAACTGATAAATACACTAGTGTTGAGTGGTGTGAATTAATTATTAAATTAATTCACTAATTATTAACTCATAAATCAACTAAAGAATACATCAGTTAACTGCAGTGCATGGACAGTTCAGTGGAGACCAGTGTTAGAGGTGGGTGAAAGGGTGAGTCTACTATCAGTTGTGACTATAGTTGTGCATGATATTTGCACACACATTGATTGAGATTGCCAATGAGGATTGCGCAGTACAAGCCAGTGGGATTCGAACTTGGATCTCATCATTATTTATCTTGGATTGCGCAGTAGAGGCAGGCAGACAGGTGGAGCAGATTGGAGCATGGGATGTGCATGATCTGAGCTTGTTTTGTGTGTAACAATTGGAGATAGTGCTGAGAGCTTGTGAGGAGTTTGTGCTATGTATTGTTACATGTTCTCTATCATAATTATATACAGATAGTTGGGGGTTTTCAGCTGTAAGCTTTCCCCATTACATACTGTGTTATATGTGTGCTTGATTATGTTTTAATGTGCGCATGCGACTGCTTCTAATTCTGCAAATTGATGATCAATGGTAGAAGAGGTTATATATTATGCATGACGCTCAAATAGTGTGTAATCGGGATAATATCGGTGAATAATTCATCTATTATTCAAATTTCTACATGGTATCAGAGCGAAATTGATCATCGGATCTATTACAGTGATTACATTTTATTTTGGTAGACAGAGTCTGTAAGAGGGCCAGGTAGCCTCTGGATTCATCCTTTCTTTGAAAGGTGAAAAATCCAGTAAATGCCCCTACAGTCGATCTCTGTACTAGAAATAATTTGTTCTCACAGATCATAAGCGGTTGAGTTTTGAGCTGGTGGAATTCGAATTTGCAGCAGTGTTTTCTTGGTGTCGAAGTCAAAATGTCTTATCAAGGATTGCGATTGGAGTATGCTCTTGAAGGAAGCTCAAATTATATTGCATGGAGAGATAGGATGGAGGTGGTGTTAGATGACAACGGGCTGAAGGAGTTCATAGATTCTGAAGTTCCAAAGCCTTCTTCTAGCGATGTTGCCTTCGTTGAGGCTTGGCAAAAGAAGATGGCAAGGTGTCGAAGGATTCTGTTGGAGGGCATGAAGGATCACATAGTATCCAACCTGCATGGAAAATCTTCTCCATACTTGATGTGGAAAGCGTTGACAGAATTGTTCCAAAGCAAGAGCGACCAAAGGAAGTTGGCGCTCAAGGATAAACTCGGGAAAATAAAGATGGAGAAGAATGACACTATTCTAGTATACTTGACAAAGTTTGTCCACTGCAGGGATGAGCTTGGGAGTGTAGGAGTTAGTGTGGATGATGAGAACTTGGTGAGCTTGGCTCTCCTTGGTCTTCCGAAGAGTTGGCATTCCTATGAGGACTCTGTCAATGTTCGGGAGAAATTGCCAAGATGGGAGTGACTTTGGTCGGATCTTGTGCAAGAGGAGATAAGGCGGAATACCAGGGATGGATCTTCATCAAAGGTATCTGATGAAGAAGATTGCGCTTTGGCTACCAAAGCAAGGAAGGGGAAGGGCAAGAAGGAAGCTTCTCAATCCGGTGCGGATGTTAAAAAGCGTGACATGTCCAAAGTGAAGTTTTTTCACTGTCAAGATCATGGACATTACGCCACGAATTGTCCACAAAAGAAGAAGAACAAGCAGGCTGCTGGAGCTGCAGCTGGTGAGGCTCTTGCCTCGCAATTTGAGCTGGAATTCTCATTGATCGCATGCATGGTGTCTAGTGCATTGGGATCGGGGTGGTATTTTGATAGTAGCGCTTCCTTTCACATGACGGGAGATGTGAATCTTTTCAGTGACTTGGTGGAGAAAGATCTCTAGTTGCATGTTGAGTTGGGCGACAATGGACGATACAATGCAACCGGCATTGGTACCATAACCTTTCAGAGGGAGTCAGGTAAAATCATTCTTTTACAAGATGTAGTGCATGTTCCAGGTTTAAAGAAGAATTTGATCTCAGTCGCAATGTTAGAGGATAAAGGGTATGAAGTTGTCTTCAGTGAAGGAAAATTTTTCCTTCGGCACAAGGCAACAGGACAAGTCAAGAAGGTTGGGATTCGTGCAAAGAATCTCTACAGACTTGAAGTAGATGGGATGTCTACGGAGCTTCCTACTGTTGGGAAGTGCAAGAAAGACATGCAATTGATGCTTGAGAGGGAGCAAGTTTTGCATGCAGGTAATAGTGAACCTCAGGATGTGGAGCAGCCACAAGATGAGGATCATGGAGTGGAAGAAACCACTCATGCAGAGAAATTTCGCGCCAGATGGGCAGAGGGAGTGCATGCGGCTATACCACCAGGTGAGAGGTGGAGCAACATGCATGAGTAATCCCAGGTGGAGATTTCTGGGCAGGATTCATGGAGATGGTGTGGATCTCATGAATTGAACCTGGCTACGAGGTGCCCACAGAGCAGCAGTAGCATGATCAGTTGGATTGATGCAGGCAGATCAAAGTGACAGTGTCGGATACTGGAGCGCGGATCAGAGTTGACAACAAGTGCAAGAGTGCATGGGTGCAAGAGTTCAACAGCGCAGTAGTTCCTGATGACATGTGCAGTTGGTACCAGCAGAAGTCGAAGACTTTGATGATAGATGCATCTGACAGTTGGAGTTTTTGGAGCCTGTCGGTTCGGAGGTTGCGGAAAGCGAGATGCATGGAGTTGCATGGCGCTTGTGAGGTTGCAGTCACGAATGCATGGAGTTGCTCTCCTTGTGAAATGGGTCCTTTCTTGTTGAGAGGGAGTGTTGAAGATGGCAACAAGAAACAGTGAAGGAGGCATCCTAAAACATCTTTCCTAATCCTAGTTGGAAAGTGATCACCAAAACTAGGTGGGGGCCACACAAGTGATTTTTGTCGCAAAGTCTATTTTTAGACTATGTCTATTTTTAGACATATGGATCATGTTCTATGAGTTGCGGGATGCTATTTGTGGATGGTTGGTCAAGTTGGTAAAAATAGATGGACCTCTATCTTTAGACATACTGGGCGGAGTCTATTTTTAGACTGCCAGTCTAAAAATAGATCAGTCGAATATTATTAGCTCTTAATAATATTTGGACTATAAACATTATCTTATCCTCTTGGAGAACTTTAGTTCGAGCTACGGATGTGGCACATGTAGCTGACAGAAGGAATTACGCTATTCCTAGGGTTTAGTTGAGCTATTGCATGGTTGACTTCAGTTAGAACTCATGTGGCAGAGTTTGGTGGAGTTGATGAGACAGTTGGTGGAGTTGTGTTCGGTTTAACTTAGTTGAACTAGTTGTATTTAGTCTAACTGATAAATACGCTAGTGATGAGTGGTGTGAATTAATTATTAATTAATTCACTAATTATTAACTCATAAATCAACTAAAGAATACATCAGTTAACTGCAGTGCATGGACAGTTCAGTGGAGACCAGTGTTAGAGGTGGGTGAAAGGGTGAGTCTGCTATCAATTGTGACTATAGCTATGCATGATATTTGCACACACATTGATTGAGATTGCCAATGAGGATTGCGCAGTATATGCCAAGGGGATTCGAACTTGGATCTAATTTTCATTCTCATCTTGGATTGCGTAGTAGAGGCAGGCAGACAGGTGGAGCAGATTGGAGCATGGGATGTGCATGATCTGAGCTTGTTTTGTGTGTAACAATTGGAGATAGTGCTGAGAGCTTGTGAGGAGTTTGTGCTATGTATTGTTACATGTTCTCTATCATTATAATATACAGATATTTGGGGGTTTTCAGCTGTAATCTTTCCCCATTACATACTGTGTTATATGTGTGCTTGATTATGTTTTAATGTGCGCATGCGACTGCTTCTAATTCCGCAAATTGATGATCAATGGTAGAAGAGGTTATATATTGTGCATGAAGCTCAAATAGTGTGTAATCAGGATAATCTCGGTGAATAATTCATCTATTATTCAAATTTCTACAGATTTTATGTGCCCGAACGATGTACTTAATCCCATCTTTCATGAGATGACACATATGTTCCTTCCTATAAAATACTGCATCATGTTCATAGAGATAAGGGCTTCCTAAGACAACTCCACATATGTCTAACGGTATCACATCCAACTCCACTTCATCGATATAGTTAGATGTGATTGCAAATTTTAACCGACACTATTTGGTAACATGAATTTGATTTTGTTCCTTTAACCAGCCTAAAGGATATGGTTTTGGATGATTATGTGTTTTCAAACCCAATTGTTTAACCAATGAATCAGAAATCAAATTTTCCTATGATCCTATATCAAACAATGTATCTATCTTAGTATGCTTTGAAGTTACACTTATATGAAATAACTCGATTCTTTTTCCTTCATTCAACTGTGTGATATTTGAAGAAGAAGAATTACTAGCTTCAGAAATTTTACCTTTTGTAACCATAGCAATGATTTTGCCTTCATCACCTGAATCAGATCCCAAGTCCAAGCCTTGTTGGATTGTTGTTTCAGCCTTCTTTTCACCCTTCTTTGATTGAAACTTCTTCGGCTTCAGTTCCATATGAACTTTCCAACACCTAGCTTCATCATGGCCGGTCCTTTGGCAATGTGTACACGTAGATCTTCCTTCTGAGTCGTGGTAGTCTTATTTCCCTTTGACTTGTCCTTCTTTTTGTTGTCTTCGGTTTCCATCTGGTTGGATGTCTTTGGTGTAAACTTGAATGGTCTACCACCTGCTTCGACATTAATAGCTTGAACACAAACTTCATCAAAATCATTAGGATTGAACATTAATAATGTATATTGCAAATATGAATGCAAACTGCCAATATACTTCAACAAAGTTTCTTTTGTGTCCAAAGAAATACCAAGTGCTAATTATTTCTTTCTGAATCCCTGTGTGAACTCTTGAACATTCTATCCCTTAGCTTGTCGCAAGCGTTGCCAATCAATTACAGCGTGTTGTGTGTGACCCAACGGATAGAATTGTTTCTTTAGAGCTTTAATAAACTTAGTCCATGAGGTGATAACTTTTCCTTTATGCTTTAAATATATATGTGTATTACTTTCCCACTAGATCAAAGCAGTACCCCCCATTCTAAGAGTAGCTAATTGGATCTTTGTCTGATCATTAGTAATATCTTGAATACGACAATAGACTTCTAACTATTTTACTCAATTATCTAGTTTCTCAGGGTTTATTTCTCCATCATACACAGGTAATTCAAACTTAACATCAAGTTTCAAAAGTGGACTCTTAGGTTTCTTTTCTTTTTTTGATTCAAAACTATAAGTAGAAGAGGAAGAAGAAGATGATGGAGATGATGGAGGAGAAAAAGATTTATCTGCCTTGCCTTTACCCTTTTCCTTCTTTTATGCCTTCGACAATGAGGCTGCATCTCTTGTCTTCTTGTCTTCATATAATTCTACCAAAATTTGCTGCATGTTTAGAAACATCTGTTGGATTTGATTCTCATCCATGGGTTTCTTTTCAGTAGCTTCAGGAATCTCAACGGTCTCAGTCCATGTCATCGTTGAATGATGATTGACATTCTACTTTCCGATTTCTAGATCAAATTCCTCAAGCTTTCCTTTTCCACATTGCAATCCCAACCTAGTTAACATCCACTGACAAACAAACTACAAAGCATAACTAGCTCTGATACCAAAAATGGTCTGAATGTGATCGAATAAAATGCTTAGGTAGTTTGATTAGTTTGTCCTTTAGATTGATTGTTAACTGAAGAAAAATTTACTGAAAGACTACATAAACCAATAAAAAATAAATGATTAAATCGCAGTAATAAAACAGAGAAGAAGAATCAAACAGTTGATTACGAAGCTCGTCCCTGGTGGACTACATCTCTTGGTCCGCTTTCAAATGGGAGTCCATTTTATTAGGATTGATCTTGAGGAATCTCTTTACACATAAATGAATCAGAATGACTATGCTTGCAGGCACTTCTAGACTTTGTAAATAGAAATTACTCTCTCTCGCCTTTCCGACGCCTATCTCTGCACTCAATTCTGACACCCGATGGCTGAGAAATGTTGCAAACAACACTACCTATGTCCTGCTGAAAATAAACTCCAAAAACACACTATATCCCTTTGAATGAATTTTTGATGGCTTAAATAATATTTCTCTTGAACTATATGGCAAAAATTGGCACTTAGTTTAGAAAATCATGTGAATGGTATCGAATCCCCTCATTTAGCTAAAACCTAGGGATTAAGTGATAGACCTTGGGCACTGAAATAAATTTAAAAACCAAAATATAAACCATAGGATAAAATCATTAGTTGGGTGGTTTGCTAACTGGGCGGAAGAAGAGATCTTCGGCATGTGATCAGCAAGGCAGACGAGATTTAACACCGGCAATTACGGTTTCCTCCGACGGTCTTGGTCTTAACCCTGACAGTTTCGACAAAAAATGTCACATGGCATATCTGTCGCGGGTTTTAACATCTGGCGGTCAACAGTTGTCAACCACATCTCATAACCTTTTAACATTATCCACTGTGGTTATATAGATTATTCATATGTCAGCGGTTTTCAACGCCAACATGGTTTAAAGGCCACGCGATTTAGCTGTGCAAAGCTTTAAACTTTTGTTTTATTCCAAAGTCCGAGAGTGGGTTTTTTATGATTTTCCTTAGGTTTTGTACCTATGAACCTTTGCGCTAGGAATAATAATTTATCTTTAGGACTTAGTTTTAGCATGAGGTTTGTATGTTTAGGACTTAGATCATGTGTATAGGGTTTTAGGCTTAGGTATTAGGGTTTTAGATCTAGGTCCTTAGGTTTTCTAGATCTAGGTTAGATGTTAACTTTAGATCTTTACACATATAAGGTATTTCACCTCTTGTAGACCCTTTTTCTTAACCCATTACATCACCATTTTAACCTAATTTCAAAACACATGACGACCATGACATTGAAGGACCTTTCACTGGTGAAACTGAACTGGCGAATTGGAGATTGAATCGGACATCGGACTACTGGAGCTGACTAGACCTTTTTGCTGAACTGTAATTGAAAAATATCCTCCTGGATCAATTTTGGACATTGTGAATCCAATGGAGGGATTTTTAGAGCCATTTGGAGACTTCCAGAGTCGAAGAGGCCACATGGAAGTTTTAGGGAGCCTAGTGCCACCAGGGGTTGGAGGCATAAATTGGGGAGCCAGAGTTCATTTTGTACAAATGAACAACCTATTTTGGATGAATGATATGTTCTGGAGGCAGTAGAAAAATTTTCAGGGACAGAAATGGACTTATAAGATATTTTGTGCCACAGAGAAGCTTAGGGAAGCTTAAGGACTCTGACATAAGAGGTCAAGCCCAAGGGAGCCTAGATCCATTTCCAGAGAGTTAGCAGTCAATTTAGGGGTATGATGGTATTCTAAACCAATTGGTAATATTAAAACAAACACTGGAGTTGAGTAGCCACTTGTAAAAGAATTTTTTCATCTTAATCCCAAAGGGCCAAGTTAATTGATGAAGGCTCAAGGAGACGTAGCCCAAGACATGAGGGTGAACTCCTTTATTATGATTTTTTTTATGTGTTGATGATTAATTTGCTGCAATTTATGGTTGTTTTACATGATTTTATTCAGCCTAAACAAATGTTTAATTCCTCACATATAAATCATTAAAATAGTTAAAACATATACACATGATTCAAGTATGAAATTCCGCACATGCATGTATAAGCAAGATCTTAAATTGTTTTAATTGAGTGGGAGGTGCTTGCATAGCATAACAAGTCAACCACCCATTTCAGATCAGATGGTATCTGAGCACTAGGTTTATTTCTTTCTTGTTTGACTTGAAAGGTGTTTAACAGTCAAAGAATTTAACAGTTTTCAAATTGACTGATGCTTACAAGTTTGAGTTTGCTAGAGGTGAAGGGGAGCTACTGCTAGCTAATTCCAGAAGAGGACAAGAAGGAAGAAGGTTGAAATCATTCTCCTTACCCAAAGGACCTCATGGAAACCCTTGAAGCATAAGATGGATTGTTTGCAAAAGAGGTTGCTTGAAGAAGAGATACAAGCTGCAGAAAAGAGCTTGAATCTACAGCCAAATTGTTAAGAAGCTTTGTCAATTGTTTTTGAAGCTTTTTGAATTTTTTTTGAAGTTATTTAATTCATTTACATAATGATAAAAAATTCATCAAGTGAGGTTTCTAAATACTCCTGCTCTACAATACTCTTTGATAAAGATATGAAGCAGGACTTCTACATCATGAAGGATATGGTGCAAAGTATGTATGAAGATGTAAGGGAAAGCACTAGAATTCATGAGCAATTTGTTGCTATGAAGCAAGAGAAAGAAGGACTTCTTCAAAGAATGCATGAGATGAAAATGCAGCTCCATCATGCCCAAGAGGCCTTAACCAAACACATGCTTGAAGCAGAGGTAAATCACTCAAATTTGTCTTCAAATTCCTCTTCAGATAGATGTGTAGGTTCATTTGAAAAAAACACTAGAGGTATAGGGTCCAAATTGATGTTAAAAATGGGCTATGAAATCAAGGGTCTAGGCAAACATGCACAAGGCATGATTGAGCCTATTATGGTTGAGGAAAGGTCTAAGAAGTTTGTTCTAAGCTATGTTCAACCTTATGGTGAAAACTCCAAAGCCATGAAGGAACTTGAGACAGTTCCAAGAAATTTTGTTGCAAGTTCAAACCCACAAACATGTCAAGATTGTATTCAAGATGAATGCCATTGTTTGAAACCCATGTTGCAGCAAGATTTTTGAAGACATGCAACTTATGGCAAGAAAGAGAGTTCTGACAGCTATCAAGACATGAACACTGATGTTGGTCTTCAAAAGAGACCTTGGAACCTCTTCAAGTTCATCTCCTCAAGAAGGTAAAAAAGATGGACATGCAAAGCAACATTCAAGGTATAATTCTTCCTATAATCAAGTTGTTTATGATTATGTTAAGCATGACAAATCCGCATGCATGAATGGGAGAAAGAGTTGTTGTTCCTATTGTGGTTTGTGTAACCATGAAGTTTCAAGATGCTGGAAGAGAATGAAGGCATATAGGAAATAGTCAAAGCAAAGGCGAATTGCACCAATGATGCAAAATATTTGCACACATTACCAGAATAAGGGGCATCTCATTGGCAAATGTTGGAAACTGCATCCAACCAATCATCCCAAGAATTTGAAGCAAGAGGATAAACATATTGGTGAGAATGGAACCAAATATTCCATCATCGATGTGAGTCCAGATGATTCACAAGAAGAAGATATTCAGCAGGAAAATTCACCATGGAAGTGGCTTCGTAAGAAGCGGTTTGATTTCTTGACCTAGTAATACATACATTCCTTTGTACATATGCAAATGTATTCAGTTTTTAATGTTGAAAACTTACATTTGTATGAGCCACCTTTGATCGATGATCAAGGAAGTGACGTTTAGCTACCTTCTATTGAATATTTCTCGCCAGAATTTCTTGATTGGCTCAAAGAAGATACAATTCTTGACAAGAGGACAAGAGTATCAAAGACGGAAAGTGTTGACTACCTTCGAGTTGGGGCTCAAAGGAACTAAACCAAGCAAGGAAAAGTGGATGGAGGTTGTAAAGGTGAGGGATTTGTACCCTCATCTACTGAACAGGTAATCAAGTCTTTTGGGGTCCAAAATCTTCCCAATAGGGAAGAGTGATCAGAATTGGATCAGGGCCTAAGGGATAGCTCAAATTTCAAAGTGTTCAAAAGTGCGTCAAACCTAAGTGAATGAATATATCTCATCTTCTTGATTTTGGTGTCGCGAACGGTTCGAAAAACCAATACCGTATGAAGAAGTTATCACGTTTTGAAAAGCCCAGTAAACTGCAAATTTCGATAGTTGACTAGGGTTGACTGGGCATTGGAACAGTAAAAAAAAAGAAGAAATATTCAAGGGAATATTCTTGGAATATTCCTCTAGAATATTCCTAGAATATTCCCCTATAATATTCCTTCTGGGCCAATTGGATCTTGAAAAGTGTCGCAATTTTATTTTTTGAACGGTTTGGATGAGCTAATGAAAATTTACCGTGTGCCCAGCCCTGAGGCCGCCATGTGGCCCTACAATTGTGCATTAAAATTTTGGTTGGGTCTGCAGGGCTCCACCCCAAGACCTCCTGTCGAGTATGTGTGTGTTTTACCATCTAGGCTACATTTGTTTCTTAACCATATTGTCGGCGGGTCATATTTATTGTTTAAATGTATTCACATTGGGGATTGAGAACCGCCAACGGTCCCGCATGGTGGTGTCACATGGCGGCATCAAAAAATAAATGTTACAAATCGCATTTAATTCTTTACCCGCTAGCTAATAGTTCCATAGTGTTATCACATGGAAATGGCAACCATAACCAACTTCGTGCGGCCAGGTTCAACCAGATTTCAACCCTTGTTCAAATTCATCATTGCAGTTAATACTGCCGTGTTCTGCTCCAAAGGTTTCGTTAACAACCAAAGAAGACTGCGGTTTGGGGAGCATGTGCCCAACTACCCAACCACTAAAATTTAATGTAACAGTTAATTCCGGCGGAGCTTATGGAGGGTACATTTATATTGGGGGATTTTCTAATTTAACTCTAGATAAGTGGAGTCCTCCACTTTTGGTGGAGTTTTTCTAGGTGTAACTGACAAAAGAGTAGGAGACTCAATTTTCACCCATTCTAGGTGAATGGAGAGTCATTATTAGCTAATTGGAGAATTATAGAGCCATTGGTGAGGTTTTCATAGCCAACTGAGAACTTCTGAGTGTGATTTTGCTTCAGTTAAGTTCTAGGGGCCATGAAGGCCACCAAGAGCCAGTAGGAGAATGAGACCTAGCCAGGGCAGGCAGAGACCATTCTTAGCAAACCAATAGTCTATTCTGACTATATTGAACCTTTTTAATCCAATGGAAGGATTTTTAGAAGCATTTGGAGACTTCTGAAGGCCAATGTGCTACAGGGAATTTTTCAGTGGGCCTAGAGCCAGAGGGTGCCACCTGGTGTTGGAGACATAGCCAGAGCAGCCATATGCCAATTTCAGCAAATTAATAGTCATTTATGACTATTTTGGAAATTATGAATCCAATGGATGGATGTTCAGGTCCATTTTGAGACTTCTAGAGCCTAATAATCGACAGGGAAGTTTCAGGGAGCCTAGTGCCACCAGGGGTTGGAGGCATAGATTGGGGAGCCAAAGCTCATTACGGTACAAATGAACAACCTATTTTGGATGATTGATATGTGTTGTAGACAATAGAAAAGGTTTAAAGGATATAAAGGGACTTCTAAGAGATTTTTTTCCACAGATAATCTCAAGGAAGCTTAAGGACACTGACAGAATAGGTCAATCCCAAGGGATCCTAGATCCATTTCTAGAGAGTTAGTAGTCAATTTAGGGGTATGATGGTATTATAAACCCATTGGTATTGTTAAAAAAACCATTGGAGTTGAGTAGCCAATTGTAAAATAAATTTTCCATCTTAATCCCAAAGGGCCAAGTCAATTGACGAAGGCTCAAGGAGACGTAGCCCAAGACATGTGGGTGAACTCCTTTATTATGATTGTTGTTATGTGTTGATGATTAAATTGCTACAATTTATGGTTTTTGTACATGATTTTATTCAGCCTAAACAAATTTTTAATTCCTCACATATAAAGCATTAAAACAGTTAAAACACATACACCTGATTCAAGTATGCAATTTTGCACATGCATGTATAAGCAAGATCTTAAATTTTTTTAATTGAGTGGGAGGTGCTTGCATAACATAAAAAGTCAACCACCCATTTCAAATCATGATTATAGGTCTACATGTGGTTTTTGTATTCCATTTATTAGGAGGTGGGTGGTTGAATGTGTTGTTGAGTCGGGAGCTGAGTCATGATTGAGTCATCAGCCATGTGTCTCTTACTTCGTGGAAAATCATGACAACAGGGTGTGCTACCCAGTTTTTGTGCAACACAAACCTAGAAAATAATTGTTGTTTCTTCTTTTTATGCCAGAAAAGTATGGTTCGATGATTAGGATGTTTTCCATGGGTTTAGATATTTTTGAGATAGGATAATGTGATAAGTTCGTAGTGAGTTTATTGTTATTATTATTAAAAGAAAAATATTGAAAAACATGTTAAAGTTTCTTCTTTTGTGTTTGATTCGATCCATTTCATGGATTATAGATGCATTTCATCTCGACATGGTATTTTTGAATGTTGTATGGATATTTAATGCCAAAGGTTTGAAGAAAGGGTTGGATAGTATTAGAACTATTTTTTAGAGACTTGTGTATTGTGATTTCATTCTCATGAATAAAATGCTTATGGATCAGTTTTTCCAGTGACCTTTTACAAAGATACTTGCAGTATGATGCTTCGGATCTGTTTATCTCATGTGTATTAATTATCTTATTCACTTTCCTCTACAATTATTTTGTTTATGGGTGTAATGGTTTAGTTGTATTAGAATTCATCTTGTAGTGCTCTAATTAAGCTGTGTCAAATATTTCAGTTGCAAATGAAGTATTTTATACCTTTATTCACTATTGTGTCTTCTTAAATACTTACTCACGAATATGCAGTATCAGAGTTCCAGTTGTTCTGTTACATCTGAATAAGTATCTGTTCGAAGCATGTACTAGACAAGCCTTTATGAGTGTAGCTGGTTTCTATATGCATAGGCGTGATAGGACAGTAAATTTTATGATCACAAGTATTCATTTTCTAGAAACATTTGTTTATTCCCAGCAAACAATTTATACCCTTTGGATCTGGTCTCCGTGTGATGTATAATATCAAAATATTTAGTTTTCTTGAGTGAGGGAGCCCCCTTCCAGTTTGGAAAGAACAGTTCCCAGCCAAAAGTGGTTTTGTAGTTAGCTCTGTGGCCCTTTCCTCAGCCTAAATGGATTCACAGAGTGGTAACATATTTCATATTATTATTATTATGGATGATAAAAAAATCAATATATAAGTTAAACTAATAAGATTATTAACTATAAAGATGCACTTCCACTTTATTATGATATTTTTAATTTGTAAATAGGTTTTGTTATAATACCATGGGCCAATACTATGGTTTACCAATACCACATGCTCAAAAAATCATAGTTCATTTCATATGTCACTTGCCCATATAATAATTTTTTTAAATTAATGAATTTAATTAAAAAAGTAAGGAAATAACTACTTTGAAGATAAATCTCAATCTGTGATTTGTGTATACCACTAAGAATATTCTACAATATTTTATGGAGATTAATTACCTACCATCCACCTAATAAACATAATTAATAATATATTGATTAATTTTCTTAAAAATAATTATCAAATTAATAAATATTAAAATATTTGTATAAACATTATCTTAGTTATATAATATAATAAAAAGAAGTATACATTACTTAACACAACATAAAAATTTACACAAATATTAATAAAAAAAATATACTAGCCTAGATCTATCTCAACTCAGGATCTACGAAGCAGCGAAAGAGATCAAATCTCTTTCACTCTAAAAGAAGTTGGCATGTCGAGACTTGATCCTTCTCAAGGCTTGGTAGATGCATAGTTAAGATGGAATCCTTCTCAAGGCTTGGTAGATCCATAGTTAAGATGGAACTAGGCTAGTTTAATTTCCCCCTTTAAATAAGTTATATTCCACATGAATACCACCAGTTCCCAATACCATAAGTTATTTTTATTTTTATTATTATTTTATTTTTATAATATTATTTTTAGTTTTATTTTGACCGAATTAAAATGTTTAGTTTTCATTAGCTTACAATATCACTACCATACTAGACTAGAGCACCTCTAAGCACAAATACAACCATTTATGATGAAATTTAATCTTTAGATTAATCCATACCATTGTAGACTTAAGTGAATTAAATGTATTTGAAAGAAATCAAACATATAACTAAGAAAGATAATCATAAACTCAAACACAAATACACACAGAGAGGCACATTAATATAGATGTCCTTTAGCGTTAACAAAAATCAACTTGAACAGATGTCACAATGAGAAGAACATGTTGTATTTACATATATTTTTAAGGTTGGGGTGCTAGTTTTGAGAAATTGATTAGGTTGGGTTTAGTCAAATTAACCACATAGAATAATATTTAATAAATTTATTAATTATAATACATAGGTTTTTTAATATTATAAATAAATTATGATTATCTCTTCTTAATATAGATAATTGAGACACAATGTCGACTAGTGCGGGTTTCTTCTAGGGTTTCATGTGTATCAGTGCCTTGCATCTTGAGTGAGTCCTAGAAAAGTGGCTAAACAATGGCGTGTTTTCTTTCTATGGACCCATTTACATTGGAAGAATATTTTGAAGCCTTGGTTTCTGCTGGTCTAGGGAAATGAAGTGGGAGAGGTAATGCTTTCTTTTATCTTGGAGATGTTTATAGAGACAATGGAAGGGTTTCCTTCCAGCAATTGGTTGAGAGATTTCTCTAGCCATATCTATGAAGATTGATGGTGATGGAAGAAAGCAACTACAGTGAGGGTTTTTTTGTAGGCTAGGAGAAACGTGGCCACTCCAGGGAATTTGAACCCCCGTTTCATCGTACATGTAATCAATATTAAGGTAACACCATTACTTCTAGGCTATGGCATTATCTATAGTCTGACTCGAATGACCTTGTTTGGCATTGTGTATGCCAAATTTGCAGGCATATCGACTACTCACAAAGTGTTTGTGTAATTTCCCAAAAGAGATAAGTGAGGTAACATAGATAGCGCTTGAGATGTGTTTGAAAAAATTTCTCTACAAGATGATTCCAAACCTAAATTTTTCCCTCACTTTCTGCACCTGAGGCTCTCCTTTAGAGTAATGTCCCTCAGGAAGATCTGGAAAATAAAGGAACAATAGTTTCATATCTACACCAGTTCAAAATATTTGTAATGCCTCTGCCTTGAAGGACTCTCTATATCGAGATGACAGTAGTTGATTCGATAGTTATGCTCACTGCCAAACTCCAAGAGCATACAATAATTTCTATTGCTCTTATGAGGCTTCTTTACGAAGGAATATTACTTGAAGAGGATTTCCTTCTTAGTGGCTATAACATCAACAATGAAACTTTAATCTCCCTCGTTGCATCGTTGAAATGGGGGCCAGGGGTGGGGAGGTTCCTTCAGATTCAAATACCATGTCTTTTAAGGATTCCCTCAAGCCTGGTTACAAAGCTTCAACTTTTATCTCACAATCCCTTGCTTCATCGTTGATCAATCTATGGACACTCCATTCCTCAAAGTGACAGATGTTGATACCAATGTAAAGGAAATAGAATATCTAGGGAAGGAAATCATAAGTTGTTTCAACGAATTTTTTCCTTCGTCATCTTCCCTAAGAGAATGGGTCTATTATAATTGGACACAAAAATTAGAGTTTATATTATGTTCAAACGAAATTTTTGTGGTGTTCTTCAAAGGTCTTGAGGACAAGTAAAAAATCATTGACCGAGGACCCTTGTTTTGGGGGCAATATGGTCTATCAATGAAGTTATGGTTCTCAGGCTTCAATCCTCTTATTATGTTGGAAATGACTACTTCAGTATGGTTAAGGTTTCCTAACCTTCCCATTATTTTTACCCATCCAAATCTCTTAGAAAATGTGGGAAATTTAATTGGATTCTTCATCAAAATAGATGGGGAAAGGCTATCAAAATGAAAATTCACCTATATGTCTGCATATGTGTTTAATTGAATCTCAATAAGGGTCTACTGGATAAAATAATGCTTAACTGGATGAGAAATGTGTTTTATGAACCCTTTAACTATGAAAATACAACTTTTTGATGCAATAATTGTCAACAGGTTTGTCACCTTCAAAGTGTTTGTCCCTTTCCAAAAGGGTCCTCCTCCCCACGAATGTCTAATAAATCCAGTTTTGGTTGGAGGGATACTAAGGAAGTTAAAGGATCTAAAGATCCAACTGGTCAGAAGAGAGAC
The DNA here is from genome assembly GCA_034641835.2 of Pinus albicaulis. NCBI lineage: Eukaryota > Viridiplantae > Streptophyta > Pinopsida > Pinales > Pinaceae > Pinus > Pinus albicaulis. Next base: position 1,127,914,261 of record CM076575.1, read on the forward strand.
AATCCTAAAAAACAAAAGGCAATTATAGAAAAATTAAATACAACTTTTTTTTCTCAAACCCCAAGGGCACTGTCTCATTCCCAAAAATTCCCCAATAGGGGGGAACCATCTGAGTAATTAGCAAGAAATTTTTCTACCATAATTGTGGCTGCAACAAGTGGGCATAAAATAACCCATGAATCAAATCTTTCTGACAGTAAAAAGAAGATGAAAAACATGTTTGACTCTGTCGTAATAGATCTATATCATAGAAATGAACTCATTGATCATATTTAGTTGATCTTGATAATACAATGGGTTGGATTGATGTACCTAGGAGAAAAGGGAAAAAATAAAAATATGATATTTTTCCAGAGAGTTAATTCTAAGAATGTAGGATCTCTAGTTGGATAAAAAAGTAAAACAAAATGATGATAAACAATGTATTATGTTTTTATGAAGTAATAGAATATATATATATATATATATATATATATATATATATATATATATATATATATATATATATATATATATATATATATATATATATATATATATATATATATATATATTCAACATGATAATTTCAATACAGTCTCTTAAATTAAATCATTAAACATAAAAAAAAAAAAACATTAAATCTATAAATCATCAAAACATAATCATCCATATATCATTATAATAAGGTCTACAAAATCATGGTCACTAGTATTCTTAAAGCCATGTCATATTTACAGAAAAAAGTTTCAATATTTTTTAGTTTTTATTGCATTCAAAATAATATTGAAAAAATTAAACAAGTATTTGTTAAGAATAGGAGCACTACAACGAAAAAATCCTCTAGTTGGTGTTATTATGAAAGCTCCCAAACAAATTTATTCCTTGTTATTTTTATAAGGATTCAAAGGTTTTAGTGGAATGCTTATTCGATGCACTTAAATAGTATGAAGTATAATGGTGTGCTCATATCTATGACGAACTAGTACCTTAAATATCCTATAACACACTCTTCCACCCCTTTTACTATTTCGGGTTGGGGGAGGTGTTTCCTATTGATTTTAACCTAATCCCTAAGTTTTTTTTTTATGAATATTGGGTTACAAAAATCCTCTTTATCCAACTTTGTCAAAACCCAAAACAAATTCCACCATTGTTTTCAACTTATTGAGAGCTTCCCGATGATATAAATTTTATTTAAACCCGAATCTCAGATAAAAAATTATTCTCAATTGAAGTTTGACCAATCATGAAGAGCCCAATCAACATGAGGTTGTCACATTAGCATGAGGTTTCCACGTGGATCCTACCTAGCCCACTTGGAGCCACAAAGTTAACATAACATGGGGTCCACATTATGATGCTCGACTTCTCATGATTTTCAACACTAGAGAAAGGAGAAAGAGCGACAAACAATGGGTAGTCATTATGGTTATGCACTCAAGGTTTCATGACCAGGCCAAACAGTTATATCATTGTTGATTACAAGGTATGTAGTGCATAGTTGTTTCAACAACAAGTGGTGGGTGGTGGAAATGTTCTGCACTGGAACCACATTCGGGTTGGACCCTCTTTGTCGTCCCTTTTTAACATAGTTAACATCCCCAAGTGCTTGACGATGTGTAGTGAGTTGTATTAGGGCTCCACGTGGTCACTTCTATGTCAACTTAGCATGGTGTACATTCGGTCCTTATCCTTAATGTTTTTCAAAGTTTTTATGTTTTTTCTACTTACTCCAAATCCAATGTTCTACTGCAATGCCAATTGTCAACACCCCTAGATCTTTGGATGTTGGCCCCTCGATGAAGTAATGAAAATATGGCTCGAATGGGATCTAGTCCACATGCATAAATAATGGATCTAGATGCTTGGATGGTGGAGGGTCAGATATCTGCTAGCAGACATACCTATCGAAGGAAAATTTCATGACTTTTATTATGCATGGACTCATCGTTCAACCTCAAATCTTGTCCATTCTATAGTTTTTTGTTATTTCCCTATTATAATGGATTCAATTGGAATCAAACACAAAGGATTACAAAGTTATCCTCCAAATTTCTAAGTGACTCTAGAATTTAAATCTAAAATTAATCACGTTCATTAAACATCGGTTCAACAATTATAAACACTAGGAACCATAAAAATTCATAATTGATGCACATGACATAAAAGAAACACCTGACTGGGAGTAGAATAAAGGCATAAATTCATCTATTAATAGTATAATAGATGAATTTACAATAGTCCTAGAAATCATATTAGCTACCTTATTGTAGATTACATTTTTATACCTGATAACAAAATGAAACTGTTGTAGAAATCCCATCCATCTGAAGTGTCATGATTGACGCAACTTTGATTGTGACTGTAAGTACTGCAATGGTTGATGGTTGGTATGCATAATGGTCTCTTTCCCCATCAAGTAGTGTTTCTGTTTCTTTACACTTTGTACCAATGCGTATAACTTTGTTTCATTAGTGGGATAGTTAGTCACAACATGATTAAAATATTCAGAATGAAATGAAATGGGCTTACCACATTGCATGAGAACAACTCGAATGGCGTAATCACTAACATCTATTTGAATCTCAAATGACTTTCTAAGATCCGGAAGAGCCAATACCGGTGTTGAACTAATATTTTGTTTCAAAGCATCAAATGATTTTTGTTGCTTATCTCCCCAATGGAAGACTTTCTTGACAATAGTCAATGAATATGACAGAGCTGCAATAGAGGAAAAATTAGCAATGAACTTCCTCCAATATTGTGTTTCCCCTAGAAAAATTCTTACCTATGTAACCGTCTTGGGCTTGGGCCAATTCACAATGACCTTAACCTTAAAGGGTTCTATATTCAGCTCATCCTCTCCAACAATGCATCCCAAATACACTAAAGAAGTCTTGCCAAATTCAAACTTCGACATCTTCAAAAAGAAAAAATATTTTCTTAAGACATCAAGTACTTTGTTCACATGCATGACATGTTCATCTCTTGATTTGTTGAATATCAAAATATCATCTAAGTATATAATGAAAAATCATCAAGAAATGGCCTCAATACATCATTCATAACTCTCATGAAAGTAGTTGGAGCATTGGTAAGACCGAAAGGCATAACAAGCCACTCAAACAATCCTGGTTTAGTTTTAAATGTGGTTTTCCAAATGTCCTCTTTAGCTATTCTAACTTGATGATAACCACTTCGTAAGTATAACTTAGTGAAATAATCTGCATACCTCAATTGATCAAGAAAATCATCAATTCTTAGGAGTGGATAACGATTCTTTACCATGATTTTTTTCAGTGCACGAAAATCCACACCCATGCGCCAAGTCCTATTGTTCTTTGTCACCAAGACAATCGATGAACCACGTGGAAAATTAGATGGGCGTATGATACCTTTGTTTAGAAATTCTTGAATTTTCTTATTGATTTCCATGCTCTCCATTATGGACACGTGATACATGCCAATGTTTGGAAGTGGAACATATTGCTACAGTTGTATCTCATACTGAATTCCCCTCTTGGGAGGTAACCCATTTGCCTCCTGAAACATCTCTCCATGCTGACTCACTACATCAAACAAATCAGATTTTAATTTATCATCACAACCTTCAAAAAATTCATAATATATATCATTATTTTTCTTGATCATGAGAAGCACCAAATTTTTATCTGCATTTACCAGTCTCTTCATTTTCCCTTCGTTAACCAAAGAAATATTTAGCTTTTTGCGATGAGCTCTCACAATATATTCCACCCCATCCTTGAGAAAATGATATTTTTTCTCATGGAGATAGAACACTACTTTCCTGTCATACAAATATGGGCTTCCCAAGATAATTCCGGAAATGTCAAGCGGAACCACATCTAACTTGACTTCATCAATAAAATTTGCAGTAATGGAAAACCTAAATATACATTTCCTTATAACTTGTAAATTTTCATTCTTGACTATCCAAACCAAAGGATATGGTTTATAATGAGGTACAGTTTCAAGGATAAGATTTTTGACCAAGCCTTCTGAAATTAAGTTCGTTTGTGACCAACTATCAAATAATGTGTCAATATTTGTATGGTTTGAGATCACCCTTACATGGAACAACACTATCCTTGTTTCTTCATTTGAAGTGTTGTTGTGACAATTTGATGAACTAGTACTTGCTATGGCTTCTTTTCCCTTTGTGACCATGGATATAATCTTGGTCTCATCACCGGAATCAGATCCAAGATCATGTTGTGTGGTAGCTGTCGTCTTTTGTTTCCCCTTATTTTTTAGTTTCTTAGGCCTTATTTCGGGATGCAGTTTCCAAAAATGGACTTCATCATGCCCCTCTTTGGAACAATGTTTGCATGTGCTTTTCTCCCCTTCTTTTTTAACACTTGAATTCTTCTTTCCCTTCCATTTTCCTCCCTTCTCTTTCTCCTTACCCTTGAATGGGTTCTTCTTACTACCTTCTTCTTGAATGTTCTTTCCCCTTGCTTCAAGGTGTGTGGCTTACACACATACCTAATCTAAGTTGCTTGAATTGAACATAAGGATAGTGAATTTTAAGTAGGAATGTAAACCCCCAATTTATTTCAATAGAGTGTCTTGGGATTGCAAGTTTACACCTAACAAAAAATCCATTTTCCTAAACTCTTGGGTATAATCTTGAATTGTTTGACCCTTGAGTTGCCTAAATTTTTTCCAACTCATAATGGATTTTTTCATGTAAGCTAAAGGATGAAATTGTCTCTTAATTGAAAACATAAACTCAACCCAAGAAATGGATATCTTACGAGGGATTCACATTTCCTCTTGAGTCTTTGCTTCCCACTAGACTAGTGTTGCTCCTTCTAGCCTCAATGAAGCCAACTGGATCTTTGTTTCATCATCTTGTAGGCTTTGAATTCTCAATAAACCTCCAACTGACGAATCCAATTGTCCAACCTCTTTGCATTTACCTCACCATTGTACATGGGAAGTTCAAAATTAATGTCCAATTTGAGTAAGGGAGTTTTTCCTTTTGGGTTTTTTGAGTGAGCATGGGTGGTTTGTGTTGTGGGAGTGGAAGATGATGTTGATTTTGATGATGAGGATGATGATGAAGATGCTGGAGATGGAGGAGGCTTTCCTCCACTACCCTTTGAAGCCTTCTCTTCATCCTTTTTGTCTTCTGATGTTCCCTCTCCATGTGGAGGCTTAGAACTACCTCCAACCATCCTGGTGCTCCTCTCTTCACAGAGGACCGTAACCATGTCACTTAGGTCATAGAAAGCCTTCTTGAATGCTTCCTCTTCTAAAATACCTTCAGTATATCCTACACCTAACATGATGGCTATGGATTCAAGCTCAGCCTTTAGTGCTTCTTGTACCTCCTCAATCTCAGCTAGAGATATAACTTGAGGTGCTTCAAGTGCATCTAGGAGTGAAACTTTGGGTGGAGATTGTGGCCTTGTGGCTCTCCCTCTTCTGGTCCTAACTTCAGGACTAGCAACCAACAACTTCCCTTATCCTCCCTGCAACTTCAACCTTGTAATCATCACAAATTTGCAACCATTAAAACCTTACTTGCACAAAACTCTAGAAAATATCAAGCAAATAACCTTGCTCTCATACCACATTGATCTAAATTTGAATTTTATTTTTGTTGTGCTAATTTCATCTTCAAAATTATAAACAAATATTGATCATTTGCTTCATGTGCATAGGTTTCCTTGAGATGTTTGTGAGTGTTAAATAGGTAATTGCATCAATTTTTATGTTAAATTTATGAGAATTTTAACATTAAAAAAAAAAATTGTTGAACAACAAAAATAAAATGTACAACAAACCATCAAATGATCCATTAACATAGTGTTTTGATGAAGGAGTTCACCCCTCCTGGGCTACATCTCCTTGGTCGAGCTTCCATGGCTTAGGCATCTGTATTAGCTCAAAATGGAAAAAGGTGTTGTTTGCAATCCTTTACTGCTCCTGAAACCTACTCCAAACTGCTCAGGATGTCCAAATCGGATAGGATAGACTCTTTCTGAGCCAAAACTGGTTGAATTTTTCTCAATTTATGGTCTCATCTGAATTTTTCCTAGGAAATCTCCTCTAAAATTGGAGCAACTCCAGTTAACTCCGACATAACTGGAGATCCTACTGAAATTGGAGGACTCCTCCAACTTAACCGCCAAGATAAGATCGGATTAAAATCAGATAAGTGGAGTTTAATGGTGGGTTAGGCGCTAATGTGCATTTAACAAACCTCATTAATGTGCTCTGCTGGTGGTCTTTGCCTCGAGATCACATGGGTCGGAGGCTGGCCCCTGCCTTACTCCTGCCATCCAACTTTGGCTAATTCAAATATAATTCAATAGCATACATATGTAAGGACTTCTTGTGTGGTGTGGCTGTATGCATTGCGTGTGTTGTGGGGGAGGTTGCAGAGTCGACCCCGACCTCTGATATAAAATCTTACACCACTATATAATATGATTCGACCATAACTTAGTCCACCAGGGGGCACACATGGCAGCCCCTGGCTACACCACGTGTCCGCCTATGGTTGGCCTATTTCTGACCAATGAAAAACTAAGAACAAACCAACTTAAAAACCAACCCCATAATGACACTTGTCACCATACGATTCACCCGGAGGATCTTTGACCAACCTTTGACCCCTGCACAGTCACCTGCCACATCAGCAGTACAGACTACTAACTGGGCAGTTGTATGTCATTTTTTTTTAATTTACCTATTTGAGAAAATGGACAACATGCTCTAACTTTCACATTCAAATTTGGTTTTCGATGAAACGAAGTGTGTCAGATTCAGGGTGACAAGAACTTTGTGGTCATTCAGGTTCCAAACGATTCTGAGCACTTCCATTTTTGAGCTTAATACTCAGCACCTGATCAATCTGTCTCTAGAGTCTCTAGTTATTGCTAGCTATTCCATTGTTTACTAAAAACTCTGCATTGTTGCTGACTCTGTATATATGCCATATGCACTGTTGCTAACTCTGACTTGCACTTCAGTATCTGACATCTATCACTCTGACATATGAATGCATCAATTTCCATTGGTCCATCTTGCTACTGTGTACTATGGGCTCCCGTAGCAAGGTAATGATCCATGAGACAAGACATATCAATGGACCCTGCCCAAATTTCTTCTATTGGGATAATGACTTCACATCGCCCCACCTCTTACCTGGAGGTATGGTTGCATGTGCTTCCTCTAACCACTTGTCTCAAAATTTCCCCCTACTAGAGGTCTCTACTTGATTGGATGCCTCCACTCGGTCTCCTTTATGCTTCTCCAATTGTGGCTGCTCCAAAACCTTCTGAGGCTGCATGTTGAGAGGTCATTTATTCTCCCTCTCAAAAAACAAGTCTCTAACCTTTTCCTTGCTCCTAAAATTTTTACATGCATCTTCGACCTTGAGAGCATACAGGTTTTTGAATCGCACACCAATCTGTTTCACTTATCCCATGGCAATGTGTCTAAGGAAAACCTTTCCTTTTCTAAATATCACATCATAGTCACAGTCTTCCAATACCGCTACGTAAACAAGATTCTTATTTATGTTGGAATATATTATATTCCTTGGAAGGTAATAATGTCTTTGTATTATGTAGGAAGTTGAATACAATCTTATGTAAAAGAGTAACATATTATATCCCATATTCATTATGGCATAGTATACTCTTGTGCCCATTTATTATATAAAGAGGTGTTATTTTGGAGAATTGTATTATCCCACATTCAGTATGTGAGAGTAATTCCTCCACATCTCTGGGTATATAATAGGTTCAAGGGAATTTTTTTGTAAATGATCACATCTCATCTTGTGCTCATACTATTATTTGTATCGGGTTATTTGTAGTTTCTCTCTTTGTAAGATTGCAGGAGATTTCTAGACTAGATAATAGAAGACAACCTTCTCGTGAACGTAGCCCAATTGGGTGAACCACATATATCTGTTGTATTCTTTTTTCTTGTTCTCTTTCTGTTATTATTTATATGTTGATATGTTGTTGGTTTCTTAGATAGATAGCTAGTTTAGTAGATCTAAAATTCTAACATGGTATCATAGCCATGGTCAATATGATCTAACATCTTCTTTGAATTTAACCATCAATGTGTATCGTCATTTTTTATTATCTAGACACTCATTTTTTATTAGGCTTCTCTTCAGTTCTAGGCATGATTCTACATATTTGATATTTTTTTTCTCATAACCCTAACTTTGTTGTGTAGTTTTTTTGCAGATTTTTTTCCAAGGGGTTCTTGATTGTTTTTTTATAAGATATATATGTTTTTTGGATTTTCAAGGGGTTCTTGATTGTTTTTCTGTAAGATATATATGTTTTTTGAGTCCTCAAGGAGATCTATCTTCCGGTTGTAATATTCAGTTACGACCGTTTTTATTTTTTATTTTTTATTTTTACAGGGCAGAAGTTTGGCGGACTGATGGTTCAAATCAAAATTTCATCTACATAGGTGGATGCAGATTGGCTGCGTCATTTCCAAAAACTGGTTATAATAAGCATTTGGAGCATTATTAAATGTTTTTTGGTTTTCCAACTGACATTTTTTGTAAGATTTGTTACCTTTTGTGAAAAATGTCCTAGAAACGAGTAGATATTTGGGTTCCTCTCACTGAGCTACCCAATTTAAAAAAAAAAAATCATCTCAAATGGAGTCCTGGAAGCAAAGTTATCATTGATTTAAGATTGGTAGTTTTTTCAAGTTTTTTGGTAATGACAAACGAACTGCAGAAATTTACAGTTTACTATTCACTTTTTCTCTTGTCATTTCTTGCATTGGGGTTCATATTTATTGTCGAAATTTCTATCATTATGACTTCAGAAGAAGCTTCTGTTCCTGAACTTATCGGATCTAACTATCTTGCATGGAAAAGGAAAATGATTGATGTTCTCAGGAGTAAGAATCTATGGAGGTTGGTTAATGGTGAACGCAAGAAACCTTTAGATGCTAAAACCTTGATTAAATGGGAAGAAAAGTTTGATCAAGCAAGACGGCTCATTGGTCAAACTATTTCAGATAGTCTTCAGGCAAGTATTGAGGCAAAAGACAACTCAATTGAGGTATGGGAAATTCTTTCTTCTTTATTTGATAAATCTAATGATGTTTATGCTTATTACCTTGAAAATAAGATTCATGAGCTAGATCCTATTAATTTTGATAGAGTAGAATTATATCTTGCTGAATTGAAAACCTTAAATGAAAAGCTAAATAATTGTGGTAAATATTACAAGAAGTCAGACACTTCTCTTATCATTCTTGTAGAACAAAAATTTCCATATTGTTTTGACATGTTCATCCAAACTAGGAATAGGGCTATTGAATTGTCTCAAAGTACCAAGAAACCTACTTTTGATAGTTTTTTTAAAGGGTTGATAAATGAGCAATAAAATTTGTTTGCTTCAGGATAAGTCTCACCTAATAAAGCTCTTATGGCACACAATAAAAATCCTAACAAAAGTTTTAATAATGCCAAAGGTTCTTATTCACACACTTCTAATCATGCTAATAATAATGGTCATGCTTCTCATGCACATCATGAAACTAGTAAGAAGAAAAAAGTGTATGATCCTTGTAAGCATTGTGGTAAAACTAACCATCCTGAAAAGAATTGCTTTAAAGTGGAACATTTAATGACTAAAGAAAACAGAAAAACTTCTAATGAATCTCAAGTATCTTTATGTGCATCTATTGTTTCATCTAATAATTTTTCTTCTAATATGGAATGGATAATGGATTTTGGTGCTTCTAAACATATGGCTGGTAATGCTTCTTTATTTACATCTTATGACACTAATAAGCACTCATCTCAGAAAGTTTCTATTGGTGATGGTAAACAATTTTCCATAATTGGTTCTGGTAATATTAATGTTGCTAATGGTCAATTGGAAGATGTTTTCATGTTCAAAACATGCACATAAACTTACTTTCTATTTATCGTGCATGTCAGAAAGGTTTTAAATTTGAATTTTGGCCTGATAAATATGTTCTTAAAGATATCAACCAAAATTACAAAGTAGTTTCTTTTGGTCCTGTTGATCATACATCTGGTTTATATAAATTTGTAGGTTTTAATTCAACTAAGAGACAACTATTTTATTCCTATGTTGCTCATGCTGATGAACTAAGTAAATTATGGCATGAAAGGTTGGGTCACTAAAATGGTTAATGATTTGCCTAATATTTCTTCTACTACTGATGTTTGTGAAGGATGTGTTCTTGGTAAACATCATAGAGAAATGTTTGACAAATGTAAATCCTGGCGTGCTAAAGAACCTTTGAAATTAATTCATAGTGATATCTGTGGTCCTCTTGAAGTTCCTACAATATCCCATGCAGTTTATTTTCTTACCTTTATTGATGACTTTAGTAGAAAATCTTGGGGTTATTTTTTGAAAAATAAAAGTGAAACATTTGTAAAATTTCAAGAATTTAAATCCATGGTTAAAAATGCATCTGGTAAGCGTATTAAAATTTTGCGATCTGATAATGGGGGGGGGGGATTTTTTAAGAAATAATTTGATGCATATTTATCTAAACATGGTATTCAACATCAAAATATTGTTCCTTACACACCTCAACAAAATGGTATTGCTGAAAGGAAAAACATAACTTTAGTTGAAATGGCTAGATACATGCTTTATTCTAAAGGATTGCATAATAAATTTTGGTTTGAAGCCATCTGTTGTGCTAATTTTATTTTAAATCGAGTTCCTACTAAATTTGTTAAGCATGTTAAAAATGGAATGGACGTAAGCTGGATATTAGTAATTTTAAGGTGTTTGGTTCTGAATTTTGGGCTCATATTCCTAATGAAAAACAAAAAAGTTAGAACCCAAATCTCACAAGTGTATCTTCATTAGTTATGATGAGAATCCCAAGGCTTACAGGTTGTTTGATACTTCTAATAAAAGTGTCATAATCATAAGGGATGTTCAGTTTCATGAAGTCTCTTCCCCGCCTGAGTCTATAGAAACTCATGTTACCCTGAATTTACCAATACCAGCTGTTACTCCTATTCATGTTACTCCTTCTTCCAGTTATGTGGATCTTATTTATCTTGATTCTTCCTCTCCATCAAGTATTCCACCTGAAACTCATGAAGTTCCTAAAGTGACTCATGTTTCTTCTATTCTTCCTGTTTGGGCTCAGAAAACCCTTGAATCTGCAGGTAGTGAGGTGGGAAATCCTTTCAACACTCGTCGAGCTAGATCTAACTTTTCTCTTATGACCAAATTTTTGGCCACTGATGATCCTACTACTTATGCTCAAGCTAAGGGTAATCTTCATTGGGAACAAGCTATGTCTATTGAATATGAATCTCTTTTGAGAAACAAGACTTGGTCTCTTGTTCCTCTTCCTTTAGGAAATAATTTAGTTGGTTGTAAATGGGTCTATAAAACTAAGTTCACTACAGAAGGACAGATCAGAAAGTATAAAGCTAGATTAGTTTCCAAAGGCTTTAATCAACTTGAAGGTATTGATTATAATGAAAATTTTGCTCATGTTGCTAAAATGAACACAATAAGAACTATTTTATCACTTGTTGTATCTTTTAAGTGGGAAATTCATCAAATGGATGTTAAAAGTGCATTTTTAAATGGTGATCTTACTGAAGAAATTTATATGCAACAACCTCCTTGTTTTATTTCTACTGAATCCTCAAGTTTAGTATGCAAATTACACAAATCCTTATATGGTCTCAAACAAGCCTCTAGGGCTTGGTATGATAAAATTGATGCATATTTATTGAATAATGGTTTTAAGCGTTGTACATCGGATCCAAATATGTATGTTAAGAAGTTTGGGGATAATGTCCTCATTATTGTTTTATATGTGGATGATCTAATTACCACTGGCAACCACCTTGTATTAATTCAAGATATGAAAATTGCTCTTCAAAAGCAGTTTGAGATGACAGATCTCGATACATTGCACTATTTCTTGGGTCTTCAGATCTGGCATATGGCCGATGGTATTTTTCTTTCTCATCCTAAGTATGAAACATATATTTTGGCTCGTGTCCATATGAGTAATTGTAAACCTGCTCCTACACCATTTCAATCCGATCTAAAGTTAACTACTATTTGTACCACTCCACTGGTTGATGCTACTCTTTATCATCAGCTTGTTGGAAGTTTAATATATTTAACTCACAGTAGACCAAATCTCTCTTTTGGCGTCAGTATGATTTTTTGGTTCGTGCAGAAACCTCGTGAAAGTTATTGGTAGACAGCCAAGAGAATTATGTGATATTTACAAGGGACATTGCATTATGGTGTATTTTATTCGAGCAGTGCTACAATTTTACTCTCTGGTTATACAGATTCCGATTGGGGAGGTGAAATTTTTGATTGACGGTCAATTGTTGGTTACGCATTTCAACTTGGTTCAGGTCCGATCTCTTGGTCCATCAAGAATTTGAAGACTCTTTCTTTATCTTCATGTGAAGAAGAGTATAGAGCAGCCCAAGAAGAAACTAAAGAAGTCGTTTGGTTACGGCATGTTCTTACCGAGCTTGTTCTGGTTCTGAAATTGTCCACCATGTTGAAATGTGACAATCAGGGTGCAATTTAGCTTGCTTACAATCCAACATATCACTCCAAAACGAAGCATCTTGACCTTGATGCCCATTATGTTCAAGGTATTGTCGTTGATGGTATTATTTCTCTGGAGTATTTTCCTACCGAGAAGCAGGAAGCCGATATCTTCACCAAATCCTTGACAGAAGCGAAGTATGTGTACATTATTTGCTTGGGATGAGGTAAGTTGTCATCAAGGGGGAGTAGTAATGACTCCTCCCTTCCTTAGTGTTAGGTAGTGTTAGGATTGGCCCTTCTCCCAACCATTATTAAGGGGGAGTGTTGGAATATATTATATTCCCTGGAAGGTAATAATGTATTTGTATTATGTCAGAAGTTGAATACAATCTTATGTAAAGGAGTAACACATTATATCCCATATTCATTATGGCATAGTATGCTCTTGTACCCATTTATTATATAAAGAGGTGTTATTTTGGAGAATTATATTATCCCACATTCAATATGTGAGAGTAATTCCTCCACATCTCCGGGTATATAATAGGGTGAAGGGATATTTTTTGTAAATAATCACATCTCATCTTGTGCTCATATTGTTATTTGTATCGGGTTATTTTTAGTTTCTCTCTTTGTAAGATTGCAGGAGATTTCTGGAGATAATAGAAGACAACCTTCCCGTGGATGTAGCCCAATTAGGTGAACCACGTATATCTGTTGTATTCTTTTTACTTGTTATCTTTCTATTCTTATTTATATGTTGATATATTGTTGGTTTCTTAGATAGATAACTATTTTAGTAGATCTAATATTCTCACAATTTAGTCCTGAAACAAACAAAACATCAGTTAGTATGAGAGGAGATTCAGACTCCCTATGAAAGGTAATTGTACCTATTTTGGCCGTGTTATACCTCCCTTCACCTCCAAACTCTATGTTTTGTTGTAGGTCCTTCTCCTCCAAGTCACTGAAGAGATCTCTATTCCTATCATATGGAATGAGGCACCGCTATCGAGATACCACATGCATAACATTACAGTGTTTTCCATGCATCAAATGAGAGTAAAATCAAGCTCGAACTATGAAGTTAGAGATTGACATGTTGCTGCAACTGTAGGCTCTTTCTTGCTTGCCTTCTATGGACATTTCGTGGCATAGTTCCCATACTCATGACAGTGAAAACACATAATCTTGGACAAGTCTCTCTTTCCCTCTTCGCCTTGGGACTTTTTTCCCTTGGATTTCTTGCATTTTTCAATTAATGCAAAATATTCTTCTTTGTCTTTGGAAGAGGTATCGTCTCGGGTGCTCCGCCTTATCTCTTCTTGTACCAAGTCGGACCACAATCAATCCCACTCTCGTAACTTCTCCCTCCCATTTGCCAAATCCTGGTAGATGTACTAGCTCTTGGGAAGGCCTAAAAGTTATAGGCTCACCAAATCATTCTCGGTAATGGTAACACAAACACTTCCAAGCTCATCTCGACAATGAGTGTCTTAGATGATCCAAAAATAAAATTTATCATAGGATATAAAGTTTGAATAAAATAATTATTAATTTAAGATATTAAATTAATAATTATTCTAGAATATTTAATAAATTTGTGAGATACTTAGAAATAGAAATTTTTTATTTAAAATAGGACTCTAGAAAAGAGTCGTTTCCTAGGCTCTAAGTTAGGAGTGAAGTTAGTAGAATGGTTAGAAGCTCATTTATTGTAAATGGACACTTGTTTATTTTCCAAGTGATCCATAACTAGATTAAGTTAGAACATAGAGCTTATAAATAGGTTAGTTTCCTATTTTCATTGTAGTATGTAATGAGAGAATGTGAGAGTGTGAGTTTACGTGTGTAAACTCCTGTAATTTGCTATGTAATATTTTTGCATGATCAATAAAGCTATGTGTCTGAGGACACTTCTGCAAGATTTATTGCTGATTGATTGTCGATGAATAATGAAGTAGCTTCTGCTGGAGGAATTCCCAAGTCCTGTAAAACTCGACGTAACCAAACAATCTCTCATGCTGCTTCCCATGCTAAGATGTACTCTGCTTCTGCTGAAGAAGTGGCCACTGTAGTTTGCTTCTTGCAACTCCAGGAAACTGGAGCTGACCCCATGTTCATTAAGTAACCTGAGGTTGATGCCCTGTCATCAATACTTCCAGCAAAGTTGGCATCTGAAAATCCACCAAGTACAAAATTTTTAGTCTTTTTGTAAAGAAGACCAAAATATTTTGTTCCTTGGATATATCAAAGAACTCTTTTGGCTGCATTCCAGTGGCTGTCTAATGGTTCCTGCATAAAACGTGAAAGAATACTAACTGCATAAGATAGATCAGGACGAGTGGTTGTCAAATAAATCAAGCTACCAATCAACTGTCTGTAAGTCGTGCTGTCCACTTTTTCCCCCCCTTCAAATTTTGAAATTTTTAATTTTTGTTCCATAGGGGTAAGGACAGGCTTACAATCCTGCATTCCAAATCGCTGAAGAATTTCTGCTGCATATTTACTCTGGGAAATGAAGATCTGATGTGGACGTTGGAATACTTCAACTCCAAGATAGTAGTGAAGTAGTCCCAAATCTGTCATCTTAAAACCTGCATGTAACTCCTTTTTCACATGTTCAATGTGATCATCATTGTTGCCTGTGATGATCAAATCATCGACATACATAATGAGAATGACCATATATTTTCCCTATTGGCGCACATACAAAGTATCATCAGATTCACTGCGATGAAAACCAACTTTGCGAAGGTATTCATCCATTTTGGCATACCAAGCGCGGGGAGCTTGTTTTAATCCATATAAAGCCTTGATTAATTTGTAGACTTTATGTTCTTGCCCTTCAACTTTAAACCCTGGTGGTTGTGTCATATATACATCTTCCTGTAAGTCCCCGTTGAGAAAATCAATTTTGACATCCATTTGATGAACTTTCCACGCTTTCTAAGCTGCTAAGGCAAGTGTGAGGCGGATGGTTTTCCATTTAGTGGTGGGAGAAAATGTTTCCTCATAATCGATCCCTTCCTGCTGCACAAAACCTTTAGCAAAAAATCATGCTTTATACTTGTCAATATCACCATTTTGCTTGTACTTAATTCGATAAACCCATTTGCATCTAATAGGTTTACATGCTGAGGACAATCAACAAGTTGCCAAGTGTTGTTGTCTTGAACTGCCTGATATTCATCAACCATTTCTTGTTGCCATGTTTTATGTTTTACTGCCTCTTGAAAAGAAGAAGGTTCAGTAAAATCATTTTCTATCAAAGCAAAATTTCCTTCATTTCATTTTGATGCCCTTGTTCCTATTTTGTTTTGTTCATTAGGCCTTACATATTTCAATAGTTGAACTGCCCATTTTGGAAGTTGTTGCTCACTTGTTTGAGGTGCTAAGAAGTCCCCATAATTGTAAAGGGGATTAATGTAAAATGATGTTCATCGTTCAGGTGGTGAATCTGGAGAATCACTGTCAAAAGAACTGTTGCTGCTTGGAGACGCTAATGAACTGCTAGAAGACCCAGATGATTTTGTTGAAGTAGATAGACTGGATGACTCATCTTCAGAGGAAGGAAAATCAAGTTCATACCAATTTGGTGAATTTGGTTGACTTTGCATATTTCCTTTCCTTTTACTGCCCTTAGTTTCTAACTTGTGAAGAATACTTTCGATTTCTTCAGCACTCTTACTCTCTGTTTCATCAAAAATGACATCCCTGCTTACAATAAATTTTCCATTGGTCAAAAGGCGATACCCATTCTTTTCATCTGAATAGCCAATCATTGTGCATTTCAAACTTCTTGAATCAAGCTTAGTTCGCTTTTCTTTGGGAACTAAGGCATAACAAATGGATCCAAAAACTCGAAGATGTTTAACTTTAGGTTTGAAACCAAACCAAGCTTCATAAGGGGTAATTCCATCTAATGAAGTAGTTGGAGATCTGTTTCTTAGATAGACAGCTGTATGGATTGCTTCTGCCCAATATGTTGGACTTAACCCTTTGAAAGTTAACATGGATCTCGCCATGCCTAACAATGTGCGATTCATTCTTTCTACGACTCCATTTTGCTGTGGAGTGTAAACATTTGTAAGATGCCTTCTGATGCCATTTTCACTGCAATAAGTTTTGAATTCATTTGAATTTAATTCTCCCCCATTATCTGTCCTGAGAGTACCTATCTTTTCTTTGACCTCATTTTCAACAAGTTGTTGAAAAATTTTAAACTTCTCAAATGCTTCTGACTTGTTTTTCAAGAAGTAAACCCAAGTCATTCTACTGAAATCATCAATAAAGAGAAAGAAGTATTTGCAACCACCTAATGAATTTTGTAGTGGACCACACACATCACTGTGAACTAGTTTCAACAGCCTGTTTGCGCGCCATGTACTTTTTGGAAAACTTTCTCGACTCTGTTTGCCATAAATGCAGGCTTCACATTTTGCATTTTCCTTGTTGAAAGTTGGAAGTCCTTTAACCATCCCTTGTTTCTGCAATTGAGAAAGACTATCAAAATTCAACTGTCCATATGTTACATGCCATAATCTTACAGGTGAAATTCCTGTAGTAACTGCCCCTGCAAAATTAGAATGCCTAGGAATGATTGTTCCTTTCATCCTTAACAGTTTTTTGTCTTCATATCCTGTCATCACTGTTTGGAAGTTCTGTTTAACTGATTTAATCTTAACTAAGCCATCTTCCATAATTATTTGATGTCCTGCTTGTCGAATCATGACCAAAGACAACAAATTTTTCTTAAAGGTGGGTACATACCACACATTGGAAATCAATTTTTCTCCAATGTCAAGGAGAAAAAATTTGACTGCACCTTTTCCATAAGGCGTATGTTTTGTATCATCTGCTAGATATATAGAATTAAGATGGCACTCTTGAAAATCCCAAAAGAAATCTCGTCTACAGGTCATATGCTAAGTTTCTCCTGAATCCAAAATCTAAGCATCTTCATAATCACTCTTAATATAAGAGGAAATTTGTATTGCTGGTGAAGAAGTGAAGACATATTCTAAGTCATTATCATCTTGATCTTGATTATTTGCAAATTGTGCTGAAGGCTGTTGAAACTTAGAAATTTAATTGATAGATGTGCGACAATCTGAAGCATAGTGACCAACTCTGTTACATCGCCTGCAAACAATTTGACTCAGATCGGTGCCTCTTCCTTGAGACTGTCCTCTGCCTTGAGACTTTCCTCGACCTTTACTTTGTCCTCTATTTTGAGATTGTCCTCTCCCTGGATTCTGTCCTGTGCCTTGCTGAGATCCTCTGTTTTTATTGTTGCCTCTGCCTTGAGAATTGTTTATGCCTGAATTGGAGCCTCTGTTGGAGTTGTTTCCTCTATGTTGATTGCGACCATGATCTTGCACTGCTTGATTTTGATTAAAATTACCTTTCCTTTGTTTTTGGAATTTTCAACTAAGGAGTTGCTAGTACTGGCCTCTGTAAGAAAAACATCTTCACCAACTTTATTTTTCTTCCCAAAATTTTTATCATGTCGAGTCAACATTTCACAAAGTTCATCAAAATTTAGCTTTTCTAACTTTCCAGTGAGCTGTAGAGTTTCTAAAAAATGTGTGTAAGAAGAAGGAAGCCTAGAAATTAAAATTGTGACCATAAAACTATCATCAACTGCTTGAAAACCAGCATTAACAATTTCCTGCTTAATATTCTTAAGTCTGGAGATGTATTCAAGAATATCTCCTTCTTTAGTCAATTTTTGATGCAACAATTTTAATTTTAGGTCAACTCTTTTTGATTGAGGCTGAGTATCAAACAACTCTTTAAAAGTTCTCAAAGCAGACCATGCATCTTTAGCATTTTCGATACGGACATACATTTCATCATTGACAGAGGATTTAATGAGAGCTAATGCTTTGGCATTTTTAACTTCCCATTTTGCTAGTGCAACTGCATTTGTAGGTTTATTTGGCTTTACATATCCATCACAAACATCATGCCATAGTTCACTATAAACAAGAGTGCTTTCGATGAGGCATTGCCATGTTTTGTAAGATTTTGAGCCTTCAAGTTTGTCGGAATCAGAAAAGAAATTAATCAACTTAGACATTGTAGTGTTAAGACTTCACACCACGAATCAAGCTGTAAAAAATATCAAGATGCGCAACACAACAACAACACACGACGCAAAAAACGAACTATTGGGGCTTGGCCTTGACCCTCTAATAGTCGTTGAAACAAGAGAAAATTGACTGAGCTTTGCACTTGGCTCTAGTCAATTTCTCAAATATTTACAAGGAAACTTTCAAAATTTGACTTTTACAATGATGCGCTTGCAAAATATGGTAAAAAAAAAGTTACCCCCCCTCAAAGTAAAATTACTTTGAGTTACAATATCACTCCATAAATAACTTACAAAGAAAAAAAACTCCTTATTACTCCAAAAAATTACAATACCCTTATTGCTCCAAAAAATTAAAATACCCTTATTACTCCAAAAAAAATTACAAAATTATTATTAACTCCACTTTCTACTTACTTGTCACTCCAATTAATTATATGTTATGATCCCATTCACTTTTCAATATTCTTCAACCCCATTTTTGGTATTAGAAAAATTATTCTTCAGTTCTCCAAGTGCTAATTTTCCCAAATTCCTTTGGAAAGATGTTTGCCACGCAGTGAATGTTCTTACCATAATTCATCATTGAACTAAAATTCGATTACAAAAAATGGGGCACCATATCTCATTATTACAGATAACGCTTTTGTATCAAATTGAAAAGGGTGTGGACTTTGTAAGCTTACCAGGCCTGAATGCCGTAAATGTTGTTGCGGCTACCTTTCATGCTATTCAACACTTTCAAGCTCTAGAAGAAAACTCGGAATACTTCAACTTAGGTTCAACGCTTCAATGCTGCAAGTTTGCATGTGATTCGGCTAATTTTTCATGCGATTCAACGCTTTCAATGCTGCAAGTTTGGTTTATTTATTTATTTATTTATTTTTTTGTTGAAGAATTTGGACTATTAATATCATGTTCAAGTAGGGATAAAATCGGTACCACTGCCCTCAGCCTTCAGAGACGCCAAACTGACTCTTCCAAGCATGATTGAAACAACTTTTGTGCAAAAAAAAAAAAAACGCCATTTGCTTCATGAGCATACACCTACAACAGTATCTCACCAAACCCAACATCAAGAGCGTCAAATTCAGTATAGCCAGCCTGCAGAAGGTCGAGGCCGGTGAGGTGCGGAGGAGTTGGCGCGTGCCATCACAGCGATGGCTCCTTCAACGTAGATTTCATGTAAATGCAGATACCACATGTAAATGCAGGTAGCGCAAAAGCGCAGATTACATAAGTATCAATGCAGAGAACATGTAAATGCAGAAGCACAGATTAAATGGCATCTGCTTAACACAGAACAACACTTGCAAATTCGTTAAACAACAGCGCTCTCTCCTGCAGATGATGTCAACAGCGCTCTCTCCTTCAATGCTGATGCGCTATATCAACAACGCTTTCCTTTTTTCTTATTTATTGCAACAAAATTCTTACAAACAAAGTTGCCTCAACAATTTGAAACAGGAAATTCACACAGATTTTGCATTTTCTCTTTAAAAAAATGATTTTAGAATTTACAGATCTAAAATCAATAAAAAAATTTGACAAATTTCATACCAATCTTTTGTTGATCGATTCAACGGAATTGAGTTTTCCAAGAACTGGAAGAGCTGGAATCCTTCTCCACATATGCACTGCAACACACTGTGGTTCTGATACCACATGTAAATGCAGAAGTGTCATCAGACACATAACTTTATTGAACATGCAAAAAGATTACATAGCAAATTACAGGAGTTTACACACGTAAACTCACAGAGTGAACTTCGTCAAGAATTTTGGTTTTGTCTCGCCCTCCTCCATCTTGATCTTTTCGAGGTTGTCCTTCAGCGCCATCTTCCTGTGGTCTCTTCTATTCTAAAATAGATCTATTAAGGCCTTCCACATAGAATATGGAGTTTCCTTTCTATGGAGGTTCAAGACAATATCATCTCAAACACCTTCTAACAAAATCCTTCTCGCCTTTGCTACATTCTTCTTCCATGCATCAAAATTTTTAGCATCTGCTGCTACGGGCTTGGGAATATCTCTGTCTATGAATTCCTTCAACCCGTTTTCCTCCAACACTGCCTCCATCATGTCCTTCCATATTATGTAATTTGAACTACCCTCAAGGTCATATTCAAGTCTCAATTCATAGAAAGACATCTCAATCTGTTGTTGGTCTTGAAGAATAAATCTGCAATTTGATTCACCTGTTCAAAACAAAATCTGGTTCTTCTCTTCTATAGTGATTCCTTCTCTGATACCATGTAGAAAATCCACATAGATACAAATTATCTTGTAATGTACTAAAAAAAATATTGAATCAATTCTAAAAATTGCGAAAACCAATTTTGATCACACAATCACATAAACAAGAAAGAGAAAGAATTTCAATCACATTACACAAATATTTATCTAGGGAAAGCCTCAGCTAAAAACCCTGCTATTTGCATATTTCATTAAGTCAAAAACATGAAACAATACAATGTTATTTCTCTTCCTAGGAAACCTCTACACTTTTTTAACTGTTTCACACTGATCTAAGCAATTTTGGTCCAATACTTAGCCCAAAACTTGCTCCTAACTGACCAGCCTTGCTTACACATTCCTGATGGATTGAGCCCCTATTAAATAGGAAATTCCCATCAAGAGATTGTGCAATTCATCCAAGGCATCCTAATGACCTCTTGCATTACCTGTACAATTTTCTAATTATAAAACTGATAGTTCTCTCCCCTTTAACTCCAATCTCAACTAGGCCTTCCTTAGAACTGACATGCAAAAACTACTTATAGTGAAATATCAGTTAACTGATTGATCACTACATGTGAATTAAATCATATTTAATTCATTGCACCTCTCACTAGCTCATCCATCAGCCAAAACTAGTTAAATTTATTTTAACTCAAATAAACTAAGTTAATTACAACTCATAAATAACTCAACCAGGGATCCTAAAAAGTGGGAGACACTCTACATGCCTCTATTTTGACCCTCAAGTAGAATTAACTAAGCTAACTAAGTCTTCCTTACTCACTTAACACTTACAAGCTGTCATGTGATGTGGAGTTAAATTTTACTTCTAATTTAATTAAGATAAATCAAACTAGAAGCCTACTGGGTACCATTTTCAATATTTCCCATTGCCAATTTCAACACCTCGAGGCATCTTATAAAAAGCACCGCTAGGCAGTTTTAAAATTCAAAGAAAAATAGCGGTGCTATAATAGGAACAAAGCACTAGTGTAGTACTTGTAGAGGAATGCCTCGGGTCATCTCAAGAAAATCACCGCGATATGTTATAATTAAAAAAAAATCAGTGCTTTTGGACATATCCCACACTGGTGTGTTTGGATAAATGCTCTGAAGGAGGTTTAAATTAAAAAACTCCTCTTGGTCGTACTTTTAATTTTTACAATCTACAGTGCGGGAGAGATATGAAGCACATGTGCCACTCTTTCCACATGCAAGTGCCCTGATGTCAGTGCTTCTCTTGCTCATTTTCATTTCGTACCATGCTCACAGTTTGAGTTTTCAATTTTCTCAAACCGTCCTAAAATTTGTTGTTCTACATTACGTGTCCACAATGCCTCCCTGATGAAAAAATGTCTAGGGTCTATGTTTCTTTATAATTTAATTTTTTAGCATATTATAATTTTAAATTAGGATAAATTTACGATTGTTTCTTGATTTTTTTTCACAGCGTGGTGTGTTCAAAACATTCACCTCACACTGATAGTGGTGCGCCTTATAAATTTAAAGGATGCACCACGTATCGGTGCGTGAACATAACACATCGTTGTTGTTGTGGTGCATTTGGTAAACTAAAACACACTGGGATTGATGTGATAGATTGTATGTTGGTGCGTCATGCCCGATGCATTTTAATTTAACAAATGCACTACAAATTTAATATTTAAAAATATAGCCATAGCTCGGTATGTTTTTGGTGTGTATCGATAACGGTGTGCCCTTTAAATTTACAGGGTGCACCAAATATTGGTGTGTAAACATAACACACTATCGTTTTTGTATGTGTTTTGTGAACTAAAACACATCAGGATAGATGCATCAAATTGTACGTCGGTGTGTCATGTCTAGTGCGTTTTAATTTACCAAATGCACCACAAATTTAATATTTAAAAATAAAGTCATAGATTGGTGTGTTCGATAACCTAAATGTTTTGTATCGGTGCGAAAAGGTTATTTTTGCACACCAGTGTACAAGTTGTCTGCACCGTTTTCAATAGTTAAAATTTTGAACCGACGTCAGTGCGTCATACTTATTTTTGTACCATTAGCGATGTGGTTGTACTTTAACGTGCACTGACACCGATGCATGATTGTGTTTTGTGTGTGCTGGTAAGTTTTTTTGTTTTTTTTTAATTGGAAGTTATGTTTCCATATTTATACATACCTTGTTCATTTAATAATAAAAATTGTATTATATATATGAGGGTAATGTATTTTAGATGTCAATTATGTAGTAGAGATGTCAGTAGAGGGAGCAGCAGGAAAATCCATACAATATGATCCAAACATGGCAGGCCAGAGATAGGGAGAGGGATTTATACCCTCGCCCTATTACTGCAGCGACCTGAGCTCTCTTGAGGAGTGTAGGCCTCCTCAATTATTATGAGGAGGATACATCCCTTAAGGCACACTCTGTCTTTTTGGCGCATTTGATCCATCGATGGAATGTATAGGAGAAGGATCTAGTTCATCTGATCTCGTGTGGTTTTGTTTGAAAGTGCACCAAAGCCTGTGCATGATTTTTTTTTTGGCACACCAATGATATTTTTTGTTTAATTGAAATTTATGTTTCCATATTAATAAACACATTTTTCATTTAATAAAATAAAAAAAATATGTATGAGGCTAATGTATTTTATATGTTAATCATGTAGCAGAGACGTCAGTAGAGGGAGCAGTAACAAGAGCAAGAGAAAATGGCATACCCATACAATATTCTTCGACCATGGGAGGCGAGAGAGATGGATAAAATCTAATTTTTGTCCTACAATACACACTCCAGGTGTCTTACCTCGATCTGAAAGGTCTTTGCTACAAACTGCCATGGTGTCATATTTCAGAAATGAGACTGTGAAAATTTTATATTTTGTTAAACACTACCGGTTGAAATGGTAAAATAAGAGTGAAATTAGAAGGCAATGGTATGGAGAAAATATATCATATTAGGGTATCATGGGTCTTATCAGTCACACACCAAACATCGTCAAAACTTATAGGTGTGCCTTTCACACCACTACTGTATCGTACAATTGATGTCCTTCATACTAGTGACGTGATGTATATGGCTTAGGATCATGACTTTCAATGACATGTTATTCATTGTTAAAGTCATCATAGAGTTATCACTACATGATGATTTATATTGATGAAGAACTAAACAAGAATAAAAAAACATGTGACTAAACCAATAAGTATCTAAATCGAGACTAAATCTTCAATGATATTTCTAAATTCACTATTTTGTTCTCATTTTCCTATTTGAGAAGGGTTGTGACCTTGAATCCTTGTTATCATAGATAATGTACACAATTGTAAATACAAGTATTGTAAAAAAATTTCCACTGAAAAAAACGTGTAAAAAAGTTAGTGAATTTTATCAATTATATTATAAAATTCCAACAAGATGAATACTAAAACAATATAATTAACAAAATAATGAAAAAAAAAACATACAACAAATGTATAAATGATGAAATAACATAAGTACATATCACTCTCCATTTTCATCACCCTGATTATCTTCCTCGCTTAACATGATAACATCATTATTCTCAAAAATATGTTTTGATCTAGGGTCGTGTCTTAATACAAATCACCAATCCATATCCAACGCATTTGGGTAAAAAAACTCATGGTTGCAATGTTTTGGGAAAACATAAGGCTCCCTAGCTTCATGCCACATCATTCTAGATTTGATAAATATATTCCCACCATCGTTATATTCATTTAAATTATTCTGATCAAAGGTGTCCCACCACTTACACCTAAAAATAACACATTAGAACGAAGAGAAGTCCACTTGAAAGATCTCTTGTATCTTTCCAATGTAACATAATGTCCCCTACATTAGGTTTTGATTGTGTTGGTTAGCATGACTAGATTGGTCAAACTCAAATTCTACTCCACATTCTTGTGTCATGCATCCATCATTGGCATCCTCTGTGCGAAAATGATGTATGTATGCCCACATATATGGGAACAAATGCACCTATAAAAAAAATAAAAAAAATCATAGTGTCATGTGTCTAATAACCCAAATATATATATATATATATATATATATATATATATATATGTATGTATGTATGTATGTATGTATGTATGTATGTATGTATGTATGTATGTTACAATTCAAAGGTTTAGTATGAAGATAAAATTGTACAGAAATATATTATAATTATTGAGTTGCTACACTCAATCCCTATGTTTAGTGTATCCTCTTCACCACGTGGGTAATGACTAGAGGCATTTTATTTCTCTCAGAATTTATTAGCAACCCAACTATTAGGGCATTTCATTGGCATATTTTCTTTTAAATGATTAGGATAAGGAAAAATTCTACCATTCAACTGTTTGAATTCTTTCCTCTCATTGTCCCATTTTCTCCTCTTCTCTTCATATAATGCGACCCACGGTTGTGTCGCTTCCATATCGTAAAGAATGAATTTGTTGATGGCTTCAACTTCTAAATTCATTGATGAAAGAAAACAAACAAACACACACACACATATATATGAGATCAAAATATGCATTAATATGAAGTTCAATGTGAATAATTGTTGTGTAATAATTTGAAAAATGATAAGCATGAACTCACTCTTTATCGTGCACCTATTTCCATTCATTTCAATAAGATCCTCTTATGTTTCACCTTTTGTGTTGTCAATATACTTGATGTACTCACTAGCATAATAAAAAGACTCATACGATATATATCTCTATGCCATAGACCCCTCGGGTTTTTCCCTTTATCGAACAAAAAATTTAAATTTCTTCTTGTACCTCTCTAATAAGAACATGCAATTACAAGAAACGACCTCAACTAATTCAACCTCATCTACTAGGTGAATTAGAAGATGAACCTGAAAGTCCATGAAACAAGTCGGAAACTCCTTCTCAAACATACAAACAACCTCAGCTATCCCTTGATGCCATTGTGGAATGCTAGACATATTAATCTCTGTTTATTTGATCCAACGTACAAATGAAAATAATTTAGATATGGCACATCATATGTCTTATGGGGATTCATGGTTCAAAGACCCCAACACGAGCAGAGGATAATGACACTGCACAGTAAATAGTGCATTATACAAAAACTAATTATAAAAATCCCATTACATAAATTAATAAAAAAAAAATCATGTTTTTGTCATACATACTTTTAGAAGGTTTAAATGGTCATGCAATTTCAACCCCAACAAATGATTGTCCATAGTAAAGTAGCATCATTGTGAATACCTATATAAATAAGTACCCTCACACTCATTATACTTCATTTTCCAAAGAAATATCCTATTTCTTTAGAATCCATGGGACATCACCTTCTTTGAAATACCAAGAGGGACTAGCCTCTACTCTAGTTTCTTGTCTTGGCCAATGTTTCTTTTTCGTTTTTGAAGAAATAAGATATCTCCTAACAATCAATGTGTCACTTTATTTCGATGATATGTGCCTCCATAAAGAAGATGAAACATTTTTACATATATGCATGGGATCTAGTAAGTGTGAAATCATAATATGCTCCCAATATGGGAGCTCATAAAAGACATATTTTCTTTTCATCCCAATGGAAAATTTCTCAACATAGGTGTTGAAGAATTTTGGATCATAAAAAATAAACTCCCCATTTGAATCAAACATTTATGCAAACTCCTTCTCCTTCTCTCTCTCATATTTTCTAAGCCTAATTGGTGTCATTGTTGCAGGTCTTTAGGTTCTCTCTGGTTTACCATTGAAAGTGTATGTTTCTCTTTTGGGAGGGTGTTCTTCTAGGAGGAATACCCTGGAGCAGTCATACACTAGATTTTGTAGGTGGTCGAACCACCTAGCCTTCAGAGAATGTCCAAAAAATTTACATCCATGATACCGTTTTGTTACAAGACCTATGAAATTATTGTATATAGGCCAACATGTTAGCGACCATGAATATCTGAACAATTGCATTGAATTAAATTATTATGTGAAACAATATTATTACTAAACAAATCAATAAGAATGTAATTTACCAGAGAAAAATCCTAAGCTTGGATAATCATGTATGGTTTAAGGACATATGTCATACACCGTAAAACTCTTCTCTGTTGCGATGGGTCTTGATACACTATACACATGTATCCTTTCCCATAATTCCTTCAATTCATATGCCAATGGTTATAAGTAGACATATATATTATTCACTTGTCTTCTATTAGGTACTATGAGAGCCAACATAAGATGTTCATTCTTCACAGAAAATCATGGGGGGATATTGTTATTGATAACTACTACAGGCTAAACAAAATAGTCAATGTTTTGGAGGGAATATGGGTTAACATCATCCATGGCTATGATGAGTCATATACATTAGAGGAAACTTTAGCCTAAAAGTTCCAATGAAAATTTCACGTAAATTCCATGGCATAATATGTTAACCAATCAAAATCTTTTAAATCTAAAAAGAGGTAGATCTAAATATTTTGGAGGGAAAAGAAGAACTACTTTTTTTAATTGTATTTTTGTCTTATCTCCTTATAAGTTTACTCAAATTTCAAGTGTATACACTCGTTGGATGCATAATTAAATTCCAAATCCAACGAGTACCCATTATGCATACGTTTGAAAAGACCCACATTGATCAAAATTGAAGATACATTAAAAAATCGTGTTGAACATGTTTTTTAATGTATCTTAATTTTTTTTTATCAATGTGGGTCTTCTCAAAAGTATGCACAATGGGTATTCGTTGTATGTGGAATTTAATTCCGCATCAACGAGTGTCTACACTTGAAATTTTAGTAAACCTATAAGGAGATAAGCCAAAAATACAATTAAGAAAAAGTAGTTTTTTTTTTCCCTCCAAAATTCATAACTCTTATTTTAGCATTTTAACTATTATTTTAATATTTTTTTCTTAGCAAGCCACTTTTAGGCCAAAATTTCCTCTAATGTTTCGTACTTCATCCTTGAATTTTTAGGCCATATATCCTCTATAAGCTTCATGGCTATTGAATCTATTGGGATTCACATAAATCCTGACTCACTTCTGTGTAAGGCATGTCATCCCTGCAACATAGCTAATTCTTTGAAATGAAAGAGTATTTGAATCCTTGGGATTATAGGGATGTGTCTCAATGTCTTATGAGGAGGACCATTTGATTTACCCATTTTTTTTAATTATGGTCCCTATCATGCCCACATTTCGGACATATTTCTTTGTCTGCGTATTCTCCTTTGTATAGAATACAATCATTCAGACATGCATGATATGATATGTACTCAACACCCATTTTCAACAACTTTTTTACCTCTTCACAGCTACCCGGAAAGACATTATCACTGAAAATAACCTTGTCTTTGAATATCCTGTAGTTGGTGGAGAATATAATTGTACAATGTCAATATTTAACATTCATAAAATCGACCATTTTTAAATTTGATTGTGTGAAAAAATATAAGGAATTTGATCGATCACGCAATTCAATTACCTCAATATTGTTGAGAAAAATGTATTCAACATTCCAATATTTTCTTTCATGTTATATAACAACATCGTTGTCTCTATTTGAGTATACTTTGACTTGGCACCAGGTCCAAAGAGAGGGGTGGTGGAAGCAGATTCCGGGCTTTCAAATAAGGTATCAGTGATATGAGTTTCATCCCCTAGCTCATCATTCTAGAATGAATCTAATAAAATTTCCTCTGTGGAATTCATATCATGTAAGTAATCATCCATACCAACCTCCATTTGATTGCCTCTATTGCCAACTTCTGATAAAGAACTTCTATTCTTGTAGTCATTCGTAATTGGTGAATCTGGACATAGTGGGAATTGAATAGGTGGTTGATTCAACCATTATTTATATGCTTCCTCTATGATTCTTTCTCTTAATGTAACCTTCTCTCGAGTTGACATTGTAGTGGGGTGCTCCGTAAGCTGGTAGGTGGGTTGCTCATCATCGCTAGAATCCTACTTTCAAAAAATATTGAACGTCATTACTAGCACAATATCAATGATATAATTAGTAAGAATTTCAATGCAATTTCTTTGTTGAAATTACATTATACCAAACAATTATTACCATCATTGATCCATAATTATGGATGGAAGATGCCATGTTCCAATTGGCAGGGTGAACAGGTTGTCCATTTTCATCTACCAACTGCTTATGATATGTTGATCATGATAAGAGCTTCCAACGTTTTTGAAAATATGGAGTAATATTTTATGAATCTGAACTCGATTCTGAATGAGGTTCCTACAAATTTGGATACATTTTTATTCAAATTGACATGGATTAAAAAAAAAATAGATAATCAAAATATAAATAAAATATTAACTTATTGGAGATGGAAAGGAATAAATTTGTGAATGACTTTGATCAACAATATGGAACGAGTTGGAATTTGAAGAATTGGCCATTTACAGATATTATTGAGATTGTCCATGCATTTGAGAAAAATCATAAATAAAAAATTATATGCATATCCAAAACTAATTATCTCAACAACCATATAACTACAATCTTAATTTCAATATAGTTTTCAAACCATTTTTCAAGAATAAGGTGACTTTAAGTGGAAAATGTATACTATGACCTAATGAAATTCATATGGATGCATTCTAAAGGATAATTTGAGATTAATATGTCATTTTATATGAAATTAAAATTTCAGAAAACTTTTAAACCAAATCAGTGCACTTATGAGAATAAAGTGCACCAATGCATTTAAAAAAATAACAACATTGGGGCATTCACATAATAAAATAACTGGTTTTTGACATTCTGAAAAAAATATGTTATCATATCGGTGCTCTTCTACAAAAACGCACCAATGCGTTTAAAAAAAAAAACACAGTTATGCACATGTGTCTCGATTTAAAAAAATAAAAATTAATTCAACTAACTCGATGCTCTTATAACAATTATACCATTGATTGTTTTAAATAGAAATCACATTGTTTCATTAAAAAATAATCGCACTGTTTCGGGTTTCGAATATATGTCATGTCTGTGCGTTGAAAAACTTTGCCTCCCTAGAACTGTCGATGTGTTGTCTATAGAAATCCACCAATCTGCTTAACTATCGAAAAAACTGATGTGCGAAGAAATTGAAAAAAAAAATAGGCATTTTTATATTCTTTTTTAAAATTAAAAAACGAGCGACAATTGATTTTTCAAAATCTAAGTTCATAAAGTCTTTTAAATAGTAAAAAATTATTCACCATTTCATTATTTTACCCAAAATTTCAAGTGATTGATTTACGAGAGAGACATACCAGGAGCACTCTACAGCAGCAGAACTATTAGAAAGATCAGAAGCTAAAAGGTATGGTGATTCAGTCAAAAACCTGCATAGTAAAAAATGTAAATTTTATTGTTTATTTTACTAATAGAAATTTATAATTTTTGTTAGGGTTTAATTAAAAGAGAGATAATTTGTAAGAGAGACATACTGAGAGCACTGTGGAGCTGCAAAATATTTTGGATCTGTTGAAAGATTCGAAGTTGAAAGGTATGGTGATTCACTCAAAACCCTAGATAGAAAGAATATTAACTTTTATTGTTAAAATATTTTACAATTTATGTTAGATTCATTCACACTTCAGAATTTTTTTTTAAAAAACCTGTATAATAAAAACATCACTATAGGTTTTACTAGTGAAATTTTTTACGATATGTTTTCCTATTTTAATTTAATTAAAATTCAAACAACACATAAAAAAAATCAATATTTACCTTAAACCCTTATTCTCCCTACAAAATTCCACCTTAAGGTTTAACTTCCTCTAACAATTCTCAATTAGGGTTTTTCAATTTAGGGATTTTATATTTAATGAGTATGTGAACTTACTATATATAGGGTGTTTGACATGTAAAGTAGGGGAATCAATTATTAAATTAGATTCAAACCCTGTTCTTCATCTCCACTTCTTTTTTAAATGACTATGTGTTCCGCGGTGCGCCCTATATAATATAATGCAACGGTTCTCCCTGTGTAATAAAACACATTGACATATTAGAACACTCTATTATGTCTAGTATGTTAATTGTTGCTCCTGGTGTAATATAACACACCGGCGCGCCTCTTTCAAATATCATCGTTAAATAATTTTAGTGTGTTTATCCTTACAAATTTCACCGTAATAATTTAAAATTGTTTTTAAAAATTCATTTTCTGTGATGGTACGCTTGAACATTTAAACGTCCAGTGCAATTACTGTTAGAAACGCATGAGTTACCAGAGTTTTTCTGGCTAAAAATTATTTGATTTATTTCTAAATATATTTAATGACTTCAATATTGAATTTTATTGTTTGTATATTGATAAAAAAATGACTCAGAAGGTCTCAAGTAAAAAAAATATTGATTGACACAGTGATAACACATCAAAGAAGGCAGAGAAGGCAAGTTTTTTTGTAAATTTTTTAAAAAATTAGTATGTTTGAGCCATATGAAAGTTTAAATAACATGTATTGGCTGGTTTTTGTCATGCAAAGCTACAAAATGAACAATTTCAATAAGATTATTTCTAACTAAGTGCAAAAAAACGTAAAAGCCTGATAGAAAAATTGCAGAATGATTAATAAGGTGGATGAGAAATACTATATAATATGAGTCCTTTTTTTTTTAATTTCCATTAATAATACACTTAATAATATTAGATAACATGTTTCAAACAATTTATTAATTCATATATGTTTAATGTTCTACAGGGAACAACAACGAAGGAAAATATCAATGTCCTATGAAAAAATATTATAGAGCAACAATGAAGGAAAAGATCAATGTCCTAAAAAAAAATTTATAGGACATATAAATGATGATGAATTGATCCTTAGCTCATCTGGAGTAGTGCTAGAGGTTAATGAAAGGGAAAAAAAATTACAGAACTATGAGGGATCTAGTGGAACAAACATATAGACCTACTTTCTACTTACAATACAAAAATCAATCCAATGATTCTAAGAACCAAAATATATCTAAACTACAGGAAGTGTTTCCACAGTAATGGTCAATGAGAAATGTTAGAGTTGTAATAGCAAAAACATACAACAACAAAAATGAATCATTCAAAAGGTAATATTCCTAATTATATAAAATGAGTTTTTATAAGTATTTGTATATATTACTACAACCCATTCATTTATTAATATTGATTTTGTTATATTTAATTTTCATATATCATTATAAAAATAGTTTATTACTTTTTCCAGGAAGATTATGAAAATCCCAAATGATCAACACGTTGATATGCAAAACATGTCAATAGGAATGTCCAAAAAAGTGTATAAGGGGATGGTCAAAGAAATAGACATAATTACATCATAGGAGAAGCCAGCTCAACAATGTTGTTATCACTCTGTAATTTCTCAAGGCTAAAGAAATAAATCACCGAGGTAACCACAGACCTACTTTGGAGTTTAGGATCTAGCCCTCCTAAACTCTGAGAGGGCTCTCTCTGTATGATTTAGCTTTATTTGAAATAGATATTAGGCTAGTTATTAAGTACTGAGTTGGTTTTTTAATTGGTTTGGTTGGAAATGCAGAGGAAGAACATTGGGAAATGGAGTCAAAGAGGCTTGGGTGATCAATTTTTAGAAGTATTAAGTTTAAGTGAAATAGGGAAAGGTAGACAATTCTACTGGATCCTTTAGATTTAGATGAAATGTAATAAAAGAAGAACAGAGACTCAATTGAAACTAGGGAGCATTTGAGAATTCCCTAATTTGGATATAAAAATAGAGGTTCAAACAAAACTAGGGAGAAATGAAGAACTCCCTAATCTGGATATCAGAAGAAAATATGTAAATTACTAACAGTTAAAGGCAAAGTGTATGATCTCAACAAATTCTGCAGTAATAGTCCTGTTAGAAAATTCAGAATTAAGAAAACAATAATATGGAAACAAAGGAAAGCACATATACAATGAGGAAAACTTCACCAATGGATATGGCACATGAATCCTGGAACAACTCTTTTATTAATGCAAATAGTCCCTTACACTTAATGAACTGCATCACATTGAATGGTGAGGTTCCTGGTTACAAATCCAAATCAACCCCATAACACTTAAATATATATAGAGAAATATTACAAAATGATTACAATTTATTCTATCTCAATAGAAAATGTATTATTAGCTAAAATTTGAAAAATAAACTCTAACAGAGACCAGATAATAGGCTTGACAGAGTGGACTGATATCCTGGCACTGTTTTGGAGGAAACAATTGCTAAGTAGGCCTATTGGTAAGGCTTTGTTGTCAGAAATGCTTTGTTGTCTCCTTATTTCACTGTATTTTGTTTATAACTATTTATTTCCTTTTCATCATTTTATTATTGTCATAATATATTTTGGAAAAAATATAAATATCATTTTCCAAAATATTCGATTAAATTCATGAATGAAATTTATAATCGAAAATTTCAAAAAAAAAACCATCTTGTATTTCAAATCTGTGTATAGTTTTCCCTTTCACCTTTTCTCTGTAATTCCACCTGTTAATTCCTTTTATCCCTATAAAAACATGTGGATAAATTTCCAAACCATGTCTTGTTTTTTTTAGAAACCATGGGTTTTTTTCTCTTCTCATCTTTTTACAAAACCAAGTGTTGTTTTGTAAACCCATGGTTAGTAAAATATTTCATTTTGACTTTTTATCCCTGTAATAAAAAATAACTTTCTTCTTTGTGAAAACTCATTTACCTGTTTTTCCTCATAGATGTTAAACTCGCTTACATGAAGCTTTGTACATGAACCTATGTCTGCAAACCTTCATCGAATTTTCTCTTGAATTTTCTTGCATCAGTGAATTTTGTTTCACCTGTAGCTATAAAATCAATTCACCCACTTAGCCTTCCATTTCTTATGAATCTCGTTTTACTTCATCTCTTTCCATCCATATAATTTTTATTTCATATTATTAATAAATTTCATTTTAGCCACATTTATAAGATTCAAAACCAAAACAATGAATGGTTTTTGCATGGGGGGCAAGTAGTATGTGGTATTTGGAGGGGGGGAGGGGTGAAAATGACAGCTGGTAAAACTTGGTAATAATAAACTACCCATTTTGCACCCCCCTGGTTAAATGTTGGATGAGTTGGGGGGTGCGAAACATAATTTTAATCGTTCATTTATTTCTACGAATCTGGAAAATAAAATGAATGGAGTTTAATTCTTAGTGTAGGGTGGGCCATAGGTTGAATTTGCAGGGGAAGAGGTAGTAGAGGTTTGCGGGGAAAAATTAATATAAAGTACAAAATTTATATTAATCAGGTTTTTGAAAATATAAAGAAACTCATGGAATTTTGGGGAGAAATTAATATAAAGTTCAAAACTTTATATTAATAGGGTTTTGTGAAGCAAGGGGTCAAAAAGGGATTTAATTAGTATAAACTTTTGGATAGTTTATACTTAGGATAGAATATTTCTCTGCTCTCCTTATTTATTAAATATTTGGAGTTATTAGTTCGAGATAAGCATAATGATTCTTTTAGCCGTACCTACCCATTGCTTTTCATTTCTAATATGGGAATCATTTGCAGAAATGCAAAGTATGCACAATATTACATGGTAAAATCATAGCCAATTCAAAATTATGATTCCCTATAATTATAGGATTCTAACAGTGACTTCATTTTGGGATAGCATCTCCTTGTGAGATGTCAAGAACACTGTCAACTAGTGGCCTGATCCATTGGGCCGATTCCAAGCCCGTACATGCTTTTTTATATAATCTCTATGACTGAAAATATCAAACTTAAATCACAACCTTTTCTGCAAACTGAAATCTGAAACATGCTGAACTGAAATTTGATCTGAAACTCAAAAAAGGTATTGAAACCGTCAAACCAAACTAATAGATCATAAAAACCTTAGGGCATTCTTCTAGGCTTCCAATTTTAATGAATTCTATCAACACTTGTTGAAAACTTGAACTGAGACTGAAATAAACTTGCTGTTGAAAACAAAATCCAATCAAACTAAAATTCTACCTACTTACTCTAATCAACTATACAACTGTTGATTAGGTAAAATGAAATAACCAATGAAACCATTCAAGCATTATATACATTGATGGATTTTTTTGCATTCGCTTATTTGTGATCAAAACTGAAGTTCTACAACCCAATAGAAACTTTTCAACAAATATAAATTTGATAAGGAAATATTTAATTTCCTTTGTTGACTCCACAAATTGTACAAAAGGATCTTCTAAGGCATATGCACTAATATTCAACTAATCCAAGAAATTGTACATCTGTTCTGGATGGCCTCCATGCCATGAAACTAAATTGCTATTTTTACCTTTATTTCCCTACAAAATTAACCTATGATTGTCCTGAGATAATCGTAGTTTTTCAGATAAGCTTTGTGATGATATTTCTGTTGAAAATATGTAACTAGGTCGGTCTTCTTGTTGACTATGTAATTATGAAAAGGAAAAAGTAATTAAGAGTCATGTAAATGGAAGAATATCCTCCAAGACAATGTGGAAGAATGGCCTTCAAGACTGCCCATATTCAACATTGAAGATAAGCCTAATTTCTACAAGGAAGTCGGCCTACAAAAATGTGTGGAAGTCGGCCTACAAAATTGTGTTAAAGTTGGCCTACATGTCGGCTTAATATCTGGTAGGAACAACTATTTATATCCCTACATATGTTGTGGTAAAGAATAGAAAATTATGGATCTATCTGAGGTATTACTGCAGTTAAAAGATGTGTATTTAAGGACAATGTTTAGTGAATATTAAGGAGTATAAATTGCAGATAAAATCTGAGATGAACAACGTCGAAAAAGGATAAGAAGATGCGGATAAATCTGAAGCAAAAATGACTGAAGGTACAGTGACTGAAGGTGCAAGAAGGTTAAAGTAATAACATCTCTGAGTTTAAAGCATCTGAGGAAATAATTTTTCAAATTCAAGACAGTGATCTAAAGGTGGTAGAAAGTGAGGAAGGTAAATCAGAGATTTACCTTCCTAACTACATTTCAAGATGTTCAATTACAAGTGAAAATTATTCTATCTCTACATTTGACTAAGTACTTTAATAATTGACTTGATGAAAGATTAACTAAGTGAAATAAGAGAATACATAAGCAAGCTCACAAGTAATTATCAAGAAGAGAATTTGAGTTAAACACTAGCCTTACAAATTCTCAACATGGTATCAGAGCTATGGGAAAAGAAGATCAACTTCAAAGAGAAGAAGTTTGGTGCTTTTACAAAGAAGGAGTTGGGTGTTATTGCAGAGATACAAGCTCGGTGGTATTGATACAAGTTCAATGCAATTTCAGTAATACAAATTCTCAACAATTTGATGACAACAACTTCGGATAAGTTTGAGCAAGTTTCGGTGATATTAAGGCTGCGTTAAAGGGAGACAAAAATGCGAGAAGGAGATTATGTTTATTGTTGAGAACAAATCTAAAATTTTAGGTAAAGTCTGAAATTTGAAGTACGGACAACAAATTCGAAGGAACAGGAGTGTTAAATGAAAATATCAGTTGAAGAAAGTGCGAGAAAGGCTCATTATAATCTTGAAGTCTATTCTATAATAAAATTCAGGCAATCACAAAATTCTGAGGTTGTTTTAGGATCAGTGTTGTTCGGTGCTAATCTGTGTTAAGTATTAGAAGGTGCAGAAAGAAGTTGTAAAGAGGAGTCTCTTGAAAAGCGTAATAAGGAGACTGTAAGAAGCCGAGGCTAGGAGTGCAGAAAATAAGGCTTTCCTTACCCTTGAATAAGATCACTCAAAAAGAAAGCACTAACACATATTTTCTCCACTGCCATTGAAGAAAATCAAGCTGAAGACTTTATCTTCACCTATCAAGTAAGTATATTTCATTCTATAATCAAATTTGGTTAAATGACCTTGTTTTTGTAGGGATATCTTTAAGCTGGTTGGGTTGCCAAGAATCCTTTCATAAGGAGGATAGTCACAGTCCTCGAAGAAAGAAAAGTCATGAAAAGTCTATGAAGGATTGGAGACATCAAGAGAATATATGCTAAAGTTGAAATAACTATTCTATGCAATAAATAAGGCTATGTCACTTAGACCAGATTTACACAAATTTGAGGTATCAAAGGATGAAGGGATATCTTCATAAGATCTCAACTATGAGATCTGGAAAATCTAATAATATGGACATCATAACAAATAGAAAATAAAATTACCTCGCTCAACTTGTGGTCTCCATGCTAGATGGAAAAAGACAATCAAGGGCAAAAATGTTTAAGGATAAAAAGAATCAACATTTGCAGAAGGAAAAAGAAAGTATAGGAAAAGTGGAAGACTTATGGACACTACAAGAAAGTTGGTCCTAAAGGGACAATATCAATAGGAGAAAGAAAAGAAGATTCAAGGAAAATCACTCAAACTTATGAATAAGGAATTGACTTCTGTTGGTTATATGATAGGAAGCAATGTATCATTCTGATATAAGCATGGCAAGAACCCGTGATGAATCAACTCCGGTAAAAACCTCTTTGAAAAACTTTAAGAAAGTAGTCATCAAGAGAAAGGGTCATCATAGAAACATACTTCTGGGATGTGAAGACATATTGATAAAACAAGCCAAGGGAATGAAGCTATTCATTCTTAAAAATTGCTACTAGATGACTCAAGGGAAAAAGGTATGAGGTATATATATATATATATATATATATATATATATATATATATATATATATGCTAACATTGGAAGTTGTGATGTCGTGCTATATGGTTGCAGGAATGAACTTCTATATTTAAAAGTATGATCTATGGAGAAGTATCTCTCAATGCACAGACAAATGAAATCAACATAATATGTCCTCATGAAATATGAGGTGGTTGTATATGAACTAGTAACTAGAAAGGTTATAAGTTCCTGGGAATAAATAATGTGCAGAGAGGAAGAGATCATGACATGCAACCATATCAAAAGGCTGCTATCATTCAAAAGACAAAAAGATGTGACTAAGAGATCACCTCGGAAGATATGTAGACTCTGACAGAAGTCTGGTAAAGAAGAAGACTTTTGGAAAAAAGCATATCATTAGGAGATGTTACAATCTATATGAAGGAAGCCAATGCCTACAATAAGATGTCATGGTGAAAGATCATCACTAAGGTAACTTTCGTTCTAAAAGTTAATATGAATATGTTTATCTGGATGAATCTGTGCAGGGCTGCTAATCATGAGAAAGGATGTATGATCCTTGGAAATGATTCGAAGGAAAGTAGCATGACATAACAATGGGCCAGATAAAGGAAGTATGATGAATCACTCTGATAGCTAACATGTCTCACAATGGAAGTGATGGATGATCTGTGCCCTATGAAGCTAAATGTTGGAGATTCCTCAATATCAAATTCCATGACATCGAGAACATGAATTCTTCAAGAGCAGTTGGGTGTCTCGCCATTACTGCTAGAGGTCCCTGATTAAGAGGGAGCCTGATGGTAATTTTATTACTTGGAATAATCTTGGTAATTCCTAAGGATGAGATTAGGTACATTATTTGTGTAAGAATGAGTACATTCCCTTGTGGAATAAGGTCCTCCCTGGGAGGGAGAGATAGACACATCATTCTAGTCTTAGGAAGACAGAATGGAGGATTGGGTAATCATCTGGCATTCGATACTCTTTGAGAATGTGATCGGGCATTCAAGATAATAGTAGTCGGGGACCGATATTCTTTGAGGGCTAGCTACCCAAGAGAATAATA
This sequence comes from Pinus albicaulis, assembly GCA_034641835.2. NCBI lineage: Eukaryota > Viridiplantae > Streptophyta > Pinopsida > Pinales > Pinaceae > Pinus > Pinus albicaulis. Next base: position 1,127,952,841 of record CM076575.1, read on the forward strand.
GTCTAGGAAGGTCATACTTTGGGAACACCCAGGTGGAGTATGTACCTTGGAGAGACAATGACGAAGGTGTCTATAAGTCATGTGTCTCGCCAGCATTGAAGCCCATTGTCTCGTTGAAGAGATGGGGTTGTTAGTCAAGACCTTGCACTAGTACAATTCTAGTTGATATCATGCTATACAGATGCGATTACCAATCCTATTATTCTTATGAGATTCTTCTGTTTGAAAGTAACCTTGTACCTGTATGAATACCTCCCTAGTTAAGAGGGAGTGTTGAAAAGATGTAACTAGGTCGGTCTTCATGTTGACTATGTAATTGTGAAAAGGAAAATGTAATTAAGAGTCATGTAAATGGAAGAATATCCTCCAAGACAATGTGGAAGAATGGTCTTCAATACTTCCCATATTCAACGTTGAAGATAAGCCTAATTGCTACAAATAATCCGGCCTACAAAAATGTGTGGAAGTCGGCCTACAAAATTGTGTTGAAGTCGACCTACATGTTGGCTTAGTATCTGGCAGGAACAAATATTTATACCCCTACATATGTTGTGGTAAAGAAAAAAATTACGAATCTGTCTGAAGTATTATTGTAGTTAAAAGATGCGGATTTAAGGACAGCGTTTAGTGAATATTAAGGAGTATAAATTGCGGATAAAATCTGAGATGAACAACTTTGAAAAAGGATAAGAAAATGCAGATTAATCTGAAGTAGAAATGAATGAAGATATGATGACTGAAGGTACGACAACTGAAGGTATGATGACTGAAGTTATGATGACTGAAGGTACAATGAGTGAAGGTGCTAGAAGGGTAAAGTAAGAACATCTCTGAGTTTAAAGCATCTGAGGAAAGAATTTGTCAAAGTCAAGACAATGATCTAAAGGTGATAGAAAGCGAGGAAGGTAAATCAGAGATTTAACTTCCTAACTACATTTCAAGATGTTCAGTTACAATTGAAAATTATTTTTTCTCTACATTTGAATAAGTACTTTGATAATTGACTTGATGAAAGATTAACTAAGTGAAATAAGAGAATACATAAGCAAGCTCACTAGTAATTATCAAGAAGATAATTTGAGTTAATCACTAGCCCTACAAATTCTCAACAATTTCTACTGATGGAAATGTTTGTCTGACGAGACTTTTATCATCTTGATTCTAAAGCTCATAATTAGTTAATGGAGAAATATTTTTATTGCATTCATCATCCAACACATCAGCTATTGGATCATGAAAAACTTGGAAGGATTGCTGCAACCTATTACATATGGGTTTCAATGGGACTTCATAGATTTCTATAGGCTGTTCATCCTTTGCTTTAGAGATATTACAAAAAAATTCCTTTAAAACCTGAAATGATTCAAAACATAATGGTATAGAACTTTCTTGTGTCATTTTATCAGGTATTTCAATGGAATTTGATAACTGTAAATGTGAAACTGAAGAATCATGATCAAGAGTTTCATTGTCTTCTTTGTTGTCAATAACAATACCTAAAGACTGTTGATTTTTTATTGAATTAAAGTTGTCTCTAATGAACTGAAATGAAGCAAAACAAAGAGGCAAAGGTCCTTCACTTATTTCCAATTTTTTTGCACTTTCTTCTTCACTCCCATAGCTGCTATGTATTGGTTGATCATTGTATTCGAGCTGCTGAAATTGAATTTCCTCATCCCACAAACTAGCTACTGATTGATCTGTAAAGATAGCTTGAATTTGGAGAACATAATTATCATCATACTGATCATACTTAGGAAAATCATTAAAATAAATAATGTCATCAAACATACATATTAGATCAGCAAATTGCTCCTCCACATATTGATCTATAAATTCATTTTCTGAACTATGGTAGTTGGGATTAGCAGGAAAGTGTTTATGGCCATCAACCTCTTATTTTTATGCAATAAGTGGGTCATGGTTATCTTGAACGAAAAATCCATCTTTCAGGGTGATTTTTTGTATAATTTCCTCTACTTTACTTTCCAAAATGTCAACTTTTACCTCTGAAGATGTCAAGTGCTCTGCAATGTTGTTCTTCTCTTCTTCTGCTTTCAACTTTTCCCTCTAATTAGCAGATTAACTTCTACATCTAATGCAATGTTCTACATCTGTTCAAGTGTTGCAGAGTTTCTTTCTCTTAGCTGAAACTCTATTTCCGGATCAAAGGCCTTTGGATAATGCAAGAGAGTTGAGCCAGGAGGAGGTCTTATATTTGTTGGCATTGAATAATAAAATTTATTAAATCTGGCAGAAAATCATTGTATTGTCTCTTCTGGCTGTCTTTTTAGCTGATTATATTCTTCTATGATCATAAAAAGGTTGACTTTTATTATCCATCTATCAAGGAAAATTTTGACAAACTATTGGAAATTTGAGATGCTTGCAATAGGCAGGTTCTTGAACCAACTCTTTACTTTACTTTGCAAAGAAAGAGAAAAAATCCTGATACTGACATCATCTTCATCAATCTCAAATAGGTAGAGATAATTCTCAAAACCTTGAATATGTTTTTCGGTAGTGATATTACCATTTTCTCCATCAAACTTGGGGAGATATTTGTAATAGTTATCAAGGAAATCATGGAGTACAGGAGGTAATATGAGTGGCTTATATCTATCCGGAACTTTATAAGGTATATGAATACGTACAGTATTTTTAAGGTTAGTCTTGATTACTTGAGGCTTATCAATCGGAAGATGATCATCATAAGTTTCTAAAGAAATATTCTCAAAGGGATCAAGAGAATTTACATTTATATTCTTCAAAGGAAAGTAATTAAATACTAGCCTAATATATTTTCTAAAATACAATATACATTGAAAACCCTTTTTGATGAGAAAGAACATGTTGTCTTAGATTATAATCCAAGTTAGAAACCTGATCTTCCCATGTTGTTCTTTCAGGTTCATTCCTCCAGTGGAGTCTTGGATTTGATTTTGAAATTGATTTGGAGTCGTCAGGTGGATGATTTTAGCCTTTGTGTGTCTGATCATTTTCCACCATCATAGATCAAATATGATCCTTGTATAATCTTTCTGAAGAAGATGTTCTTCCCCAATATGGTCGCCACTATGTTATCACTCTATAATTTCTCAAGGCTAAAGAAAGAAATCACCAAGGTAACCACAAACCTACTTTGGAGTTTAGGATGTAGCCCTCCTAAACTCAGGGAGGGCTCTCTCTGTATGATTTAGCTTTATTTGAAATAGATATTAGGCTAGTTAATAAGTACAGAGTTGGTTTTTGAATTGGTTTGGTTAGAAACACAAAGGAAGACCATTGGGTAATGGAGTCAAAGAGGCTTGGGTGATCAATTTGCAGCAGTATCAAGTTTAAGTGAAATAGTGCAAGGTAGACATTACCACTGGATCCTTTAGATTTGGATGAAATGTAATAAAAGAAGAAGAGAGACTCAATCGAAACTAGGGAGAATTTAAGAATTCTCTAATTTGGATATAAGAATAGAGGTTCAATCGAAACTAGGGAGCAATGAAGAATTCAATAATCTGGATATCAGAAGAAAATATGTAAATTACTAACAGTTAAAGGTAGAGTGTATGATCTCAAAATTCTGCATTAATACTCATGTTAGACAATTCAGAATTAAGAAAACAATAAGATGAAAACAAAGGAAAGCACAGATGCAGTGAGGAAAACTTCACCAATGGATATGGCACATGAATCCTGAAACAACTGCTCTTTTATTAATGCAAATAGTCACTTACACTAGGTGAACTACATCACACCGAATGGTGAGGTTCCTGGTTACAAATCCCAACCAACCCCATAACACTTCGAATGATGAAGTATATATAGAGAAATATTACAAACTGATTACAATTTATATTGTCTCAATAGACAGTGTAGTATTAGCTAAAATTTGAAAAATAAACTCAAAAAGAGACCAGATAATAGGCTTTAAAGAGTGGACTGATATCCTGGCACTATTTTGGAGAAAACATTTGCTGAGTTGGCCATTTTTAAGGCTTTGCTGTCATAAATGCTTTGTTGTCTCTTTATTTCACTGTATTCTATTTATGATTGTTTATTGGCTTTTCATCATTTTATTATTGTCATAATATATTTTGGAAAAAATATAAATATCCTTTTTCCAAAATATTCGATTAAATTCATGAATGAAATTTATAATCGAAAATTTCAACAAAAAAACATCATGTATTTCAAATCGGTGTGTAGTTTTCCCTTTCACCTTTCCCTATAAAAACCTGTGGATAAAGTTCCAAACCATGTGTTGTTTTTTTTTTAGAAACCATGGGTTGTTTTCTCTTCTCATCTTTTTGCAAAACCAAGTGTAGTTTTGTAAATCCATGGTTAACACTGTTACCGATGAAATAGGTAACCGCACTATTACCTACTTTTTTTTTGTAGCATAAAAAGCACCCGATTTTGAAAAGTGGTGATGCAAAAAACCAATAAAAATGTAAAAAAAAACAAAATTAACTCGTAAAAATAAAAAATTTAAACAAAAATAAATAAATAAATAAAAATATTCGAAAATTATATCAAAAGAAATGACAAAATTTGAAAAAAAAACACATAATTTAAAGAAAAAAAACAAAAATGAACCAAAAAAATTTAAAAAAAACCATCAAAAACATTTTTTTCTAAGTTGTTAAAAAAAACCATATAATTAAAATTAAATAATAATAATAATAATTTAAATAGAAAATTTAAAAATAATTTAAATTAAAAAATTAAAATTTAGATAAAAAAAATAAAATACAAAAAAGAAAAAATTAAATTTAAAAATTAAAATTAAAATAATAATAAGAAGAAGAAAACAAAAATACAAATTTTAAAATTAACAAAAAAAAACAAATTAAAAAAAAAAAAAACAAAATTTAAAATTGAAAAAGAAAATTAAAATAAAAGAATTAAAAAAAAAAAAAACTATCATTAAAAAACAAAAAAGATGAAAAAAACCACGTGCAAATAATTAAAAAACAAATATCCATAAATTTACTGTTTTTTTTTAAATGAAACAATTTATAAATTTTAAAAATAAAAAACTAAATAAACTAAAAGATTACAAAAAAATTAATTAAATTTAATAAACTTAATAAATAAATTTTAAATTTTAAAAAATAATTAATCTAAAATATTAAATTTAAAAAAAAAACAAAAAAAACAAAAAACAAAAAACAAAAAACAAAAAACAAAAAAAATTAAAACAAATTAAATTTAAAATAAAAAAATTGAATTAAAAAAAAAATTTAAATTTTTTGAATTTAAAAAAAAATCAAATTAAAATAAAAAAATATTAAAAATTAAAAAAAAAAAAAGTAAAAAATAAAAAAGAATTTTTTGATCATGGTGGCGCCGCTAATCGGCCTCCCGCCCAAGTGGTGGCAGGAAGGCCAGCCGTTGGGCGGCGGGAGGCCGCCCGCGCTACCTCGGGCGAAGGTCGATTCCGTAATCGCTCTCCCGCCTCGCGGGAGGCCGACCCCGTGGAATCACCTCCCAGTCAGGCGGAGGCCGATTCCGAGAATTCGTCTTCCCCGCCGGCGGAGCGCCCATTCGGGAACCGCCCTCGAGGCCGATTCCGGTGAACGTCCCGCAGTGGGAGGCCGATTCCGGGAATCACCCTCCCGCGACGTGAGGCCGATTCTCGAAATCGTCCTCCCGCGGCGGGAGGCCGATTCCCGGAATCACCCTCTCGCCGCGGGAGGCCGATTCCCGGAATCGCCCTCCCGCGGCGGGAGGACGATTCCGGGATCGCCCTCCCCCGCGCGAGAGGCCGATTCCGGGAATCGCCCGAGGTCGATTCTGAGTTCCAGGAATCGCCCCGAGGCCGCAGAGGGCGGGAGGCCGATTGGCGACGCCACCACGATAAAAAAAAAAATAATAATAATTTTTTTTTACTTTTAATATTTTTTTTTTAATTTGATTTTTAATTTTTTTTTTTTAATTCAAATTTTTTTTTTTTTTTAATTTAATTTTTATATTTGAAATTTATTTTGATTTAATTTTTTTTGTTTTTTTAAATTTTTTTATTTTTTTTGTTTTTAATTTTTTTTTTTTCTAAATTTTGTTAATAATTTTTATTAAATTTTGTATTTTTTTTTTATTTAATTGATTTTTTTTAATTTTTTCAATTTTTTTTTTATTACAAGTTATTAAGTTTTACGTTTAGTTTTTTAATATAATTTTATAAAATTTAATAAATATTGTATTTTTTTTTTTTTTAATTTATTTGGATTTAATATTGTTTTTTAAATATTTTGCTTTTTTATTAATTTTTTTTGTTGTTGTTAATTACATAAAATTTTTATATTTTTTTTATTTCAATTAAAATTGTGTATTTAAAATTAGATTTTTTTTTTTTTAATTAAACTTATTTTTTTTTAAATTAATTTGTTTTTTATTTTTTATTTTTATTTAATATTTTTTTTATTTTTTTTATTTTAATTTTCAATTTTCCATTTTTAATTGATTTTTAAAGTTTTTAAAGTTTGTCTTTTAACAATGTTTTTTTCTTTTCTTTTATATTTAAAATTTATTTTTTCTTTCAAAATTTATTTGTTTATTCATTTATTTATTAAAATTTAATATTTTTGTTTTTAAATTTAATTTGTTATTTTAATATTAATCTTTTTTTATTAATTTAATAAAAAATCTAATATATATATTTTTAATTTAAGTTCATATATATATATATATATATATATATATATATATATATATATTAATTTAAATTTAATTTATTTTTTAAAATCTATTGGTTTTTTTAATATATATTTTTTTAAATTTAATATTTTTATTGTATTTTATTTTTTTTTTTAAATTTTTTTTTTTTTAATTTAATAAACATTTTCTTTTTCTTTTTTAAATTTAATTTCTATATTTTATTTTTTATAATTTCTTTCTTTTTTTAACTTGCTTTTTTCTTTTAATTTAATATTTTTATTTTGCTTTTATTTTTATTTTTTGATTTCTATATATTTTGAAATTTTAATCTTTAAATTTTATTTATTTATTTATTTTTTTCTTAAACTTTAGGTTTTTTTTTAATGTTTGAATTAAAATTTTTATTTTGTTTTTATTTTTATTTTTTTATTCCTAAATATTTTTAAATTTTAAGCTTTAAAATTTTTTTATTTTTTAAATTTATTTTTTTCTTAAATTTTAGGTTTTTTTTTAATGTTTGAATTTTAAAAATAAAAAAATGTTATTTCTATTTTTAAAAATGTCTAAAATATGACACAATTTTTTTTTTTTGTTATTCAAGCGTCAACTGGTTTTGTTTTGAGAGTGTTTTTTCAATTTTTTTTTCAAGAAACAATTTTTTTTTAGCATAATTTTATAAAATGTTGAAATTTGACCTTAAAAAAAAACCAACTGCGTTCTGGAATACATTTTTGTTTTGTTTTGGGGTGTTTTTTCATGTTTTTTGAGTCTTTTTGGGCTAGAGTTCTCGTTTTGAGGTCAGGTTACCTATTTCATCGGTAACAGTGTTGGTTAGTAAAATATTTCATTTTGACATTTTATCCCTGTAAATAGAAAATGTCTTTCTTCTCTGTGAAAAATCATTTACGTTTTTTTCCTCATAAATGTAAAACTCTCTTACATGAAGCTTTGTACATGAACCTATTTCTACAAACTCTTCATCAAATTTTCTCTTGAAATTTTCTTGCATCGGTGAATTTCGTTTCACCTGTAGCTGTAAAATCAATTCACCCACTTAGCCTTCCATTTCTTATGAATCTTGTTTTACTTCATCTCTTTCCATCCATATAATTTTTATTTCATAGTATTAATAAATTTCGTTCCGCCGCATTTATAAGATTAAATTGGTTAAATGTTGGATGAGTTGGGGGTGCGAAACATAATTTTAACGGTTCATTTATTTATACGAATATTGAGGCAAATAAAATGAAGAGGGTTTAATTCTTAGTGCGGGGCGGGTCATAGGTTGACTTTGCAGGGGGAAGAGGTAGTATAGGTTTGCGGGGAGAAATTAATAAAAAGTACAAAATTTATATTAATCGGGTTTTTGCAAATATAAAGAAACTCATGGAATTTTGGGGAGAAATTAATATAAAGTCAAAAACTTTATATTAATAGGGTTTTGTGAAGTAAGGGGTAAAAAAGGGATAGAATATTTCTCTACTCTCCTTCTTTATTAAATCTTTGGAGTTATTAATTCAAGATAAGAAAAATCTTTGGAGTTATTAATTCGAGATAAGCATAATGATGCTTTTATCCAGGTTTGTACCTACCCATTGCTTTTCATTTCTAATATGGGAATCATGTTGGAAATGTTGTCATTGATGGCAAAGGAGATGGCAAAGGAGGAGCACCTGAAATAGTAACAAGGCAGCAGAGAGGTAGCAGAGGCAGCAAAAAAAAGAGAAGCAAGGAGCAGCATCAGTCAAGGAGCTAAGGAAGCAGTGAATTGAAGCAGAGACAAGCAGTGTATTGAAGTAGATACAAGCAGTGAATCGAAGCACAAACCTGCATAGAGCTGCATGGACCTAGGGAAGAGTTAGGGATAGAGTAATGTAGCAGAAGGCCATCAGATTGAATATCTGGCCAGCTAGAAGTTTTGAAGTGAGCGCATGAAGAACTTGTATGGTTAAAATCCGTGTTAAGGACTTGATAGATGAATGTGTGTGAACATACGCTCTCTGTGTATAATTCAAAGGTGTTTAGTCTCTATGAGAATCTGAGGAAGGTCGATTTATAGTTACAGGTTATAATACAGGGAAGGGTTGTTATATGCGTCTGTGTAGAATTAAATTAATTGCATTCATGTTCTCTATTGAAAGCGTATAATCCCGTGTGTGAAGGTTTTGATGAAGATTGGATGAGGTTTTGAGTTTGTGAAGGACGCAACCTAGTAATCCCTAATCCTTAATGTGTTTGGGTCGGTGTTGAACTCTGTCTGTTTTGGAGCTCAAGCTCTCAGCGCTCGAAATTGAATATGTTATATTGAATCCTGAGAAAGGTCGAATATAGGACTCTGTCGAGGAGTGAACCCATTATTTTTCTATGTCTGTCGAAGAATATTTAATCTCTGTTGAAACAAAAACCCCTGTCATACTTTGTTTTCCCGAAGAACATTGAACCTCTGTCAAAAGTGATAGCCCAGTCCATTGGAGTAAATAACCTTGTGTTTTATTTAACGATATTGTTGAAGCATTAACCATAGAGTTAATGAGATGGATTTCATGCGAAGGAAGGCGTTAACCATAGTGGGAGACCCGGTTAGTTACTGTTCTAGTCCCGGAGTGGTTTTGTGAAACCAAAACAGCCCTCATCACGCATCTTTTGGTCCGGAGCGAAACCATCTCAAAAAAACGCGATCCAGTATAAAATTTCCATGTTAGCTGTCCAAAACCGCTCATATCGCGTTTCTTTGGAACACTAATCTCCTCCCGTGGAAAAAACGCGATATCATTGAGGGTCGTTTGATCTGGAGCCCAATGGATCCGACGAAAATCGCACAGTGAAGTGCATGAGTGATAAGTCCAGGTATGACTGGCGGTTTTGTGTTAATTTAACGTTTATTTAATAAGTTGATGTGTGGGGCCCATGGAAAATGTGTTATAAAAAATGTCGTGTTGGTAGTGTTAATGGGGCTTATGTATTATGGTTAATAATAAGTCTGAAAGTTGGTATTAAAGGAAGGGGTGCACTGCATTAATATTTTCTTATAAGCTGAGGGTCGAACCATGGTATAAAGTGCTAAGGTCGGGTTTTTTAAATAAATCAAATAAAAGGCATTGATTTATGGTTTGAATCGAAAGGTTGAATACTGTTGCAAGGTTAACATTATTAAAGCTCCTTGTTATAAAGGCCAAGGCTTATATAAAAGTGAAAATCAAAGGTTGTTATAAAGGTTCTTAACATTCGAGTGGGACCCTTTGTTCATCACACCGAACTGTTGAAGGATGCGATTGTGATTAATCGCATCGGGTCTATCACAAAGGCATCAATCGCATCGGAGTAAGGGTAGAACATCGTAGCATACTATTGAAAGCTGTGATTGTCATTAATCGCATCGGATCTATCGCAAAGGCATAAATCGCAATCGAAAGTATTCAGAAGCGATTCATCGCATCGAGGAATAAGAAGAGTCCGGATATGTGGGCCCGAGCGCATGTTGAGTAAATAGTTAAGGGCTAACATTAAATGGTATCGGAATATAGTTGTGCCAAGATTTTATAATGTTTGGTTTTATGGTTTTATACTCCAAGTTAAATATTCGCGAATGATGAAATATGGTTGTTGGCCTAGGCTATTCCTTGGAGTGATCAAAGGTTTATTTTAATGGTTCGTAACATTTTAATTGGGGTCGCAATATATGTTGATACATATATTATGTTGATGATAATCGAATCTTGTATGGAATGAGTTATATGCTGGGCGCATTACTATGTGTTGAGGTTTAATGTTAGTAGGGTCGGAGAAATAATCAAAAGGATTATTTAATGAGCGCATGTGGGTTGCATAAAGGGTTAATACATTGATAATTATTCATTGAAGATTGAGGGGTCTAATGTAAGCCAAGTTTTATTTTTATAACATTTGATTGGTGAATATATATATATTATATAATAAGCCAAACCTCGCATGAAAGGGAACGATAAAGTATGGCATGAGGCATGTTAATCCTCGCATTGGCAAACAAATATATTATAATGAATCGAATGTTATATTCCAAGATGTGGACCATTATAATGAATCTAAGTTTTATGTGAATTTCCCAGATTTAAAGTCAGTAGTTATATATATTGTAACGCATTTATATATATACAATAGACACACAATTGCAGTGAACAGGTGAATATGCATAGGCATGAGAATGTGTTTTTGACAGGTGTACAAGCAAAAAAAGCAGGAGAATATGCAGAACTGAAAAAGACAATGAACAGAGTATGCAGAATAGTTACATGGCAGCTGCAGATACACAATTGCAGTGAACAGCAGAGGTATGCAGAATAGTTTCTTAACAGCAGCAGAAAAGACAAAACCAGCAAAGCCAAAGGCCAAAAAATGGGCTGAGTAAAATTATTTTTATGCAACTGAAAATGTGAATGTAAATGTTGTAATTGATTTTATATTGTTTGTGATGCATTGGCAAGTCTCCGGAGGAAAACAAAAACCCCACTGTAATATTGAAATTAGTACATATTGTTATATTTTTTCTAAATTATCTAGTAAAAGAAATGAGAAGGCAGAAGGCAAAGAGGCATGGCTGTCCATTTCAAATTCCCTGAGGAATGCTAACAGTCATAAGGAAATATCTATAAATGATATCACCTTGATATGCATAGAGAGGTTAGAGAGTGAAGTTGGAGAATGCGGAATTGAGGCAAAGAAGATAAGGAGAAGGAGGAGCAGAACGAGATGCTGTGAAAAGTTAGAGAATGCAGAAATGAAGTAGTGAGGCAGAGAAAAAGGAGGAGCTGAGCAGAGAAGAAGTTGGAGCTGATAGTGAATCTGAGAAGATGCAGAAATGATATAAGGCATATATGAATACTGATGCACAGTAGTGAATATGATACAGAACAAAGCTGATATCCAAGGTAAATCAACAAGTGTTTTTCTTTTGAAAGAGTAAGGAAGTTGGAGCTTCCCTATCAAGTTGTAGCTTGATAGATGTCAGTTGTAGCTGACTGAGGTAGGAGCCTCCTGTAGGTTGGTGCCTGCGGAAAATAGATGGGAGTTGGTGCTTCCACATCAAGTTGTAGCTTGATAAAATGTCAGTTGTAGCTGACTGAGGTTGGAGCCTCCTGTAGGTTGGTGCCTACAGAAAATTGATGGGAGTTGGAGCTTCCTTGCAAGTTTTAGCTTGCAGAATTGAGGTAGGAGCCTCCTGTAGGTTGGTGCCTACAGAAAATCAGTGGTGAGAGGGAGTTGGAGCTTGCCTTTGCATCACAACAATAATAAGATGTGGTTTTCTCCCTTTATGGGTTTCCACTTATATCTGGTGTCTCTATGCATGATGTTTATGTGTTGATATGGTTTATCTGTTCTGCTTAATACTTGCTGCTCACATATTAAGACTGCTGGTACATTATCTAATCTGCTTATTAATTGCTACTCACAAATTAAGATTGTTAACATATTATGTTGATCATTAAATGAAGGTGTTAATAAAGTTTAATGAAAAGTTTTAAAAGTCCATGAATGTGTTAAACTGATTCACCCCCCCCCCCCCTCTCATTTTAACTAAGGGTTCAACAATTGGTATCAGAGCAAGTTCCTTTGGAGTAAGCCTAATAGCTTGAAGGAGATCTGGTTGAGTCATGGACTATCAAAATGTACCTGTGTTAAGTTCAAAAAACTTTCCTGAATGGAGAGATAAGATTAAAACAGGTTTAATGGCTTATGAACCTGAGGTATGGAAACTTGTATGTGATGGTTACTACACAGACTCTCCCTCGGTGCAAGAACAACATAAGAATTCCAAGGCAAAATGTGTGATATTCAACAACCTTCATAACAAGGATCTTGAGTTAATAATGGATTTAACCTCTGCAAAAGAAATCTGGGATAGATTTCATTTCATGCATGGAGCAGACACTAAGAACTGCACTGTCAAGAAGGAGAAAAGAATTAAGAAGAAGAAAGATTCATGTCAACAGGAAAATGTTCAATCAAATGAGGTACCTGCTAGTGTAAATGGAAGTAAGAACCATGAAGAAATTGTAGCTGAAGAAAAAGCCAAACTTGACACAACCTTGACTGAAATAGAAAGATTAAAGAATGAAAACAAAGACCTAAAGACATTGGTGCAAATATGTGATGAGAAAGAATATGAAGATAAGAAAGAAATTATTGGCTTGAAGACACAGCTTGAAGAAGCAAAGAAAGTAGAAGACACTCTACTGGAACAAATGAGAGAGAAAAGTCTGGAATGTGAGAGATTGGAAGAAGAAGTAGTGAGCCTAAGGAAGAAATTAGAAAAATCCCAAAGAGAATTATTAATGAATACTCCTCAAATGAAAAGCTCTGAATAGTTGGACCAAATTCTAAATGCTCAAAGGTCTCCTCTCATAAAATCTGGTATAGGATATGAAGGAGAAACCAGTAAGTCCAAGGTAGAAGATAACAAGAAAATCATCTTTGTAAAAGTTGTAAAGGAAGATGAAGCAGCTCAGAAGATTCCCACAAAAGAAGAAGCCAGCAAGAAAAAGATGTGCAAAGAAACAAACAAAGACAAGTAGCAACATGAAAGAACAGAGAATGAGAGGATGAAACAATCAGCTACTAAAGGCTCATATGCTCCTAAGGATGAATTGAATAAATTTGGAAGATGTCAAAGAAGGTTCTTCCCTCCTATGGGAAGTATCACTTGTTTTTCCTGCCACAAACCAGGACATATTGCAGCACAATGTAAGACAAGGCCTATCAACTTCAACCAGCAAAAGATGCAGCAAATGAGAAGACTACCTCAAGCAAGAAAATGGAAAATACAATATTTCACTAGGTACACAAATCATTTCCATTGCTACTGTTATGCATGCAATGAATTTGGACATAAATCTGTTGAATGTAAATTGTATTAAAAAAGGGGAACAAAATATTATACATCAGCTCAAATTTACTTTGATAAAATAATATGTTATGTATGCCTCAAGCTTGGTCACAAAGAAAAAGACTGTAATCTACCATATACTTTAAAGAACTCCAGACAGATGAAGGAATCAAATCAAATCAAACAAAACTTTGAACCAAAAAGAAGTGCAGACATTATGAAGAACCCCAATAAAGTATGGAAGGAAAAGAGAAAGGGGGAGCCTATTACCTCAATAACATAATGAATCTACCACAGTCCCAGGGGGAGCTGTTCTAGGAAGCAAAGCAAAAATCTTTCCAGTAATAAACATGAAGCAACATCCCAGGGGGAGAGCAGTTCATAAATAGTCCCCATGAAAGTAGTCTAAGAAGAGCTCCTTGGAATGAGAACAACTATGAGATCAGGAAGGGAAAGGAAATTCCTCTAACAGATTACTAAAGAGGAAGAAGATTATCGGAAGTATTAAATAGCTGACAGAGTGATGGAAGAAGAGAAGGCTTCAAGCAGCCATGATAGTAGAGAGAACATCAGCCAAGATCATGTAAGCTAAGAAGACTACAACACACTAAGTGATGAATGATTAAATCACAAAAATTATGATTCAAGCTACAGAACTAAAAATTCCCCTTGAAGGAATGAAGTTAAATAAGTGATAAATCTTGGAGTAATCAGCCCATGAAGATTCATAGAAAAGAAATTGAAGATGCCTTCCCAAAGATCTTTATATTAGAACTGTTGAATTTTTTTTTTAAAGCAGCAATGATTCTGGAGTAGTCTTAGAAATGAAAATGCAGTGACATTTCTTTGATCAGAATGACAGAATAAGAAAATGGTTAATGATGCCAAGATCAAATTCAGGATATTGATGACTGTTGGTGTGAACAGTGGAAAGCTCAATAGTAGAATTCATGAAGGATGTCTTAATTATGGGTTAATGTGCAAACTAAAGTGAAATCTTTGCATGGTTTATCAAAATAGTATCAATGGGTAGTTGGTACAAGCAGCATGCTTATCAGTAGAATATCAAGTATACCTAGTGGAACAATGGTATGGTACAGGTCCTCGGGATCAAACGATTATGGCAAAAGTACATCAAGGTAGTATTCCCAGTGTTATCTACATTCAGCATGAAAAGGTTAGTAGCAGTTCTAAAGGATCGGTATTGTTGTTTACACTTGAAGCATTATATTGAGCCTTGAAGCAGTATATTTTTCTATATATAATTGCATGCCTTCCAGAAGTCAGTACATATATACCTTCAAGGCCTCTTTCTTAAGATCATTCATAAATCTGGGTGAAGTCTGTTTGCTGAGATTTCAATCAAACTACTTGAAGATGTGTTGCTGAAGATCATCATGATAGAACAGTTAAAATATCGAAAGTATGAAGGATGAGTTGTGTCAGTTGAAGCTCAAAACTATGTTATTGATTCATTAAAAGCATACTTCAGCAGAAAGGATTTGCTGACATTTCACCTTTAAAGAGAGATTGATCATTGACAAACATAACCTCTTATGTCGTAAAGGAAATTGCATGATTGATAAGTGAGACTGACCAATACACTGAATGTATCTAGCCTCAAGGTTTTGTAAATACCTTGTACAAGCATGAAAGTCATTTGGTCTCTCACATTGAAATATTTTGCCTTTTCTCACAACAAACTATAAGCTCTGGTTTGATTCATTGTTCACATCAGTAACAAGGACCTTTCAGCTATTAACTGTAATATCATTATCAACATATTAGCTCATATCATCACTACAGGCAGTACATGTGAACCACAGCAATAAAAGATATATTGGCATCATCACAATTGAACAGATGAGTACTGTAGATGTGCATTGCAGAAAAAGACTTACTCCATCTACAACCCTCCTCAATAGATATGCATCATAGATGAAGATTATAATATAGACTGAAGTATAGCTGAAGCAAGCTTGATATGTCATAGGGAGCATTCACAATCTTTAAGGTTTGATCTAATGATGCATTTATGATTAGATAAGGCTGGTACAATATGTTCTATGAAGTGTCATTATCTTCACTTTCAGCCTTATACTAGTGAAAGGAGATTGTGCTTGGAATTGTATCAACATACTGTGTATATACAAGTACAGTAAGTCTCAAAAGTGTTCTCTCAACACCAATTTGGAGTAGTAGGGTACAAAGTCAAAAGAAGAAGGCCTAAACACATCTCAGAGAGAGGAAATGAAGAGATAGAAAGCACACTAGGAAATGTGCAACCCTTTGCCATTCATGTCAAAGAGGGAGGAAAAGCAAGTAACAGAAGATAGGGTCTTCTAAGAGAAGCCGAGAAGAGGAAGACTTGGAGGAAGCATTGGATTATTGGTGGATGTGTTGCCATCAATGCCAAAGGGGGAGACTGTTGGAAATGTTGTCATTGATGGCAAATGAGATGGCAAAGGAGGAGCACCTAAAACAGCAACAAGGCAGCAGAGAGGTAGCAGAGGCATCAAAAAAAAAGAGAAGTAAGGAGCAGCATCAGTCAAGGAGCAGAGGAAGCAGTGAATTGAAGCAGAGACAAGCAGTGTATTGAAGCAGAGACAAGCAGTGAATCGAAGCACAGGCCCACATAGAGCTGCATGGACCTGGGGAAGAGTTAGGGACAGAGTAATGTAGCAGAAGGCCATCAGATTGAAGATCTGGCCAGCTAGAAGTTTTGAATTGAGCGCATGAAGAACCTGTATGGTTAAAATCCGTGTTAAGGACTTGATAGATGAATGTGTGTGAACCTACGCTCTCTATGTATAATTCGAAGGTGTTTAGTCTGTATGAGTATCTGAGGAAGGACGATTTATAGTTGCTAGTTATAATACAGGGAAGGGTTGTTATATGCGCCTGTGTAGAATTAAACTAATTGCATTCATTTTCTCTATTGAAAGCATATAATCCCCTGTGTGAAGGTTTCGATGAAGATTGGATGAGGTTTTGAGTTTTTGAAGGACACAACCTGGTAATCCCTAATCCTTAATGTGTTTGGGTCGGTGTTGAACTCTGTCTGTTTTGGAGCTCAAGCTCTCAGCACTCAAAATTGAATATGTTGTATTGAATCTTGAGAGAGGTCGAATATAGGACTCTATCAAGGAGCGAACCCATTATTTTTCTCTATCTGCCGAATAATATTTAATCTCTGTTGAAACAAAAACCCCTATCATACTTTGTTTTCCCGAAGAACATTGAACCTCTGTCAAAAGTGATAGCCTAGTCCATTGGAGTAAATAACCTTGTGTTTTATTTGTTGAACGGTATTTTTGAAGCATTAACCACAGAGTTAATGAGACAGAGTTCATGCGAAGGAAGGTGTTAACCATAGTGGGAGACCCGGTTATTTACTGTTCTAGTCCCGGAGTGGTTTTGTGAAACCAAAACATCCCTCATTGCGCAGCTTTTGGTCCAAAGCGAAACCATCTCAAAAAAACGCGATCCAGTATAAAATTGCCACGTTAGCTATCCAAAACCGCTCATATCGCATTTCTTTGGAATGCTAATCTCCTCTCGTGGAAAAAACGCGCTATCGTTGAAGGTCGTTCGATCTGAAGTCCGATGGATCCAACGGCAATCGCGCAGTGAAGTGCACGAGCGATAAGTCCAGGTATGACCGGCGGTTTTGTGTTAATTTAACGTTTATTTAATAAGTTGGTGTGTGGGGCCCGTGGCAAATGTGTTATAAAAAATGTCGCATTGGTAGTGTTAATGGGGCTTATGTATTATGGTTAATAATAAGTCTGAAATTTGGTATTAAAGGAAGGGGTGCACTGCATTAAGATTTTATTATAAGCTGAGGGTCGAACCATGGTATAAAGTGCTAAGGTCAGGTTTTTTAAATAAATCAAATAAAAGGCATTGATTTATGGTTCGAATTGAAAGGTTGAATATTGTTGAAAGGTTAAAATTATTAAAGCTCCTTGTTATAAAGGCCAAGGCTTATATAAAAGCGAAAATCAAAGGTTGTTATAAAGGTTCTTAACATTCGAGTGGGACCCTTTTTTTATCGCACCGAACTGTTGAAGGATGCGATTGCGATTAATTGCATCGGGTCTATCGCAAAGGAATCAATCGCATTGGAGTAAGGGCAGAACATCGAAGCATACTATTGAAAGCTGCGATTGCCATTAATCACATCAGATCTATCGCAAAGGCATCAATCGCAATCAGAAGTATTTAGAAGCGATTCATCACATCGGGGAATAAGAAGAGTCCGGATATGTGGGCCCGAGCGCATGTTGAGTAAATAGTTAAGGGCTAACATTAAATGGGATTGGAATATAGTTGTGCCAAGATTTTATAATGTTTGGTTTTATGGTTTTATACTCCAAGTTAAATATTCGCGAATGATGAAATATGGGTGTTGGCCTAGGCTATTCCTTGGAGTGATCAAAGGTTTATTTTAATGGTTCGTAACATTTGAATTGGGTTCACAATATATGTTGATACATATATTATGTTGATGATAATTGAATCTTGTATGGAATGAGTTATATGTTGGGTGCATTACTATGTGTTGAGGTTTAATGTTAGTAGGGTCGGAGAAATAATAAAAAGGATTATTTAATGAGTGCATGTGGGTTGCACAAAGGGTTAATACATTGATAATTATTCATTGAAGATTGAGGGGTCTAATGTAAGCCAAGGTTTATTTTTATAACGTTTGATTGGTGAATACATATGTATGGAAGTATATATATATATAAGCCGAACCTCGCATGAAAGGGAACGATAAAGTATGGCATGAGGCATGTTAATCCTCGCATTGGAAAACACATATATTATAATGAATCGAAGTTTATATTCCAAGATGTGGACCATTATAATGAATCGAAGTTTTATGTGAATTTCCCATATTTAAAGTCAACAGTTATATATATTGTAATGCAATTATATATATCTATATATATATATAGCAGACACACAATTATAGTGAACAGGTGAATATGCACAGGCATGAGAATGTGTTTTTGACAGGTGTACAAGCACAGAAAGCAGGAGAAAATGCAGAACTGAAAAAGACAGTGAACAGAGTATGCAGAACAGTTACATGATAGCTGCAGATACACAATTGTAGTGAACAACAGAGGTATGCAGAACAATTTCTTAACAGCAGTAGAAAAGAAAAAACCAACAAAGCCAAAGGCCAGAAAATGGGCTGAGTAAAATTGTTTTTATGTAACTGAAAATGTGAATGTAAATGTGGTAATCGATTTTATATTGTTTGTGATGCATTGGAAAGTCTCCGGAGGAAAACCAAAATCCCACTGTAATACTGAAATTAGTACATATTGTTATATTTGTTTCTGAATGATCTGGTAAAAGAAATGAGAAGGCAGAAGGCAAAGGGGCATGGCTATCCATTTCAAATTCCCTGAGGAATGCTAACAGTCATAAGGAAATCTCTATAAATGATATCACCTTGATATGCATAGAGAGGTTAGAGAGTGAGGTTGGAGAATGTGGAATTGAGGCAGAGAAGATAAGGAGAAGGAGGAGCAGAACGAGATGCTGTGAAAAGTTAGAGAATGCAGAAATGAAGCAGTGAGGCAGAGAAGAAGGAGGAGTTGAGCAAAGAAGAAGGAGGATTTGATATTGAATCTGAGAAGATGCAGAAATGATATAAGGCAGATATGAAGACTGATGCACAGCAGTGAAGATGATACAGAACAGAGCTGATATCCAAGGTAAATCAGCAAGTGTTTTTCTTTTGAAAGAGTAAGGAAGTTGGAGCTTCCCTATCAAGTTTTAGCTTGATAGATGTCAGTTGTAGCTGACTGAGGTAGGAGCCTCCTGTAGGTTGGTGCCTACAGAAAATAGATGGGATTTGGTGCTTCCACATCAAGTTGTAGCTTGATAAAATGTCAGTTGTAGCTGACTAAGGTTGGAGCCTCCTGTAGGTTAGTGCCTGCAGAAAATTGATGGGAGTTGGAGCTTCCTTGCAAGTTGTAGCTTACAGAATTGAGGTAGGAGCCTCCTGTGGGTTGGACCCTACAGAAAATTAGTGGTGAGAGGGAGTTGGAGCTTGCCTTTGCATCACAACAATAAGAAGATGTGGCTTTCTCCCTTTATGGGTTTCTACTTATATATGGTGTCTCTGTGCATGATGTTTCTGTGTTGATATGGTTTATATGTTCTTCTTAATACTTGCTGCTCACATATTAAGACTTCTGGTACATTATCTAATCTACTTATTAATTGCTACTCACAAATTAAGATTGCTCACATATTATGTTGATCATGAAATGAAGGTGTTAATAAAGTTTAATGAAAAGTTTTAAAATTCCACGAATGTGTTAAACTGATTCACCCCCCCCCCCCCTCTCAGTTTAACTAAGGGTTCAACAAATCATTTGCAGGAATGAAAAGTATGCACAATATTACATGATAAAATCATAGCCAATTCAAAATTTTGGTTCCCTATAATTATAGGACTCTAACAAACGTCATGCTTCAAATGTATGTAATCATGATTGACTTTGTACATAAAAAAAATAGCATTAATTATTAACTTTCAAGTATTTTCTTGCAGAGAGAAAAAACAGCAAAAAACAAAAAAAAAAACAAGATGGAACTAATTTAGCACATAAAACAAGACAAGGAGGAAGAAAATGATTGATTCCAAAGCTTGTGAGTAATTGCTAATCTTTCCTTATAACAACTCAAGGTTTCATTTTTGTATATGTTAAGTTTTTTAACTTACAACAACCATCATTTAATGTCTTCAAATAGATGCTAACATAAAAAAATATCCATAAGAAGAATTGATTGACATTAGGTTAAATAAGGGTTGTGAGTATATGTTGGCATATCAAAAATTAATTGTAGAAATTGTAAGTATCTGTGTTGTTTTACTTCTCCGAGTTTATAATTAATAGAACAAAAAAATATTTTATATTAAATCTATTATTTATAATGGGGTTTAAAACATGTAGGAAACAAAGTATGGAACTACACTAGCAGAAGACTTGTTGCAACTACACATAAGATATCATTAGTACATGAGTATATGAGTCACTTCTTGCTTTGGTACATTGTTATTTGATTTACATTGATGCATATTATTTATTTCAATTTTCATTATTTTCACATGTTGACCACTGGAGTGGCACCTAAGCATAATGAGAGGACTCCATGCCCAAGGATGAACCATAACACATTTGTACCATCAGATATCATCAGTTCAACAAAGTTTTTGAACTCTACTTCTATTTCTCATCGTCTTTCTCTTGTACCAAGATTCCACGCCCTACGAGAAATTGTAATAAGTGATGCTAGTAATGATGAATTTGAGTCAGTATTGAATCTGTAACAGGCCTAGGTAGTTTGTGAAATTTCTAACAAATGAGTATTACTCTGGGAGGTTTTTTTTACTCGGTTAATTATCATCTCCCTACCAGGACTTAATAATTAATTGAGTTTTTTCCTCCAAATTTACCCCAAAACCGGAGTACGGCTTGATGGTAAGGCCTTGGGTGAGTCCTAGTGTCTAGATTAAATGCATATTACCATACTAGATCACACAAAAAAATTCGTGGAATTTGGTTAGGTCTAGGTAGTAATTTTTAATTTTTTTAGATTTCCCGCAGGTAAAAAATTGCAATAAAAAATTGTAATTGGATTGTAATAAGTGTTGTCTAGAGAAGTTGTATGGGGTATGAGTAATAAAAATTACACCTCTCACCCTCAACTTTCTACTATGACACATTTTGAGGGGTTAATAATGAGTTTTGGACCCTCAAAACCCACATTTCCTAAGTTTAGTGGAAATTGTGGCATTTAATCACGCTAAAATTAAATAAATAGAGAAAAATAAATTATTACAAGTGACAAAATGACATGGAAATGACTTGGAAATTATTATAAGTCAAAGTGTGGAGTCAAAAGACATGTGGAGGATGACTGAGCACACTGCATCATTAATTCATCATTTATTTATTTAAAATCAAATTTCCCAGAGATAAAGCGGTAGTTACACACAAGGAGAATCGAATTTATTAAAGGAAATTGAGCATAAAAATAATATTCTACAGGATCAGTTGACTGAAGACCAAGTGGGGACCTCTTCTCACGAGCTATTTGGAGTGAAAAAACACTCAACGCTTCACTCAAAGGAGCTACGCTATTCCTTTAGCTTAGACTGAGCAGTGACTCAGAAGAAACACAGTTCTCAGGGACCTATGTAGAAGATCATTGGGGTCATCTACAGGTACAGTTTCAATTCATTCGAGTTTTCAATGGTGGAATTGGTGTAGCACGACACTTCGTTTGAATTATGGATGAGTTCACTAGATCATATGGGGAATTTGATTTCCCTTGGTGTGCACAAAAGAAATTCGATTTTTCTCTGGGTGTCTCTGTCTTCTTCACATGAAAATTGGCTTATCTTTACTCGGGATTTGCTCCAAGTTTACTTCTCACATGCATTATTCCTTGGTATTTTCTCCCAAATTTCCATATAATGGAGCCATGGGTTATGATATTGTATCATGTAAAATGAACTATTGGGCTTGAGGACGCGTTGTAGAATTGTACACGTACTTGCAATATAATACAAAAGTCTTTGGGGTAACTTGTGACGGTGTTCTTCTCCTTGCATATATGGTAAATTATTGACTTTTTTTATGCTTCTATTTATTTCCTCATGCTATTGTCTCTTTCATGCTTGTTTCAAGTTATGCTAGTATGCAGCTATCTCATATTAGCATAAGAGTTACTTGATCGCTTAAGGATAAGAAATCCTCTATTTCATGTCAAATATATCTATAGGAGTTCTTTCCATTGCTTTTATTTAATTTCATGTGGATTTAATATGTTGTGGTAAGATTTTGTAGAATGATCCCTCTTTGGTCAAGCTTTTCTTTTTGAAGCGTGAGGGGAAGTTCTCAGAAGAACCAACCCATTCTTGAAAATATTCAAGGAGAACCCACATGTGCTGATTTCCAAAGTCTAATCTATATTTTATTTTGTCTTGCAGAGGTTCTTTTAATTTTCTCAAAGCTTATTTCTTGCATCAAAAAATAAAACTTAAAATAATTTACTTTTCAAGTATTTCTCGTCGTTTCTTTAATATCTTGATATTTCAAAGAGCCAAGCTATGGCAAGTCAAAGAGGAGAGCTTGCTCATAATATTTGGCCTAGCCTTTTGTAGATTATTTTTGTAACTAACATTTGTTTTTATAGATTTTATCTAGGCTTTTTGTCTTGCAGCTACTTACAGGTCTCATTTTCGGAAAACTACTTACAAGTTTTCATGCAGGACCTTGGGGCTTCAACTTCTAGATTATTTCCTTCCCTTAGTCATGAAAATTAGAGGATATTTATTGGACGAAGCCAAGTTCTTCTTAAGGGAGGCTAAGTTCACTTGGGTTCTCTATCTCTCTCTATCGTCCATGTAACTCAAAGACACTTTGTCTTTCTTCTTCTTCCTCAAAAAATCTACATTTTTTTGCGCTTTTGTGGGCGTCAAATTGCAGAAATTTTCAGCAAGGAAATATCTATGGCTCAAGCCAACATTGTGAATATTTTCCTTGGATTTTTGAGAAAACATCATAGTTTTCTCCTTCTTGTAATAACTAATAAAATTCTTGGTTTTGGGAACGTGGATTTTTCCCATTGGTATCCTTATCTCTCCACCTTTTTGGAGAGACTTTGTGGCTTGATCTTTGATATTTTTCACTTGCATGCACATCATTTAATTGGGGAATTAACACAATCATTCATTACACTCATTTTGCATGCACCTTAAATCTAATTTGCTACAGATTTCTAGTCTTTTTACTTTCATAGCAAGTTCAAACTTTTGCATGCATGCACTTTTAAAATTTTCATGAATTTTGTTCCAAACCCACTTATGTTTCACCTTTAATTACATCTTACATGCAACAAGTATTTGGGAAAATTTTCTCCATAAAGTAGCATTCTACCTCATGACATGCAAATACATCTCAAGTTTGAAAGTTAATTTTCATTTTTTGATTAATTTACTTACATGCCCCAAGAAATCACTAAAATTTTACCTCCAACATAAGTTGGTTGAATAGACATTTTTATGGACCCTCTACTCATCTACTAACTCCTCATTGTGGGATCCATATCTTTGGGCGAGGGTGATGTCTCAGTATTAAGGAGTTGAATTATAACATTGTTTTTGAACTAATTAATAAAATAAACCAGCAGCATATTTCATCACATTTATCTTACTTGAAAGTTCTTTATTTTTTCTTTCGTGATGGCTCAAAGTCTCACATGAAATATCATTTTCCTTTTTCAAGAAGCATTTACTTTCATACAAGTATTGTAATCTCTTTTGCAACAAGTTTAGCTTAATTTTCTTGTACTTTGACATTATCTATTTTAGAAAGATCTATTTCATGTTTAATGTTCATCATGTTCATGGATGATTAATGAATCTTATTTCCTTTCAAGTACTCGTATTTCATGTTGCAAGGCTAAATGCATGTTGGTTTAACTTTAAAGTCTTTTTATCATATGATTTATATTTAGATCACTAATTGTTCCTTGTGAACAAGATATATTCATGTGCTTTAATTTATAAATTCTTTCATCTTGAACATTTCTGATGTCTGTGCTAACAATATTTTGTTTCCATTTCAGGATTATCATGCTCTCATCTCTTTGAGCATTGCTTTTACTTTTGAGCACTTTATTTTTAAAGGCACTAGATAAATGGTTTTTCATTATTATTTCAACTTTTCTCATAATGAGACTTTAAAAATAATCCATTTTCACTCTAATATTCTTCTATAAACTCAAATCTTTAAATTAGTTTTCCTTTAGGGACTACTCCCCTTAGTTAGCCTAGGAGAAAGCCAAAACGAAGAGAGTTGGGATCAGTGTGACAACCCCTTCTCTGAGATCCTTGCCACCAACCACACCTTGTGGGGTTGAATGCTTTTCGACTAACTTGTAGGTAGGTTTCGGCGGCAAGGAGAAGCAATCAAGATTTTTTGCATCGTTGTCGGGGATAAGTCTTCTTGTACCTACGAAAACGACTAACTTTTCGTTTTAGCATATTTGAATTTTAGACTTAGATTCTTTCTCAAGTGGCGACTCCACCCAATCCTAATTTTGCAAGTGGCTCTACTAGGAGAAATTCAAGTGGTCTAGTTAGCCCATCTCCTGATCCTGAAAGGGTTTTTAGAGAGAGGTTAAATAGACTTTCTCATAGTAGAGCTCTTGCTAGTCTTGGGCAAGAGGTTATTTCTGACATTCATTTGTTGTTTCAAGAACAATTTGAGCCTAACACCATGAATGATCTTTTTTCTCCTTGTAACTTTACTAACATTAATGGCTATCCTCACAATATCCCTGACAAGCCTATTGAAAGGTTGGCTTCTTTTAAGGTAATAATGCCATTAGCGCTGCATCACATGTGAAGAACTTTAATGTTTGAATCTTTAAGTGGTTTAACGTTTCTAACTATGAGTATGTAAAGATGTGGCTTTTTATTCTCTCTTTAGAAGATGATACTCTTGATTGGTTCACTGAGAAACCTTCTAACTCGTATGATTTTTTACAAGCAATTGTTAATGCTTTCACGAGAAAGTATGGAGAGAGAAGAGAGAATAGTCATCTAATCAGTGCTATTACCACCATAAATAATAATGAGAATGAAACCAAGAATGATTTTAACAAAAGATTCAATGAATTGGTCAAAAGCATGCATGCAACTGCTAAACCTCTGGATTAAATTATATTATGCTCATATTTAGATGCTCTTGGTGTGGATACCGTTTATAAGTTAAGGAATAAGTAACCTACAACTTTGGGTATAGCTCAAACGAAAGCCTTGAAAATGGAGAGGGCTAGAAAAAATCAGGAAAATCTGAGATTCCTGGTTACACTAGAGGGTCATCGAAATCAAATGATTCCAAAGGCAAGGCCAAAGAAGAGGCTACCCATAATTCTATTAAGGAATTAACTCAACTCATCAAGATCATGGAAGAAAACCACACCAAATAAATGCAAGCCATGCAAAGTAGGTTGGTGGCCATGGAAATATCGCAAGTGAAAAGATTCCAACCTAGGCCAAATAATGGATGGAAAAAGAATATAGGCCCTCAACAATATTATAGGCCTCCAAATCCATTGGAATCCACCAACATGGTAGATAAAATTCCCCCTTTTTGTAGGCCATGTAATGAGTTCCATGAAGAAGCCACATGCCCATATGTAAAGAAAATTATGGAAGGTAGCATGTTGGGAGTTGAACATGTAGAAACTAGTGGTCAAATTAATATTTTCTCATTGGAAAACAAAATATACACCATTGAAAGAGATCAAGAGATTGACCATAGTCCTAATAATTGTGGGGTTGACAATATGATTGAAAATTTTGACAAAGTCACTAAGATTTTTGGGGAAAATCCTACATCTGGACAAATTATTGCTATGGAAAAACACAAAGGTATGACTTATCAGAGAAGGGATATTCAAGACCGAAATAATCACAAAAAAAAATCTCCTTCTACTTCAGAATTAAATTTTGACTTGGGAAATTAGGTGAATAATGCAAGGGTTTCTATCCCAGTGACAGAGCTTTTAAAGATACCATATCAAAGGGCCAAGTTACTAAGTGCAAGTGAAGTTACTCAAAGGGATGAAATCCTAATAATGAGCCAAAAAATGAAGAAATTTTATTGAAAAATATGAATTGTTATGTAGGGAACAAATATCATCTACCATTTTATGTTTTTTTGATAGTGAATGATCGTCTTTTACACAGCTGCATGCTTGATTCAGGGACTTCATAAAATTTCATGACCAAGAAAGTCATGGAGAAACTGAATTTAAGGGTATCTAGGCCCTATCACAACATATGTTCAATGGATTCTAAAATAATTGAAGTGTGTGGGATAATTAAATATTTACAGGTTTTCCTAACTCCATACCCAAACAGAATAATGACTATGGATATTGTTGTGATAGATGTTCCTATTCCATGGGGAATTCTCCTATAAAGAAAATGGGCATCAGATTTAGGAGGTATCCTTCAAATGGATTTATCTTATGCCACCATCCCCGTGCCAAATAATACCTTTGTCAGACTTGATCAAGAGTTAGAGAAAACATATCATGTTGTAGATCCAAGGAAACCCAACAATGAGATTATCTATAGATCATGCCAAACAGTTAGTGATGTAGTGTTGACAAATTTTCTTCCCCCCCTAGTAAAGTGGATTCAAAATGAAGAGATTATGCATATCTCAAAAGGCTTGGGAACTTCAAAATTTCCATGAGAGAATTTTCAAGACAGAACAGTAGGATGGATAGTAATTGCATCATCATCGCCATTAAAACTAACCAAGAAGAAAAGAAAAAAACGAAAAAAGAAAAAGGTTATAAAAAATGAGCCTCCATTTTTTAGCAGGACCAGGCCTCAACGCATCAAAAGTTGAAAAAGGAAAAGGAAGAGGTTTGGTATATCTGATGGACACAAACAGGTTAACATTGGGGCAATTCATAGTTCCAAGATAGTTAGAATTGGATAAGGCACATCAAAAAAAGAGCCTATGGATTTTCCTATGAGTAGGCGGGTTCTCAAGATAGATTTTACTGAAGAAATGTGATGCAATGGGGCATCTTGTGTATCATATTTCTCATTAGGGGAATTTTGAGGTCTAAAATGGGCCTCCTAAGGAAATTATAAAATGATAGTGGAAAAAATAAAATAAGATTTGATGACATCATCAAATTTTAGAGGGAAAAATGAAAAAACTACTTTTTCAACTCATATTTTCAACTTATCTCCCAAAGTTTTTACTCAAATTTCGAGCGGGAGTACTCATTGGATGCGAAATTTAACTCCTCATCCAAGGAGTACCCATGTTGCATACTTTCGATGGGTCCTACTACACGAAAAATGAGAAATACATAAAAAACGTGATTACAATCACGTTTTTTATGTATTTCTCATTTTCCCTAAGTAAATTGCATCAAAAGTATGCAACATGGGTACTCCTTGGATGAGGAGTTAAATTTCGCATCCAATGAGTACTCCCGCTCGAAATTTGAGTAAAAACTTTGGGAGATAAGTTGAAAATACGAGTTGAAAAAGTAGTTTTATTATTTTATTATTTTTTAATATTTTTACCCTTTTATTTAAAAAATGGTAAATCATCCCCCATGGTTGACATCATCATCTAGAATCCTATTGGTTGTTATAAAGTTTATTTTTGTTGTACATTTTTCTTAGGAGGCCCATTTTAGACCTCAAAATTCCCCTAATGAACCTTATCCCTTGTCAATTTTTTTAAAATATATTTCTTTCATGAATAAATTGTTATTTTATGCTCTCAGAATAAAATTTCCATTTATGTACTTGATTTTATTCTATGATATTTTGAATGGATACTGCTAATATATATCTTTGGTTGGTGGATGCAGATTCCAGGTCCTTGCACACTATCACTTCATATCTAGCATGCATCCCCATATGGAGCCAAATGTTGACCACTTGAGTGGAACCTGAGGATAATGAGAAGAATCCATGCCCAAGGATGAACCACAAGACATTTGTACCATTAGATATCATTAGTTCAACAATTTTTTTGAACTCTACTTCTATTTCTCATCATCTTTCGCTTGTACCCAGATTCCACGCCCTACGAGGAATTGTAATAAGTGATGCTAGTAATGATGAATTTGAGTAATTATTGAGCCTGTAATAGGGCTAGGTAGCTTGATACATTTCCAAAAACTGAGTATTACTTTGGGAGGTTTTTTTTACTCGGTTAATTATCATCTCCCTACCAGGACTTATTATTTAATTGAATTTTTTCCTCCAATTTTACCCAAAAACCAGAGTACGGCTTGATGGTGAGGCCTTGGGTGAGTCCTAGTGTCTATAGTCAATTTATATTACCATACTATATCACACAAAAAATTTCGTGGAATGTAGCTAGGTCTAGGTCGTGATTTTTTAATTTTTTAGATTTCTCGCAGGTTGAAAATTGCAATAAAAATTTTAATTGGATTGCAATAACTGTTGTATAGAGAAGTTCTATGGGGTATGAGTAATCAAAATTACACCTTTCACCCTCAAATTTCTACCATGACACACTTTTAGGGGTTAATAGTGAGTTTTTGACCCTCAAAACTCATGTTTCCTAAGTTTAATGGAAATTGTGGCATTTAATTAGGCTAAAGTTAAATTAAATAGAGAAAAATAAATTATTCCATGTAGAAAAATGACGGACGTGGAAATGACTTGGAAATTATTCTAAATCAAAGAGTTGATTCAACGGACATGTGGAGGATGACTGAGCACATTGCATCATTAATTCACCATTTCTTTATTCAAAATCGAATTTCCCAGAGATAAAGCGACAGTTACACACAAGGAAAAACGAATTTATTAAAGGCAATTGAGCATAAAAGGAATATTCTACAAGATCATTTGATTGAAGACCAAGTGGGGACCTCTTATAACGAGCTATCTGGAGTGCAATAAAACTCAACACTTCACTCAGAGGATCTATGTTATTCCTTCAGCTTAGATTGCGCGGTCACTTAGAGGAAACACGTAGTTCTCTGGGACCTACGTAGAAGATCATTGGGGTCATCTACAACTATGGTTTCAGTTGTTTCGAGTTTGTAGTGGTGGACTTGGTGTAGCACGACACTTCATTTGTTTTATGGATGAGTTCACTAGATCATATGGGGAATTTGATTTCCCTTGGTGTGCACAAAATAAATTCGATTTTTCTCTAGGTGTTGTTGGGTTGTAGTGATCACTATTAAATTACTAAACATTACACATTAATTATCAATCCAGGGACGTCTTTTATTCCAACGACAGTTGCACTATCTATGCTGATACACCCAACTAGGAGCAATTCCAAATAAAAGAAATCGTTTCTAAAGTAAATGCTGGAAATAAATCACTCATGTAGAAATAAAATGATCTACAATACTGGAACCACACTTCAATTAATATGTTCTAGCGCGCCACACAACTAGTATCTAGCTGGTGTCTCTAATATCATATGTGTAACAACATACAAAGTATTGAAATTTAAGCAGATATATTCATAATTGAACAACAACAACAACACTCTACTGATACATAAACTGAAATACAAATACATATACACAACTACGGAATCACTGCAATCCCTGCTAAGAAGGAGGGCCCTTCCTCCCTAACAGGGCGCAGGTAGAGGAAGAACTTAATAGAAAATAAATTGAATAACGCATTTACATTCTTTGTGTAAGAATGAGTACATTCCCTTGTGGTATAAGGTCCTCCCTGGGAGGGAGAGATAGACACATCATTCTGGTCTTGGCAAGACAGAATGGAGGATTGGGTAATCATCTAGCATTCGATACTATTTGAGAATGTGATCGGGCATTCAAGATAAGAGTAGTCAGAGACCGATATTCTTTGAGGGATAGCTACCCAAGAGAATAATAGTCTAGGAAGGTCATACTTTGAGAACACCTGGGTGGAGTATGTACCTTGGAGAGACAATAATGAAGGTGTATATAAGTCATGTGTCTCGCTAGCATTGAAGCCCATTATCTTGTTGAAGAGATGGGGCTGTTAGTCAAGGCCTTGCACTAGTACAATGTTGGTTGATATGATGCTATACAGATGTGATTACCAATCCGATTATTCTAATGAGATTCTTTTGTTTGAAAGTAACCTTGTACCTGTATGAATACCTCCCTAGTTAAGAGGGAGCGTTGAAAATATGTAACTAGGTCGGTCTTCTTGTTGACTATGTAATTATGAAAAGGAAAATGTAATTAAGAGTAATAATGGAAGAATATCCTCCAAGACAATGTGGAAGAATGGTCTTCAAGACTGCCCATATTCAATGTTGAAGATAAGCCTAATTGCTACAAGGAATTCAGCCTACAAAAATGTGTGGAATTCAGCCTACAAAATTGTTTTGAAGTCGACCTACATGTCAGCTTAATATCTGGCAGGAACAACTATTTATACCCCTACATATGTTGCATTAAAAAATAGAAAATTACGGATCTTTATGAGGTATTACTGCAGTTAAAAGATGCAAATTTAAGGACAGCATTTAGTGAAAATTAAGGAGTATAAATTGCAGATAAATCTGAGATGAACAACGTTGAAAAAGGATAAGAAAATGCGAATTAATCTGAAGTAGAAACCACTAAAGGTACAATGAATGAAGGTGGAATCACTGAAGGTGCAAGAAGGGTAAAGTAAGAACATCTCCGAGTTTAAAGCATCTGAGGAAAGAATTTTTCAAAGTCAAAACAGTGATCTAAAGGTGATAAAAAGTGAGGAAGGTAAATTGGAGATTTACCTTCCTGACTACATTTCAAGATGTTCAGTTACAAGTGAAAATTATTTTGTCTCTACATTTGAATAAGTAATTTGATAATTGACTTGATGAAAGATTAACTAAGTGAAATAAGAGAATACATAAGAAAGCTCACAAGTAATTATCAAGAAGATGATTTGAGTTAATTACTAGCCCTACAAATTCTCAACAATTTCTACTGATGGAAATGTTTGTCTGACGAGAATTTTATCATCTTGATCTTGAAGCTCATAATTAGTTAATGGAGAAATATTTTTATTACATTCATCATCCAACACATCAGCTATTGGATCATGAAAAACTTGGAAGGATTGCTACAACCTATTACATATGGGTTTCAATGGGACTTCATAGATTTCTACAGGCTGCTCATCCTTTGCTTTAGAGATATTATAAAAAAAATCCTTTAAAAATTGAAATGATTCAAAACATACTGGTATAGAAATTTCTTGTGTCAGGTATTTCAATGGAATTTGATAACTATGATTGTGAAACTGAAGAATCATGATCAAGAGTTTCATTGTCTTCTTTGTTTTCAATAACAAAACCCAAAGACTGTTGATTTTTTATTGCATTAAAGTTGTCTCTGATGAACTGAAATGAAGCAAAAAAAAGAGGCAAAGGTCCTTCACTTATTTCCAAATTTTCTACACTTTCTTCTTCACTCCCATAACTAATATGTATTAGTTGATCACTATATTCGAGTTGTTGAAATTGAATTTCCTCATCCCACAAACTAGCTATTGATTTCTCTGTAAAGATAGCTTGAATTTGGAGAAAATAATTATCATCATACTGATCATACTTAGGAAAATAATTAAAATAAATAATGTCATCAAACATACACATTAGATTAGCAGATTGCTCCTCCACATATTGATCTATAAATCCATTTTCTGATCTATGGTAGTTGGGTTTAGCAGGAAAGTGTTTATGACCAGCAACCTCTTCTTTTTATGCAATAAGTGAGTCATGGTTATCTTGAACGAAAAATCCATCTTTCATGGTGATTTTTTGTATTATTTCCTCTACTTTACTTACCAAAATGTCGAGTTTTACCTTTGAAGATTTCAGGTGCTCTGCAATGTTGTTCTTCTCTTCTTCTGCTTCCAACTTTTCCCTTCTAATTAGAAGATTAACTTCTACATCTTCTGCAATGTTCTACATCTGTTCAAGTGTTGCAGAATTTCTTTCTCTTAGCTGAAACTATATTTCCAGATCAAATGCCTTTGATAATGCATGAGAGCTAAGCCAGGAGGAGGTCTTACATTTGTTGGCATTATACAATAAATTTGATTAAATCTAGCAGAAAATCATTGTATTGTCTCTTTTGGATGTCTTTTAAGCTTATTATATTCTTCTATGATCATAAAAAGGTTGATTTTGATTATTCATCTATCAAGGAAAAATTTGACAAACTGTTGGAAATTTGAGATGCTTGCAATAGGCAGGCTCTCGAACCAACTCTTTACTTTATTTTGCAAAGAAAGAGCAAAAATCCTGATACTAACATCATCTTCATCAATCTCAAGTAGGTCGAGATAATTCTCAAAACCTTGAATATGTTTTTCAGCATTGATGTTACCATTTTCTCCATCAAACTTGGGGAGATATTTGCAATAGTTATCAGGGAAAACATGGAGTATAGGAGGTAATATGAGTGGCTTATATCTATCTGAAAATTTATAAGGTATATGAATACGTACAAGATTTGTAACACTAGTCTTGATTACTTTAGAATTATCAATCAAAAGATGATCATCATAAGTTTCAGAAGAAAGCTTCTCAAAGGGATCAGGAGAATTTACATTTATATTCTTCAAAGGAAAGTAATTAAATACTAGTCTAAGATATTTTCTAAAATACAATATACATTGAAAAACCTTTTTGATGAGAAAGAACATGATGTCTTAGATTACAATCCAAGTTAGAAACCTGATCTTCCCATGTTGTTCTTTCAGGTTCATTCCTCTAGTGGAGTCTTGGATTTGATTTTGAAATTGATTTGGAGTCGCCA
Source organism: Pinus albicaulis (assembly GCA_034641835.2). NCBI lineage: Eukaryota > Viridiplantae > Streptophyta > Pinopsida > Pinales > Pinaceae > Pinus > Pinus albicaulis. Next base: position 1,127,985,749 of record CM076575.1, read on the forward strand.
TGTGGATGATTTTAGCCTTTGTGTGTCTAATCATTTTCCACCATCATAGATCAGATCTGATCCTTGTATAATCTTTCTGAAGAAGATTTTCTTCCCCAATATGGTCGCCACTATGTTATCACTCTGTAATTTCTCAAGGCTAAAGAAATAAATCACCAAGGTAACCATAAACCTACTTTGGAGTTTAGGACGTAGCCCTCTTAAACTCAGAGAGGGCTCTCTCTGTATGATTTAGTTTTATTTGAAATAGATGTTAAGCTAGTAAATAATTACAGAGTTGGTTTTTGAATCGGTTTCGTTGGAAATGCAAAGAAAGACCATTGGGAAATGGAGTCAAAGAGGCTTGGGTGATCAATTTGCAGAAGTATCAAGTTTAAGTGAAACAAGGCAAGGTATAAATTACCACTGGATCCTTTAGATTTGGATGAAATGTAATAAAAGAAGAAGAGAGACTCAATCGAAACTAGGGAGCATTTAAGAATTCCCTAATCTAGATATAAGAATAGAGGTTCAATCGAAACTAGGGAGCAATGAAGAATTCCATAATCTGGATATCAGAAGAAAATATGTAAATTACTAATAGTTAAAGGTAGAGTGTATGATCTCAAAATTCTGCATTAATACTCATGTTAGACAATTCAGAATTAAGAAAACAATAATATGGAAACAAAGGAAAGCACAGATGAAGTGAGGAAAACTTCACCAGTGGATATGGCACATGAATCCTGAAACAATTGCTCTTATATTAATGCAAATAGTCACTTACACTTAGTGAACTGCAACACACTGAATGGTGAGGTTCCTGGTTACAAATCCCAACCAACCCCATAACACTTCGAATGATGAAGTATATACATAGAAATATTACAAACTAATTACAATTTATACTGTCTCAACAGATAGTGTAGTATTAGCTAAAATTTGAAAAATAAACTCAAACAGAGACCAGATAATAGGCTTTACAGAGTGGACTGATATCCTGGCACTATTTTGGAGGAAACATTTGCTGAGTAGGCCTATTGGTAAGGCTTTGTTATCAGAAATGCTTTGTTGTATCCTTATTTCACTGTATTCTATTTATGATTCTTTATTGGCTTTTCATCATTTTATTATTGTCATAATATATTTTGGAAAAAATATAAATATCCTTTTCCAAAATATTCGATTAAATTCATGAATGAAATTTATAATCAAAAATTTCAACAAAAAAACCATCCTAAATCTGTGTGTAGTTTTCCCTTTCACATTTTCTCTTTAATTCCACCTATTAATTCATTTTATCCCTGTAAAAACCTGTGGATAAATTTCCAAACCATGTGAGTGTAGTTTTGTAAATCCATGGTTAGTAAAATATTTCATTTTGACATTTTATCCCTGTAAATCAAAAATGTCTTTCTTCTCTCTGAAAACTCATTTACCTATTTTCCTCATATATGTAAAACTCGCTTACATGAAGCTCTATACATGAACCTTTGTCTGCAAACTCTTCATCGAATTTTCTCTTGAAATTTTCTTGCATCGATGAATTTTGTTTCACCTGTAGCTGTAAAATCAATTCACCCACTTAGCCTGCAATTTCTTATGAATCTCGTTTTACTTCATCTCTTTCCATCCATACAATTTTTATTTCATAGTATTAATAAATTTCATTCCCGCCGCATTTATAAGATTAAATTGGTTAAATGTTGGATGAGCTGGGGGATGCAAAACATAATTTTAACCGTTCATTTATTTCTACGAATATTGAGGCAAATAAAATGAAGGGGGTTTAATTCTTAGTGCAGGGTGGGTCATAGGTTGAATTTGCAGGGGGAAGAGGTAGTATAGGTTTGCGGGGAGAAATTAATATAAAGTACAAAATTTATATTAATCGGGTTTTTGCTAATATAAAGAAACTCATGGAATTTTGGGGAGAAATTAATATAAAGTCCAAAATTTTATATTAATATGGTTTTGTGAAGTAAGGGGTAAAAAAGGGATAGAATATTTCTCTACTCTCCTTCTGTATTAAATCTTTGGAGTTATTAATTCAAGATAAGCATAATGATGCTTTTATCCAGGTTTGTACCTACCCATTTCTTTTCTTTTCTAATATGGGAATCATTTATAGGAATGCAAAGTATGCACAATATTACTTGGTAAAATCATAGCCAATTCAAAATTTTGGTTCCCTATAATTATAGGACTCTAAAAAACGTCATGCTACAAATGTTTGTAATCATGATTGACGTAATACATGAAACAATTAGCATTAATTATTAACTTTCAAGTATTTTCTTGCAAAAAAAAAAAAAAAAAAAAAAACAAGATAGAACTAATTTAGCACATAAAACAAGACAAGGAGGAAGAAAATGATTGATTCCAAAGCTTGTGAGTAATTTCTAATCTTTCCTTATAACAACTCTAGGTTTCATTTTTGTATATTTTAAGTTGTTTAACTTACAACAACCATGCTTTAATGTCTTCAAATAGATGCTAACATAAAAAGAATATACATAAGAAGAATTGATTGACATTAGGTTAAATAAGGGTTGTCAGTATATGTTGGCATATCAAAAATTAATTGTAGAAATTGTAAGTATATGTGTTGTCTTAATTCTCTGAGTTTATAATTAATAGAACAAAAAAATATTTTATATTAAATCTATTATTTATAATGGGGTTTAAAACACGTAGGAAACAAAGTATGGAACTATGCTAGCAGAAGACTTGTTGCAACAACACATAAGATATCATTAGTACATGAACATATGAGTCAATTCTTGCTTTGGTACATTGCTATTTGATTTACATTGATGTATATTATTTATTTCAATTTTCATTATTTTCACATGTTGACCACTGGAGTGGCACCTGAGGATAATGAGAGGACTCCATGCCCAAGGATGAACCATAACACATTTGTACCATCAAATATCATTATTTCAACAGAGTTTTTGAACTCTACTTCTATTTCTCATCATCTTTCTCTTGTACCTAGATTCCACGCCCTACGAGAAATTGTAATAAGTGATGCTAGTAATGATGAATTTGAGTCAGTATTGAATCTATAACAGGCCTAGGTAGTTTTTTAAATTTCTAAAAAATGAGTATTACTCTGGGAGGGTTTTTTTACTCGGTTAATTATCATCTCCCTACCAGGACTTAATAATTAATTGTGTTTTTTCCTCCAATTTTACCCCAAAACCGGAGAATGGCTTGATGGTGAGGCCTTGGGTGAGTAATAGTGTCTAGAGTCAATTTATATTACCATAATAGATCACACAAAAAAATTCTTGGAATTTGGTTAGGTCTAGGTAGTAATTTTTAAATTTTTTAGATTTCCCGTAGGTCAAAAATTGAAATAAAAAATTGTAATTGGATTGTAATAAGTGTTGTCTAGAGAAGTTGTATGGGGTATGAGTAATAAAAATTACACCTCTCACCCTCAACTTTCTACTATGACACATTTTGAGGGGTTAATAATGATTTTTGGACCCTCGAAACCCACATTTCCTAATTTTAGTGGAAATTGTGGCATTTAATCACGCTAAAATTAAATAAATAGAGAAAAATAAACTATTAAAAGTGACAAAATGACGTGGAAATGACTTTGAAATTATTCCAAGTCAAAGTGTGGAGTCAAAAGACATGTGTAGGATGACTGAGCACACTGCATCATTAATTCATCATTTATTTATTTAAAATTGAATTTCTCAAAGATAAAGCAGTAGTTACACACAAAGAAAATCGAATTTATTAAAGGAAATTGAGCATAAAAAGAATATTTTACAGGATCAGTTGACTGAAGACCAAGTGGGGACCTCTTCTCACAAGCTATTTGGAGTGCAAAAACACTCAACACTTCACTCAAAGGAGCTACACTATTCCTTGAGCTTAGAATGAGAAGTGACTCGGAGGAAACACATAATTCTCAGGGACCAACGTAGAAGATCATTGGGGTCATCTACAGGTACGGTTTCAATTCATTCGAGTTTGCAGTGGTGGAATTGGTGTAGCACGACACTTCTTTTGACTTGTGGATGAGTTCACTAGATCATATGGGGAATTCGATTTCCCTTGGTGTGCACAAAAGAAGTTCAATTTTTCTCTCGGTGTCTCAGTCTTCTCCACATGAAAATTGGCTTATCTTTACTCGGGATTAACTCCAAGTTTACTTCTCACATGCATTATTCCTTGGTATTTTCTCCCAAATTTCCATATAATGGAGCCATGGGTTATGATATTTTATCATGTAAAATGAGCTATTGGGCTTGAGGACGCATTGTCGGATTGTACACGTACTTGCAATATAATACAAATTAAGTCTTTGGGGTAACTTGTGACTATGTTTTTCTCCTTGCATATATGGTAAATTCTTGACTTTTTATTATGCTTCTATTTATTTCCTCATTTTATTGCCTCTTTCATGCTTGTTTCAAGTTATGCTAGTATGCAGTTATCTCATATTAGCATAAGAGTTACTTGATCACTTAAGGATAAGAAATCCTCTATTTCATGTCAAATATATCTATAGGAGTTCTTTCCATTGCTTTTATTTAATTTCATGTGGATTTAATATGTTGTGGTAAGATTGTGTAGAAGGATCCCTCTTTGGTCAAGATTTTTTTTTTTAAGCGTGAGGGGAAGAACCACCCCATTCTTGAAAATATTCAAGGAGAACCCGCATGTGTTGATTTCCAAAGTCTGATCTATATTTTATTTTGTCTTGCAGAGGTTCTTTTAATTTTATCAAATTTTATTTCTTGCATCAAAAAATCAAACTTAAAATAATTTACTTTTCAAGTATTTCTTGTCATTTCTTTAATATCTGGCTATTTCAAAGAGCTAAGCTATGGTCAGTAAAAGAGGAGAGCTTGCTCATACTCTTTGGCCTAGCCTTTTGTAGATAATTTTTGTAATATTACTTTTTCATTACTTGAGCTAACATTTTTTTTTAGATTTTCTCTAGGCTTTTTGTCTTGCAGCTACTTATAGGTTTCATTTTTAGAAAAATACTTACAAGTTTGCATGTGGGAATTTGGGGCTTCAACTTCTAGATTATTTCCTTCCCTTAGCCGTGAACATCAGAGGACATTTATTGGACGAAGCCAAATTATTCTTAAGGGAGGCTGAGTTCACTTGGGTTCTATATCTTTCTCTATTGGCCATGTAACTCAAATACACTTTGCCTTTCTTCTTCTTCCTCAAAAAATCTGCATTTTGTTGAGCTTTTGTGGGCGTCAAACTGCAGAAATTTTTAGCAAGGAAAGATCTATGGCTTAAGCCAACATTATGAAGATTTTCCTTGGATTTTAGAGAAAACATCATAGTTTTCTCCTTCTTGTAATAACTAATAAAATTCTTGGTTTTGGGAGTGTGGGTTTTTCCCATTGGTATTCTTATCTCTCCACCTTTTTGGAGAGACTTTGTGGCTTGATCTTTGATATTTTTCACTTGCATGCACATCATTTAATTGGGTAATTAACACAATCATTCATTACACTCATTTTTCATGCACCTTAAATCTAATTTGCTACAAATATCTAGTCTTTCTACTTTCATAGCAAGTTCAAACTTTTGCATACATGCACTTTTAAAATTTTCATGAATTTTGTTCCAAACCCACTTATGTTTCACCTTTAATTACATCTTACATGCAATAAGTATTTGGGAAAATTTACTCCATAAAGTAGCATTCTACCTCATGACATGCAAATACATCTCAAGTTTGAAAGTGAATTTTCATTTTTTGATTAATTTACTTACATGCCCCAAGAAATCACTAAAATTCTACCTCCAACATAAGTTGGTTGAATAGACATTTTTATGGACCCTCTACTCATCTACTAACTCCTCATTGTGGGATCCATATCTTTGGGCAAGGGTGACGTCTCAGTATTAAGGATTTGAATTATAACATTGCTTTAGAACTAATTAATAAAATAAACCAAGAGCATATTTCATCACATTTAGCTTACTTGCAAGTTCTTGAATTTTTCTTTCGTGATGGCTCAAAGTCTCACATGAAATATCATTTCCCTTTTTCAAGAAGCATTTACTTTCATACAAGTATTTTAATCTCTTTCGCAACAAGTTTAGCTTAATTTTCTTGTACTTTGACATTATGTATTTTAGAAAGCTCTATTTCATGTTTAATGTTCATCATGTTCATGGACAGTTAATGAATCTCATTTCCTTTCAAGTACTTGTATTTCATGTTGCAAGGCAAAATGCATGTAGTTTTAACTTTAAAGTCTTTTTATCATATGATTTATATTTAGATCATTAATTGTTTCCTTATGAACAAGATAGATTCATGTGCTTTAATTTATAAATTCTTTCATCTTGAGAAAATATCTGATATCTGTGCTAACAATATTTTGTTTCCATTTCAGGATTATCATGCTCTCATCTCTTTGAGCATTGCTTTTACTTTGGATCACTTTATTTTTAAAGGCACTGGTTAAATGGTTTGTCATTATTATTTCAACTTTGATCGTAATGAATCTTTAAAAATAATCCATTTTCACTCTAATATTCTTCTATCAACTCAAATCTTTAAATTAGTTTTCCTTTAGGGACTACCCTCCTTAGCTGACCTATGAGAAAGCTAAAATGAAGAGAGTTGGGATCGGTGTGACAACCCCTTCTCTGAGATCCTTGCCACCAACCACAACTTGTGGGGTTGAATGCTTTTTCCACTGACTTGTAGGTAGATTTAGGTGGCAAGGAGAAGCGATCAACATTTTTTGCATCGTTGTCGGGGACAAGTCTTCTTGTACCTACGAAAACGAATAACTTTTCATTTTAGCATATTTGAATTTTAGACTTAGATTCTTTCTCAAGTGGCGACTCCACTCAACCCTAATTTTGCAAGAGTCTCTACTAGGAGAAATTCAAGTGGTCTAGTTAGCCCATCTCCTGATCCTGAAAGGGTTTTTAGAGAGAGGTTAAATAGACTTTCTCATAGTAGAGCTCTTGCTATTCTTGGCCAAGGGGTTATTTCTGACATTCAATTGTTGTTTCAAGAACAAGTTGAGCCTAACACCATGAATGATCTTTTTTCTCCTTGTAACTTTACTAACATTAATGGATATCCTCACAATATCCCTGACAAGCCTATTGAAAGGTTTCCTTCTTTCAAGGTAATAATGCCATTGGCACTGCATCACATGTTAAGAACTTTAATGTTTTCATCTTTTAGTGGTTTAATGTTTCTAACTATGAGGATGTAAAGATGTGGCTTTTTATTCTCTCTTTAGAAGAGGATACTCTTGATTGGTTCACTGAGAAACCTTCTAACTCATATGATTTTTTACAATAAATTCTTAATGCTTTCATGGGAAATTATGGAGAGAGAAGAAAGAATAGTCATCTGATCAGTGCTATTAGCACCATAAAGAATAATGAGAATGAAACAATGGATGAGTTTAACAAAATATTCAATGAATTGGTCAAAAGCATGTCTGCAACTGTTAAACCTCTGGATGAAATTATATTATGCTCATATTTAGATTCTTTTGGCGTGGATACCATTTATAAGTTGAGTAAAGAACCTACAACTTTGGTTATAGCTCAAACAAAAGCCTTGAAAATGGAGAGGGCTAGAAAAAATCAGGAAAATATGAGATTCCTAGTTACACTAGAGGGCCATCGAAATCAAATGATTCCAAAGGCAAGGCCGAGGAAGAAGCTACCCATGATTATATTAAGGAATTAACTCAACTCATCAAGAGCATGGAAGAAAACCACACCAAATAAATGCAAGCCATGCAAAGTAGGTTGGTGTCCATGGAAATATCGCAAGTGAAAAGATTCCAACCTAGGCCAAATAATGGATGGAAAAAGAATATAGGCCCTCAAAAATATTATAGGCCTCCAAATCCATTGGAATACACCAACATGGTAGATAAAATTCCCCCCTTTTGTAGGCCATGTAATGAGTTCCATGAAGAAGCCACATGCCCATATGTAAAGAGAATTATGGAAGGTAGCATGGTGGGAGTTGAACATGTAGAAACTAGTGGTCAAATCAATATTTTCTCCATGGAAGATAAAATATACACCATTGAAAAAGATCAAGAGATTGACCATAGTCCGAATAATCTTGGGGTTGACAATATGATTGAAAATTTTGACAAAGTCACTAAGATTTTTGGGGAAAATCCTACATATGGACAAATTATTGCTATGGAAAAACACAAAGGGATGACTTATCAAAGAAGAGATATTCAAGAACGAAATAATCACACAAAAAAAATTCTCCTCCTACTCCAGAATTAAATTTTGGGAAATTGGGTGAATAATGCAAAGGTTTCTATCCGAGTGACAGAGCTTTTAAAGATACCATATCAAAGGGCCAAGTTACTAAGTGCAAGTGAAGTTACTCAAAGGGATGAAATCCTAATAATGAGCCAGAAGATGAAGAAATTATATTGAAAAATATGAACTGTTATGTAGGGAACGAAGATCATCTACGATTTTATGTTTCTTTGATAGTGAATGATCGTCTTTTATAAAACTGCATGCTTGATTCAGGGACTTCATCAAATTTCATGACCAAAAAAGTCATGGAGAAACTGAATTTAAGGGTATATAGGCCCTATCACAACATATGTTCAATGGATTATAAAATAATTGAAGTGTGTGGAATAATTAAATATTTACAGGTTTTCCTAGTTGCATACCTAGACAGAATAATGACTATGGATATTGTTGTGATAGATGTTCCTAATCCATGGGGAATTCTCCTATCAAGAAAATGGGCATCAGATTTAGGAGGTATCTTTCAAATGGATTTATCATATGCCACCATCCCCATGCCAAATAATACCTTTTTCAGACTTGGTCGAGAGCTAGAGAAAACATATCATGTTGTAGATCCAAGGAAACCCAACAATGAGATTATCTATAGATCATGCCAGACAGTAAGTGATGTAGTGTTGACAAATTTTCTTCCCCCCCTAGTAGAGTGGATTCAAAATGAAGAGATTATGCATAACTCAAAAGGCTTGGGAAATTCAAAACTTCCATCAAATCATTTTCAAGATAGAACAGTAGGATGGACAATAATTGCATCATCATTGCCATTAAAACTAACCAAGAAAAAAAGAAAAAAATTTAAAAGAAAAAGGATATAAAAAATGGGCCTCCAGTTTTGAGCAGGACCAAGCGTCAACGCATCAAAAGTCGAAAAAGGAAAAGGAAGAGGTTTGGTATATCTGATGGACACAAACGGTTTAACATTGGGGAAATTCATAGTCCTAAGATAGTTAGAATTGGATAAGGCACATCAGAAAAAGAGCCTATGGATTTTCCTATGAGTAGGCATGTTCTCAAGATAGATTTTACTGAAGAAATGTGATGCAATGGGGCATCTTGTGTATCATATCTCTAACCTTATCCCTTGTCAATTTTGTTTAAATATATTTCTTTCATGAATAAATTGTTATTTTATGCTCTCGGAATAAAATTTCCATTTATGTACTTGATTTTATTCTATGATATTTTGAATGGATATTGCTAATATATATCTTTGGTTGGTGGATGCAGATTCTAGGTCCTTGCACATTATCACTTCATATCTAGCATGCATCCCCATATGGAGCCAAATGTTGACCACTTGAGTGGAACCTGAGGATAATGAGAAGACTCCATGCCCAAGGATGAACCACAAGACAATTGTACCATTAGATATCATTAGTTCAACAAATTTTTTGAACTCTACTTCTATTTCTCATCATCTTTCTCTTGTACCCAGATTCCACGCCCTACAGGGAATTGTAATAAGTGATGCTAGTAATGATGAATTTGAGTGATTATTGAGCCTTTAATAGGGCTAGGTAGCTTGATACATTTCCAAAAAGTGAGTATTAATTTGGGAGGTTTTTTTTACTCAGTTAATTATCATCTCCCTACCAGGACTTATTATTTAATTGAGTTTTGATGGATTGTAGATTTTTGTGGTGTATATTTTTAGAATCAAGGCTTGGAATATCCAGAGTTCTCATTTTTCAGTCTATGTTTCGGGTCTAAAACAAGACCCATCATCAGGACAAATCTGCATATTTGTCCTGATGATGTGGGTCTTGTTTTAGACCCGAAACGTAGACTGGAAAATGAAAACTATGGAGATTCCGAGCCTTGATTCTAATAATTGAGCTTTTTCCTCCAATTTTACCCAAAAACCAGAGTACGGCTTGATGGTGAGGCCTTGGGTGAGTCCTGGTGTCTAGATTCAATTTATATTACCATACTATATCACACAAAAAATTTCGTGGAATGTAGTTAGGTCTAGGTCGTGATTTTTTAATTTTTTAGATTTCTCGCAGGTTGAAAATTGCAATAAAAATTGTAATTGGATTGTAACTGTTGTATAGAGAAGTTCTATGGGGTATGAGTAATCAAAATTACACCTCTCACCTTCAACTTTCTACCATGACACACTTTGAGGGGTTAATAATGATTTTTTGACCCTCAAAACTCATGTTTCCTAAGCTTAGTGGAAATTGTGGTATTTAATTAGGCTAAAGTTAAATTAAATAGAGAAAAATAAGTTATTCCATGTGGAAAAATGATGTGGAAATGACTTGGAAATTATTCTAAATCAAAGAGTTGATTCAACAGACATGTGGAGGATGACTGAGCACATTGCATCATTAATTCTCCATTTCTTTATTCAAAATCGAATTTCCCAGATATAAAGCGACAGTTGCACACAAGGAAAATCGAATTTATTAAAGGCAATTGAGCATAAAAGGAATATTCTACAAGATCAGTTGATTGAAGACCAAGTGGGGACCTCTTCTAAAGAGCTATCTGGAGTGCAACAAAACTCAACACTTCCTTCAGAGGATCTATGTTATTCCTTGAGCTTAGACTGCGCAGTCACTCAGAGGAAACATGCAGTTCTCTAGGACCTACGTAGAAGATCATTAGGGTCATCTATAGGTATGGTTTCAGTTGGTTCGAGTTTGTAGTGGTGGACTTGGTGTAGCACGACACTTCATTTGGCTTATGGATGAGTTCACTAGATCATATGGGGAATTTGATTTCCCTTGGTGTGCACAAAATAAATTCGATTTTGCTCTGGGTGTTGTTGGGTTGTACTAATCACTATTAAATTACTAAAAAATACACATTAATTATCAATCCAGGGACACATTTTATTCCAATGACAGTTGCATTGTTTGTGCCGATACACCCAACCAAGAGCAATTCCAAAGAAAAGAAATCGTTGCTAAAACAAATGTTGGAAATAAATCACTCATGCAGAAATAAAATGATCTACAAGACTGGAACCACACTTCAATTAATATTTTCTAGCGCGCCACATAACAAGTATCCAACTGGTGTCTCTAATATCATATGTGTAACAACATACAAATTATTGAAATTTAAGCGGATATATTCACAGCTGAACAGCAGCAACAACACACTATTGATACATAAAATGAAATACAAATACATATACACAACTACTTAATCACTGCAATCCCTGCTAATAAGGAGGGCCCTTACTCCCTAGCAAGGCGTAGGTAGAGGAAGAACTTAATAGAAAATAAATTGAATAACGCATGTAACAACAATAACAGGATAGTCTGTATTAATCTGAGCACAATTAGAGAGCCAAAATAGTGATGTTCTCTGCTAACCTTTCAACCTCTAGGGTCGAGAACTATATAGTGGTTACATCTTAGAAAATCAAGGGATAGATCAGTGATGAGAATCTTATGATTCTCATGCTGATCGAAATAGAATACATGTAGTTATAACCACTTCTTAATAAAGTTCTGACTAGAAAATTATATATTACAATCAAAACTGCCCTTAGGTTGTTATCCAAAAGTACATTGCTAAACAACTTCTATAGCTATTGTAATAAAACCACAGTTGTAGTGTAACAGCTAAAGGACAGGTCAGCAACAGGTGTTGACGAGATCCAGTCAACAGTACAACTATATCAGTAGTTCGCCAGCGGGTTTGTAATAGCAGTTTGTCGACGGGTCTGTAATAGCAAGGTGTAACAGCATCACTTCGCTGTAATAACATCCTCTTGACTGCTCCTGTGTACCTCATGCTCGAGATCTTTGGTGCTATAAATGACATCTGGAAAGATAACACAAAGACCATACATTTTCTCCAAACATTCATCCTCAATTAGTCATAAAAAGGCATGATATATCATAATAATTTATGAAATGGCAGACTAATGAAAATAATGTGAAACGACACAAGTTAGGATAGAAAGGTAGGAAAAAGATTCAAAGATAGTCCCATTGGTTATAGTCATGAGAAAAAATAAGGAAAACAAGTGTAGGAAAAGTGTGCAAAATTGGCACCCGACATCTCCCCCCAACTGAAATACTTGCATGTCCTCATGAAAACTCATCACTCATGGGAGTATCTCTGGTGCAGGTCAGTGAGATCATAAGCACCAGTTGTATCTTCATCTACAGACCTATACCCTTGATTGGGCATCAACTGTCGTACCTAGGACTCTGACTCATACTTATTCAATTCATAATTACTCTGATAATCCTCAATTGGCAGCCAGATCAAAGGAAACTTGAATCTAAATCTCAACCACAAAGCACCAAGGGATTGTATGATCTGCGCATAAGCTAGTACATGTGTAATAGCCACCATGAAATTCTGGAATGAGAATGGGTCCCCCTTCAATAGCTTAGCACTGCTGCCTTCCGTGCATTTCAAGCACCTAGTCAAGGCTCGACTTTTCATCATTGAGAAATGATTGAGGAAGAAGTTCACAATTCTTCTCCTATAAGTGGCAGTCGGTTCTTTAATCCCAGGGGTACTCAACATTTTCCTGAATTCTTACCTTAACTCAGGAGCCCATCCCAGTTCTGCCCGAACCCACAATGTCGTCTTCTCCTCATTAGCTTCCATAAATTTGATGGCCAAATTCCATTCAATCTGATTCTTCATGAAGGACACAAAAGCTCTCAACTGAAGATCTCCTATATAGGATAATACTGTCACAACCATCTCCATACTCACATGTTCACAAATAATATTGTGTAAGAATAACTCACACAGCAAGCTTTTCTCATCAAAATCAGAGGCACAGAAAACATCTAGAAATGTGTGAGTGGAAGAACATAAATAAGGCATGTCCTCTATAACAACTTTCATCTATAACAGGAATTAACATTTCCATAGAAAGATAGGATAGGATGGAGAAGGCCACCTACAACCCAGAAAATTGAGGGTGAGGTCATGAAGGTTTTGCTTATCTATGGTGAGATCCCGAACCTGCTGCTGTAACAGTAGCAGTTGTTCCTCCTATTTATTCAGAGGTTCCTTCTTCTTATAATTCTCCCATATTTTCTTCAACTTTTCTTTCATCCATCTTTCATGTAAAGTGTATATTTCTCTCTGATGTTCCTTCAGCGAAATAATCCCCTCCCGAAGGGAGATTGCTTCCTTTTTCCACTTTTGTAATTCGAAAATTAACAAGATTTTCTCAGAACTCCATCCTGAGATGGGACTCGGCTTTCTTTTTCATTTAATATCCACATCAATAACGGGTGTAACAACCTCTACTACATGGGGTTGTTCCATTCTACTATTTCTTGTGTAACAACAGCTTCCTTGGTGGGTTCTTGTGTGTCATCCCCTTTGTTTCCACCTAGAGTAGCCTATGTGTCCATTGTTGTTTCTTCTACAATAGGAGTGGCCTCCACAGATTCTTGTGGGTCGGCTTCTAGGTCAATTATTACAGGAGACTCAGCTTTAACTACTGGTTCTTGTGTAACAAGAGTATCATTAGCAGGTTCTTGTGTAACAACCTCCTACTGTTCTGTTTTTGTTTCCATTGGGTGATATTTTCTCTACAAGCCTTATATCCCGCTACTATCATGTCTTGAAAACATATCATTCATACAGACACCAATATTTCCCTCACGTCAAATAATTTCTTCTTTAATTCTTCATTTTTCTTTCTTATATTTTTGAGTTCTAAAAACAGGACATGAGTTTCGTCCTTAATTGATGAGGAGGGTTTCCTTTCTTCTTCTGCTTCTACTTATGTCTACTTTTTGGCTGTAGGAAAAGGTTCTGTAGGTATTCTAACTTTCACTCTTTGTTTTGGCCTTCTATCCCCAATTGGTTCATCAGTAGGCTCTTTCCCAATTCTAACTCCCGCAGGTCGAGTCTAGGTTTCTACTTCTGTCTGACTTCCTCCTGAAGTCATGGTATATTTCCCATGGCTTGTCCTTGGCCTCTTTCGCTTGAATTCTTCCCAAGCTTTTCCTTGCTGGCCTAGGGCATCCAGCACAATTAACTTGATGAGTCCTTGATTAGTCACACATGCCTCTGAGTGTGCTGCTATTTTTGCTGTTGCCGCCATATGTTTGATGTTACCTAACAAATAGAATGGAAGATTAATATTTTGTTGGTGCCGAAGATGATTAAGCAGAGGAAAGTGATAGTTAAAAAATATCGTGGATCTTCCCTCAAAAGTGATATATTTAATTAAACCCAGGGCGACATCTTCCGAAGGATGAGGAAGCGACAACCTGTCAATTCATCTCCCTTTCTTCTCTAGTTTTTCTTCTCCTTCTAGGAAGTCTTCTTTCAAGGAGGGGTCATTTATTTTTCTATTAAACCACCTACATCCCTCTATTGGAAATGAAGTTACCCGGGCAATTACCTCTTCAGTCACCTCAAATTTCATGCCCCTAACTCGGGTTTGATTGTTGTTCAGATTCTAGGAAAATTCAATTGCCACCGCCTCGTCTGAGTCTTCAAGATTTTGGAAATACTCAATCCATATGGCATCTCTGAATATATGGTAGGCTTCCAGACAATTCTGCAAGGCGTCTATAGAATCTGGCTCGTGCCTGACCGCTACTCCACCCATTTTGTTGTTTTTTTTTTAAATTCGCTTCTAGCTGCCCAGTCCCACTGTAATATCACTGTGTTTCTGAATTCGCTTCTTTCTACTCAGCCCCACTGTAATAACACTTCACTACTCACTGCTTCTCGTAGTCTTTTCTTATCCCAATTGACAAGTCTACAATGAGGATGCAAGGTTTCAGTTGAAGAGGTTGATGGGAGGTGACAACTTTTACGGATTACTGAATCATACCTCACACTAATATTCATAAATGTCTCGTTATGGAAAGTAATGGAATCTAGTACACATGCTCTTTTCCAACCATATTCAGTCATCATTGGATACCATCATCCTCTAAAATAGATCAGAAAGGGAAGATGATGTTTCAGGAAGAAAAACATGGGTGTAACAGTCGCCACAAGGGTGGTTTTCAGCTATTACCAATTGTCTCACCACTTTTTTGAAAGTTTCACGATTAGTCTGATTCGTTATTATTTTTGTTTTTCTTTATATATATATATATTAACAGGTGTAACAGCTGCCACAAAGGTGGTTTTCAACTACTACACTTATTGGAATTTCAATTTTAAGGCTGCACAAGAGAATGTTCCCCTATTGTCATAACATGAAGATCAGAGTCCACGACAATGTTAACAAATTATTCCTTCGAAGTGGGTTGATGATATAACTTTAGACGGTGCCCATTAACAAGTAACAGTGTCTTAGCACTGTCAATTGTGACCAATTGTACAGTCCCATTGTCAAAGCCTGTGTCCACTTCGTAAGCACCTATTCATTTGATGCAGAGTTTTCCTTTGAAATATTTGAACCTTGATTCATACAAAAGATCCCAATCTCCTTTATGAAATTTTTTCTTCTTAATAAACCCATCATGCCATCAAGCTCTTTGCTGCTAAATTATCTATGTTTGTTGAATAACAGACAGTCATTTCTCTTCCAACTCATTGAGTTGGCTCAGTCTTTGTGTCTGTGTTGTACTCAAATCCATATCGACCTGCAATGATGTTCTTAATGTATTTATTTCAAACTCTATGGGGAATAAGGGATTCTTACCATACACCAATTCATATGGTGAGAAGCCTGTAGTATTCCTCCATGTTGTCCTATAAGCCCATAGTACTTCTAGAAGTTTCTCGGCCCAGTTTCTTCGGTGATTGGCAACTGTCTTTGTTAAGATTCCCTCAATGAATTTATTGGTTCTTTTTACTTGACCATTTTCTTTTGGGTGATATGGTGAAGTGATTCTTTGATGAATTCCATACTTTTCAACTAGCTTCTTGATCAAATGAGATGTGAACTGATGCCCCCCATCTGTCACTATCTCTTTGGTTATCCCGAAGCAAACAAAAATATCTTGAAATAGGAAGTCTAAAACAGTATTCTATGTTGCTCTAATTAGTGCCCTTGATTCGACCCATTTTTTGACATAATCGGTGCAGACCAATATGTATGATTTTTGTTGTGACGAAGGATTAATTGGTCCCACAAATTCTAGGGCCCATTTCTCAAATGGTTCTATCACTATCTGAGGTTGTAACGGCATCTCATCTTATTTCAGAGACTGGCCCATCCTTTTGCGTCTATCACATCCTTTCATAAACTTCTTGGCATTCCGGAATATAGTTGGCTAGTAGTACCCTGTTGAGAGTACTTTATGTCCTATCCTCTTTTCAGCGAAGTGTCCTCCACAAGGTTCCTCATGAAAAGCCTTCAAGATCTCAAATACCTCATCTTCTCTAACACATCGCCTAATCTGAAAATCTGGCCCGGTGTGATAGAAATTGCCTTCTATCCAGGAGTAGGTAGCACTGTTGTATAATCTTCCTTCTTTCCTTGGAAGACAATTGGTGTGGGAATTTTCCTGCAGTAAGGTAACTGGCTATATCTGCATACCATGGTGAGTGAGTAGAGATGGAAAAAAGATATTCATTTGGAAAAGAATCCTCAGTGGAAGTGCAGTCATCATTTATAGTTAATCTAGAAAAAAATCAACAACTACATTATCTTTTCCGGGTTTATCTAAAATAGTAATATCAAATTCTTGTAACAGTAATAACCATCATGTAGCTCTACCATTAGTAACAGGCTTGTTCATTAAAAATCGAATTGCAGCATGGTCAGTGTGTACAAATACTTGATACACGATGATGTAGTGTTGAAATTTGTTGATAGCATGCACTACTACTAGGAATTCCTTCTCAGTAACATTGTATTTGAGTTCTGTTGGAGTTAATTTCTTGCTGATGTAATAAATGGCATAAGGTTTCTTCTCCTCGGACTGCCCCAAAATAGCACCCACAACCATGTCAGATGCGTCCGTAGCAATATGAAATGGCAATTCCCAGTTTGGTCCTCGTAAAACAGGCGTTGTTGTTACACAGTTTTTCAACTTTAAAAAGGCCCGCTCACACTTCCCTGTCCACACAAATTCTGCATTTTTCATGAGTAATGAAAATAGAGGAGATGCAATCTTTGAAAATCTCTCTATAAATCTCCTATAGTATCTTGCATGTCCCAAAAAAATACGTACCTCTTTTGGAGCCTTGGGGGTCTGGATTTTCAATATTACCTCAATTTTTGCAGGATCTACCTTGATTTCATCTACCAAAATGAAATGTCTCAGCACAATTCCCTCGGTCATCATCATGTGGAATTTTTCCACGCTCAGAGAAACATTAGTTTGTTCACAACGTTCTAGAAATTTTTCCAAGTTAGCTAATGTTTTCTCAAAGGCGTCCCCGTAGGGTGTAAAATCATCCGTAAATATTTCAAGACCGTCATTCAAAAGATCAGAAAAAATACCCAATATTTCCTTCTGACAAGTTGTTGGTGCATTACAAAGGCCAAAGGGAAGGACTCTATATGAAAAAGTACCCCATGGGCAAGTGACGGTTGTCTTTTCTTGATCTTCTAGGGCAATTTGTATTTGATTATAGCCACTAAAACCATCTAGAAATGAAAGGATTTTTTTTCCAGAAAAATCGTCGAAGACCTGATCAATGAATGGTAAAGGAAAATGGTCCTTTTGAGTGGTCTTGTTAATTAAGCTCTCTATAGTCAACACAGACTCTCCATTTGCCATTCTTTTTCGGAACTATGACAAGTGGAGACACCCACTGGCTATCAGAAATGGGGTAGATGAATTAGCATTAAGGAGGTCTACAATTCTTCTTTCACTATCTCCTTAAGTGCGGGGTTCATTCGGCGCTGAGGTTGTCTAACTGGTTTGCAGTCCTATTTAAGGTAAATGCAGTGAGTGCATTGTTGGCAATATGATGCAGAGTGTTGTCCTTGATGGCAACCCACTGAATGAAGATGAAGACATGAGACTATTGACATATGATGTCCTTGATGGCGAACCACCTGATGAATTTATTCTTGACCTGATGGACTTGGTAAACGATGTAAATCTGATATGAAATGATGTTTCTTAGAAATATGATGCTGAGTGCTGTCCTTAAATGGTAACCCACTTGATGAAGATGATGGCAACTTACTTGATGAAGTTGTGCTTGATAGAATATGTTCTTGATGAAGTAAATCTGATGTATCTACAGTGTGTACAGAAGGCAATGAAGAAAGGAATTCAGCATGTGCTAAATCTTGATGAAAAGAGTATGTCTCTAGGCATACGCGGATTTGCCTAGGGTAAGTTGCGTATGCACGCAGGAATCAACGTGCCAAGTCGCGTATGGGCATAAGCGCTCTTAAAGTGCAAAACCAGGGGTAACCACCATGGTATTGACCCATTGTATTGGGTAATGATTCGTCTAAATGACCCCGTCCAGGAATACCATCGGAAGTAATGTGGTTTTGGCTCATGGTATTTAAAAAGGGTAAACCTATATAAGGAGAAGAATTTCATTGTGCAAACCATGAGCGGGGGTGCAAGATGTCTGAGCTTGAATGAATACTTCTCTCTAGAGTATATCTGAATGAAAAGGGTTACAGTTGAATGAAAGATCTGAAGGTATGATGCACCAATGAAGGAGTGATGAAGAAGGGGATCTAGATCTGTATTGTACTTGTATTTTCTAGATCTGTTTATGGAATGATTAGATCTGTGATGAGGCGAACATCTAGGCGAACATCTGTCTGAGGTAAAGGGTAAAATCTGAAGTGATGTATCTGTTGTGAAGAATTGCAATGACATTTAAGTTTGAAGAACCATACACTAGTTCGCCGAAGAGGAAGCGCGTATATACGCGGCTTCGCTGAAGAGAAAGCACGTATGCGCAATAAAATTAGCTCTATAATTTGTACTGAAGTATACGCTGGTTTATGTGGATGGAAGCGCGTATATACGTGACATCAGAGAAAGGAAAGCGCGTATGCAAACTAGGGTTTGCTGAAGTCTGTGGTAAGAAATGTCTGATCTGTTCTGCTGGTTTACTGATATCTGTCAGTGAGTTATATGTATCTGTTTCATGGTTGACTATGCTTAAAAGTATGGAAAGGGTCCAGTTTGAAAATATGATGAAATGTGGCCTGCAAGTGGTGTTCTATTGAAGTTGTTGGATCCAGTGTGAAAATTGATGAAACGTGGTCCAAGGTGGTGCTGAGGGTTGTAGCCTTCAGTCAGGGGGTTGTAGCTCCCTTCCTGGTGAGGCTGGTAAACGAGATCGGGGGTTGTAGCTCCCTTCCAGGTGAGGCTGGTAAACGAGTCAGGGGGTCGTAGCTCCCTTCCAGGAGAGGCTGGTAAACGAGCGCAGGTGGGTGCCTGCGTGCTGGTCAAGTCTGCGCCAGCACATATGTTGTAAGATGTTTTCTCTATAATAAAATATTGAAGGCTGAGCAACTGCAGCGGTGGTTTTCTCCCGTCTTGGGTTTCCACCTAAAAATCCTGGTGTTCATGTGTGATGCTTTGTGTGATGGTTTACTCTGTTCTTACTGCATATGTTTACTGTTTATTAAACATCTGATGAATGAATGATGGAATGATTTAAGTGAAGAACTAATGACATATTTAGATATATGTGTATACACGAGTTTCATAAAGGGTATCCGCGTATATACGCGAGTCTGTTTCAGGAAAGTAGCGTATGGGTTTTAGAAGCAAGAAAAAGTAAAATTTTTGAATATGCAGTAAATACTGATTCACCCCCCCCTCTCAGTATTTTTCCAACAATTGGTATCAGAGCAGCTCCTTCTGCAGAAGCTTGATCGCTTGAAGGAGATCCGTCGCAATGGGAAGTCAAGAAGGAGTAATGTCTATAAAGCCACCTCTATTCAATGGAAGCAATCTGATATTCTGGAAGGTACGAACAAAAGCATATCTGCAAAGTCTTGGTGCGGATGTATGGGCAATCGTGGAAGAAGGTTATCAATACCCGGCAAGTATTCCTACTGATGTTGCTGAAAGAAAGAAGTATGAAATCAATGCCAAAGCAGTGAATGTCTTATTAGGAAGCATGTCTGAATCAGAATTTGCTAAAGTGATGCAGCTACATTCAGCAAAAGAGATATGGGACAAAATCATTATGAGCTATGAAGGAGATACAAAGGTAAAAAATGCAAAACTCAAAACTCTTAGAATCGAATATGAAAATTTGAAGATGCATAGTGATGAAAGTGTTGCCAATTTCTTTCTTCGTCTAGATGATATTGTAAATCGGATGAGAAATTTGGGTGAAACCATAACCGATACTACTCTGGTGGAAAAAGTCTTAAGATCCTTGACTTCAAAATTTGACTCTAAAGTTTCGGCTATTGAAGAAAGGCAAGATCTGCAAACTCTTACTATTTTTCAATTACATGGTATTCTGACTGCTTTTGAAATGAGGCAAGGAGGCCCTTCTCAAATCAAAGAAGCTGCTTTTAAGGCATCAGCAAAAGGAAAAGAAAAGGAAGTTTTCAAAGAATCCAACTATATATCTGAAGAAGAAGAAGAAGCAAATTTTGTGAGAAGACTTCAACTAGGTACCGGAAAGTTCAAAGGTAAGCTTCCTTTCAAATGTTTCAATTGTGGAAGAGTTGGTCATTATGCTGCAAAGTGTCCTTATAAAGAAACTTCGGCTAAAGAAAAAGAAGTAGCAAGAAGGAATAAGAATCGATCTAGCACAAGAAAAAGTTATTATACTAATGAAGACAGTGATGGATCATCTAATAGTGAGGAAGAATGTGAAGAAGACTTTAGACTTCTCATGGCTTTTGAACAAAGAGAAGAAAAGGATACTTTTGTGGACGCTCTAGAGGACAATGATTTTCTTGAAGAAAACAATCAACTCAAAGTAAGCCTAGAAGAAAAGAACATAATCATAGAGACTCTTGAAAATCAGCTTGAAGCAAAAGAAAAATGCATTGAGGAATTGGAGTGTGAAGTAGTAAGTCTAAGGAAATATAATGAGAAAGTGAAGACTCTCAATCTTAGATTTGCTAAAGGTTCAGAAACCTTAGATGAGATTATCAAGACACAACGGTCTCCTCTTATAAAAACAGGTCTTGGATATACTGGGGAATATTCCCAGACTTCAGCACCAAATTATCTGAAAGCAGTCACAACTGGTTCTCTTCATTCAGCCACTCAGCAAGGGAACAAAGGATCTTTACAGGTAAAGCATGATCATCTCAAATCAAGGACCACTAACAGGGAGATCCCTCAAAGAAGCAACAACCAACAAGTAAATTCAAATAGAAGATTTCATGATCGCAGAAATTTCTACTTCAATGGACAATGTTTCTCATGTCACAATTTTGGTCATAAAGTTGTTCAATGTGTTGCATATAAAACCATCATGAAAAGAGAAGCAAGAAAGAAAAGGATTGATATTGGAACAAAGAAGAATACCTATAACAACTTTTCTCCTCTTCAAAATGAAGTTGAATGTGCTTATTGCAATAACTTTGGCCATGAAGAATCTGAATGCAGGAGCAAAGTCCAGCCAAAACAGCATTCTCCTTCAAGTTCCAAAGTATGGAAAAAGAAGGAATTACATGTTGAAAATTGTGGGATAGCGTTATTTGCAGAAGGTGAAGAAAATCAATGGTACATTGATGGTGGGTGCTCAAGACACATGACAGGTGACAAAAGCAAACTTCTTGCATATAATGCTCTAGAAAAGGAAAAGAAAGTTACATTTGGAAATGATACTCCTGTTGTAATTAAAGGAAAAGGGTCAGTGTTTCTAAAAGAAAAGGTGAAGGCTAATGATGTCATGTATGTGGATGGATTAAGGCATAACTTGTTAAGTGTAAGTCAAATGTGTGATCAAGGAACAGAAGTGGTCTTTAGTTCAAAAGAATGTCTGGTTCGTGATCTTGATACAGGTAAAATCATTATAAAAGGAAAAAATAAATCCTAGCAACCTGTATGTACTGAACGGCATAGATCAATGTTACTTGAGCAAGTATTCAGAAAATTGGCTATGGCATAGAAGGCTGGGGCATCTGAGCTTCTCTCAAATCAACAAAGCAAGCAGACTTCAAGCTGTTCGTGGTCTTCCCAATATTAATCTACCAGAAAGTATCATATGTAAATCTTGTCAATTCGGTAAGCAGACCAGAGTACGATTTAATGCCAAAGAAGGATCATCAAGTAAGCCTCTTGAACTCATTCATACTGACATATGTGGACCTATGAGGAAAAATTCACCACGTGGGGAAGAATACTATATCTTATTCATTGATGATTACTCTAGAATGTGTTGGATCAGGCTCATTAAACATAAAGATGAAGCATTTGAAAAATTTCAGATCTTCAAAGCATTAGTTGAAAATGAATTAGATCTAAAAATCAAGTGTCTTAGATCTGATCGAGGAGGAGAATATACATCAAATGAATTCTTTGAATTTTGTGAACAACATGGCATAAAAAGACAATTCTTTGTAGCAGGCACTCCACAACAAAATGGCGTAGCAGAAAGAATGAATAGAACAATTCAACAAATGGCTAGAGCTATGCTCGATGATTCTGGAACTCCTGACATGTTCTAGGGTGAAGCAGCACATATAGCAGCTAACATTCTCAACAAGGCTCATGTTCGGGTAAATAGTGACAAACTCCATATGAACTCTGGTATGGTAATTCTCCCTCTGTGAAGCATTTTAGAGTTTTTGGGAGTAAATGCTTTATCAAAAATAATGATGAAAAGCTTGGCAAGTTTGAACCTAGATCAGATGAAGGGATATTTCTTGGTTACTCATCCTCAAGAAAAGCATACAAATGTTACAATAAAAGGCTTCGAAATATTGTTGAATGTATTGATGTTGTTATTGATGAGTCTCCTACAGCTCCTAAAGAAGAAAAACAAACAAAAAAAGAAGATGATGGTGACCTATGTCCTTCTACATCAAATAGAAATGATATAGACAGTGGATCCAATGAAGAACCTGAAGATGATCTATCTGAAAAAGCTCCATCCAGATATGTTCAAAAGAATTATCCTGAATCTCAAATTTTGGGAGACAAGGAATCAGGTGTACGAACAAGGAGAACTCTTGTGGGATCTTCTAGTCATCTAGCACTTCTATCCACAATTGAACCACACAATGTCAATCAAGCTAGCAAAGATGAATGTTGGAAGCAAGCCATGAATGAAGAGCTTGATCAAATTGAAAAGAATGATACTTGGGAATTGGTACCAAGACCACATGATAAAAATGTCATTGGAACTAAATGGATTTTCAAGAACAAGTTAAATGAGAATGGGGATGTTGTAAGAAACAAAGCTATATTGGTTTGCAAAGGGTATGCTCAACAAGAAGGTATAGACTTTGAAGAAACTTTTGCTCCTGTAGCTAGACTTGAAGCCATAAGAATGTTTCTTGCTTTTTCAAGTTATCAACAAATCAAATTTTATCAAATGGATGTTAAATCTGCTTTTCTTAATGGTGATCTAGAAGAAGAAGTATATATAGAACAACCGGAAGGATTCATTTTGGGAAATGATGAAAATCTTGTTTGTAGACTTAAAAGGCTCTATATGGTCTCAAACAAGCTCCAAGGGCTTGGTATTATCATCTTGACAAATATCTTCATCAACAAGGATTTTCAAAAGGGTCTGCTGATAGCAACTTATACACAAAAGTTGAAAATGATAAACTATTGATTGTGGTTGTATATGTTGATGATATCATTTTTGGGAGTAACGAAGAATCTTTGAGTCAAAAATTTGCTTCTGTCATGCAGCAAGAATTTGAAATGTCCTTACTTGGAGAACTAACATTCATTCTTGGCTTACAAGTGCATCAAACTGCAGATGGTATATTCCTATCACAAGCAAAATATCTTAAACAAATTCTGAAGAAGTATGGCATGGAAGAATGCAAACCTGTAAGTACACCAATGATAACCGGATGCAATCTCAGTTCTCATGATGATTCTCCCACGGTGAATCAACCATAATACAGATCAATGATAGGAAGTCTACTTTATCTCACTGGGACTAGACCAGACATTATGCATGCAGTTGGGATTGTTGGACGATTCCAAGCTAATCCAAAAGAGTCTCACCTTCAGGCTGTTAAAATAATTTTCAAATATCTTCAAGGAACTCAAGACCTTGGTCTATGGTATCCAAAGAATGTTGATCTTACTCTTCATGCTTACACTGATGCAGATTGGGCTAGAAGTGTTGATGATCGGAAAAGCACTAGTGGTGGTGCATTCTATATGGGACCCCGGTTAGTATCTTGGTTCAACAAGAAGCAAAATTCTATTGCCTTATCTACAGCAGAAGCAGAATATGTGGCTGCCGCATCTTGTTGCACTCAACTCCTTTGGATGATGCAAACCTTACAAGATTTTCAAATCAAATGTACACCTCCTGTTCCCATTAAGTGTGACAATACAAGTGCCATCAGTATTTCAAAGAATCCTGTTATGCATTCGAAGACCAAGCACATTCCCATCAAGTATCACTTCTTACGTGAACAAGTGCTTGAGCAAAAGGTGAAGTTGGAGTATGTTCCCTCCAAAGAACAAGTTGCTGATATCTTTACCAAACCTCTGCCCAGGGAAGCGTTCGAGTATCTAAGACAGAAGCTGGGAGTGTTCTCTTCCAGTCAAAAGCACAAATCTGCATAAATTTCGAAGATGGCATTGGATACGCGGATTTCCTGAAACACAGTCGCGTATATACGCGAGTTCATGCACAGAAAACTGCGTATGTCTGATTGCTGACATTTTTCTGTTTGGAGTCAGCTCTCTTCAGCACAGCTGCAGTGCTGTTTGGTATCTCTGATACTGTTTGGTATCTCTGGTGGTGTTCCAGTTCTCATGATTCTATTTCTAATGTTTTGATAAAGATGCCTTGATGATTTGTTGGTGAAAGTGTTCAGGATGCACAAACTAAGGGGGAGCCTTAGTCATATGAAGAGGATGCTTGGATGCACAGTTTCAGGGGGAGCATTAGCTTTGCTGAGTATAATGCATTGTTGGCATTATGATGGTTCTGAAATATGTTCTCTTTCTTGAGAACTTTCTAGTGTTGGTCTTAAAGTTATATTTGTAGTTTGATGAAAAGGTCAAGTTGAGACCCGTGATGTAAAAATTGTAATATTCAGTCATGTAAGGACTTGTCAAATTTTTAAACCCACTTGGTTGGGTAGCTGAGTCAAATTTTGTAAACCCACTTGGTTGGGTGGTTGAGTTGAAATGTGTAAACCCACTTGGTTGGGTACTTGAGTCTCATATGTAAATCCACTTGGTTGGATATTTGATGTAAGTATGAGTCTTTGGTGATAGGAAGTTCATAGAGTCATGTACTTCATTGGAAAATATGTTTGAAGATTCAGCATGAACTCAGGGGGAGCATGGTCACTTCAGTATATATATCAGATCTGCAGAACACTTTTTCCACATGCGGAGAACAGGGGGAGAGTATGTTGGTTTTGATCCACCCTTTGCCCTTGCTGTCAAAGGGGGAGAGTGACATGGTGTTTGAATGAAGTCAAAAATGGGGCATGTGACATAGTGTCATTGTATTCATCTACCGATCTGTTGTGGTAACCAAACACCATCGTGGTTGCCATCAAGTCCAAAGGGGGAGATTGTTGGCAATATGATGCAGAGTGTTGTCCTTGATGGCAACCCACTGAATGAAGATGAAGACATGCGACTATTGACATATGTTGTCCTTGATGGCGAACCACCTGATGAATTTATTCTTGACCTGATGGACTTGGTAAACGATGTAAATCTGATATGAAATGATGTTTCTTAGCAATATGATGTTGATTGTTGTCCTTAAATGGCAACCCACTTGATGAAGATGATGGCAACTTACTTGATGAAGTTGTGCTTGATAGAATATGTTCTTGATGAAGTAAATCTGATGTATCTACAGTGTGTACAGAAGGAAATGAAGAAAGGAATTCATCATGTGCTAAATCTTGATGAAAAGATTATGTCTCTAGGCATACGCGGATTTGCCTAGGGTAAGTCGCGTATGCACGCGGGAATCAACGTGCCAAGTCGCGTATGGGCATAAGCGCTCTTAAAGTGCAAAACCAGGGGTAACCACCATGGTATTGACCCATTGTATTGGGTAATGATTCGTCTAAATGACCCCGTCCAGGAATACCATCGGAAGTAATGTGGTTTTGGCTCATGGTATTGAAAAAGGGTAAACCTATATAACGAGAAGAAATTCATTGTGCAAACGATGAGCAGGGGTGCAAGATGTCTGAGCTTGAATGAATACTTCTCTCTGGAGTATATCTGAATGGAAAGGGTTACAGTTGAATGAAAGATCTGAAAGTATGATGCACCAATGATGGAGTGATGAAGAAGGGGATCTAGATCTATATTGTACTTGTATTTGCTAGATCTGTTTATGGAATGATTAGATCTGTGATGAGGCGAACATCTAGGCGAACATCTATCTGAGGTAAAGGGTAAAATCTGAAGTAATGTACATGTTGTGAATAATTGCAATAACATTTAAGTTTGAAGAACCATACGCTAGTTTGCCGAAGCGGAAGCGTGTATATACGCGGCTTCGCTGAAGAGAAAGCGCGTATGTGCAATAAAATTAGCTCTATAATTTGTACTGAAGTATACGCTGGTTTGTGTGGACGGAAGCGCGTACATACGCGACATAAGAGAAAGGAAAGCGCGTATGCAAACTAGGGTTTGCTGAAGTTTGTGGTAAGAAATGTCGATACGTACGCGGTTTCTTTGATATCTGTCAGTAAGTTATATGTATCTGTTTTCATGGTTGGTTGTGCTTAAAAGTATGGAAAGGGTCTAGTCTGAAAATATGATGAAAAGTGGCCTGCAAGTGGTGTCCTAAAGGAAGCTTTGGATCCAGTGTGAAAATTGATGAAACGTGGTCCATAGAGGTGCTGAGGGTCGTAGCCTTCAGTCAGGGGGTTGTATATCCCTTCCAGGTGAGGCTGGTAAACGAGATCAGGGGGTTGTAGCTCCCTTCCAGGAGAGGCTGGTAAACGAGTCAGGGGGTAGGAGCTCCCTTCCAGGAGAGGCTGGTAAACGAGCGCAGGTGGGTGCCTGCGTGCTGGTAGGAGTCTGCGCTAGCACATATGTTGTAATATGTTTTCTCTATAATAAAATATTGAAGGCTGAGCAACGGTAGCGGTGGTTTTCTCCCGTCTTGGGTTTCCACCTAAAAATCCTGGTGTTCATGTGTGATGCTTTGTGTGATGGTTTACTCTGTTCTTATTGTTCATGTTTACTGTTTATTAAACATCTGATGAATGAATGATGGAATGATTTAAGTGAAGAACCAATGACATAATTAGATATCTGTGTATACGCGAGTTTCATAAAGGGTATCCGCGTATATACGCGAGTCTGTTTCAGGAAAGTAGCGTATGGGTTTTAGAAGCAAGAAAAAGTAAAAGTTTTGAATATGCAGTAAATACTGATTCACCCCCCCCTCTCAGTATTTTTCCCAACATGCATAGGCCAGGATGGATTCCTTTCATATCCATATAGTCCCATGCAAATTCCTTTTTGTATTTCTGTAGCATTTGTATCTACAATATGTTTTGTTCAGCAGTCAGGTTAGGATTGATGTTTAAACATTTTCTAGGTTCGATTTCAACGAGACTGTTGATAGTATGCGGAGTTGTTTTAAAATGTTCAATAATTGCATCATCTACCTTATCTTCTTCTCCCAAATCTCTACTGGAGGAAACATGGAGTGAATTGATAATAAAACCATTAATGATATTGTCATTTGTTTCATCCTTAAAGTATTGTCCTTTTCCAAGCGTGAGAAGAGGTAGGGAAAGATCAAATTCAGGTGCAAATTCATCCCACCAGGGACTACTTGAATCCATATGAGGTTTCTCTGGGGGATAAAGGTTTAGGTTCTGAGTGGCCTATCCATCTGAGATCACCATAGATCCGGACCTACATCCGATATATGAATTTGTAGTGGCTAGCCACGGTCTTCCAAAGATTAAAGGATGACCCCCTAGGTTGGATTTGGTTTGTAAAATGAGAAAGTCAGTCGAATAGTTCTAGAAAGCCACATTGATAAGCACATCTTCTATCATTCCTTCAGACTTGACACGGGACCTATCTTCTAACTCAAGCATTGTGGGTGTAGGTCTAAGTCCATGAAGTCCTAAACAGATGAAGAGGTCTTTAGTCATGACATTAATATTTGCCTCTAGATCAATCAAAGTATTGGTTATGGGATGATTTTCAATATGAACAGTCACTGTAGGGTTCCCTGGGTCATTATATAAATAGTCAAAAAAGGCTGATCAATCATAAGATTGGAAAATTTTCCCATGACATGGATATTTGCAAGGTCTTAAGGTTTTCTTCTAGGTATTTTGATGCATAGATCCCTCATTGTCTAAGCATATATAGGCACTTCTTTAAGAGCTTATAACAGCGGAATCCGCACATACAAATTTTGCAGTTCCTTGAGGAATTCGAATTCAGGTTGTGAAACCAGCCAAGTTTCAATTAATCGTTGAGGGTATGGAGGATTCTAAATACTAACAGCTAAGTCAGCTATCACATATGCACCAGCCTTGCTCATATTTGTTGTTGTAGGAACAACAGATCCTCCTGAGTCGACTGCTATAGATGTAACAACAGGTGTTGTATCAGTTGTTACATGTGTAACATCTACCTCATAATCATTCATATCCTTTCTAGGTGATTCACATTCTTCGGTAATAATGAGAGTGTGTTCAGATCCGATTATTTTCCCTCATCGAAGCTTAACCTCGTTAAGTCAAATACAAGTAATAACATAAGTCTGGAGGGTAACTAGAGCATCCATGCTCTAGGTTGCCTTATTATTTGGATTGGGGTTAGGTTGCACAGGTAATTGGGGTCGGACAAAAGGTGTAAGATTTTGAATAGAAGGTAGTTGTAACTGTTGTTGTTCCATTGTTATTGGAGGGGGTATTGGACCTTGGCCATAACTTCTCCAGTTCTGACCCCAAGGATTGGGTTGTGATGGAGGATATTGCATTGGTGGAGGAGACGACCACTGGTTCCATGGTGAAGGGAATTGTGTTGAGGAAGGAATAATATATTGCCATGGATATTGCTAGCTATTATAAACATTATTCCAAGGATAAAAAGAAGAAAAATCTGAAGGCATACCTGTAGGTTTCGACTGCCATGGTCTCTTTCATCCGATGAAATAAGAATATTGAACATCCTCACTTGATTCTTGAAGTATCGCCTTCAGTCTGGGTAATTCAAGACAGTGATTCGTAGAGTGTGCTTGTTAGTCATCAATAATTTTTTCCTTTTTAGATGACTAAATGCTTATCATAGATTTCTAGAAACAAAATTCATGAATTATTATGAGCTCTAGAAATCTCACTGCCTTCATTATCCGTAGGATAATTTTTTCACTATTTCATTATCCCATCATGTCATGCTCAGCTCACCAATCCCAGAAGACCCATCATGGGCTCATACCACTCATTTTCATCTATATTATGTCACCCCTAACCTTAGTACTATTTTTTGGCTTTCCTAATTCCTCCACTTGCCACCTAGGATCACCAACAAACCTACTCACTCTTGTGTTTCCCGGATACATCAAGCATTGATGGTCTCTAAACTATCTCTGTAGATTCTTTACATAAATCAAATACATTGGATTTTGGATCTTAAATACACCACTTTTTCAATACTCTGTTTTTACACTTGAAGATTCCAAACCAATTTTTAGTCAAAGAGAGGTCAAAGAATCCCCACTAAGTCAATTAGGGTTTCATGTGTTTCAAGGTCATCATCTCCAAAAAGACTACCATTCAGCTTCAAAGTCTTCACATAAGGTAATGGGCTATCTTGACACTTTTTTAGAAGAAATAAGAGGCCAACCAACAGAAGAAAATCATAAGGTAAGAGGTCTGCTACTCAATGATGACATCTTGCAGCAAGGAAGACAGGAAAAGTAGGGTTTTTTAGGGAAATTTTCTTGGTTTCATGACTTTCATGGTTAAATAATAAACAAGGCTTGTATCATGATGCTCTTACACCTTCCCCTATCCTTAATATACCTTCATAAACACTTCCCATCACTTATGTCCCTCAAAATCATCATTTTTCTACAAAACCTAGTATATTGCCACAATTTGACACTTTTTGAGACTAGGCTTGTGTTTTACCCTTACGGACCCCTTCCCCTCACACAATTCTTGAAATTCCACTTTCCCCTACTCTCTAACATCTATCCCTATTCCCCAAAATATCCCCAAGAATTTATACAACCCATAACCACTTCATTCCCCTCCCTCTACAAGGCAGTCCTAAATCCCCTACACCAAACCCTAATTTCATCTTTCAACTAAGCTAGGGACCTAGGGTTTGCTATGGAAAAGATACATAAAAGAATAATATCCATATGGTAGTTCATATCATCAATCATGAAACCATACCAACTCATAAAAATCATGCCTCCATCTTTTTCCAGGAGTTCTTTCCAAAAGACAAGCCATGTGTCACACCTAGGGCCAGTTTTGCTTCAAACTGTGTTTCTCACTAAACATAGATGAATTTGACAAAAGTGAGAGAGGTTTTTATCTATCATAGGCCCAATAAGAAAAAACTCCTTCAATTTTTACATAGGTATCATGGTTTGGGAGCAATATAAAACATACAGGTGTTCCAAGAGAATTTCTGCATTGCTGGAGTGACCTTGGTAAAATCAATTTTTCTCATAGCTGGAGTGTCCAAATGACTTGTGTGATGAGCCAAATGAAAAAAATACTTGAATATATTTCCAATGAGAAATCATAAGCTCAATTTGGAGTTAAGGAAGGCCTCCAAAAGATGTTTTCACCAGCACTCTGCATTTATGCACCATCACTCAGCAATTTTTTACTAGTCTTGGGAAACTCAACTTTGGATAGGGAAAATAAACTCCAATCAGGGAAAAAATGGTATATTTGAAAATTAGACAGGTTAATATTTCCAACGAGCTATCACGGGCCCAAATTCAATTTCGAGAAGTTCATAAAAACTTGGCTATGAGTGGACCCTTTTTTGGCATTGCGCAAATAAGTGGCACTATGCTAATCCATGGGCACAACTGCACGGCGCTGCGCTAATCCACGGGCAGGACTGCTCGGCGCTGCGCTAATCCATAGGAAAAATAGCCAATGCTGCAATAATGCATAAAATCCATGGGCACAACGGCCGGCACTGCGCTAATGCGGAAAACCTCAAACAAACAAAAATTTGTTGTGAGGCTTAAGATTACCTTCTAAATTTGCCTCCAAGGCCTGCAAAGGAGCTAAGAGGCAATGAAGAATCAAATTAAAATAAGGGTGAAGGTGATATTAAATCAGTCCACAGTAAAGATGACGATGGTGATGATGTTGAAGACCAATAGGACCATGATGAGGCAGGTCACCTGGAAACAAAGGATGATGAAGCACAAAGCAGCATGGATACAGGTGAAACAAGTGACCAAAGTGCAGAAGGTGGTGAGTGGAGCATGAGAAAAAAAGAGAGAGCATTCTTGACAGTCATGACAATATTCATGACAATTATAAAAACATTAAAGAGAGTGACCCCCATAGTGACCATGATGATGAGCAAAATGATGAAAAGTCAGAAAAAGAAAATGAAGCAAATGAAGACCAAGGTAGATAGTAATGAAGAGAGTGAAGTAAGGATTTCTAACTCCCTCCACCAAAACATAAATGCACAACTCAAAGACTTAGAATCTGAGTTGTAAAGGGCAAAGAATGTCATTCATTTATATCAGATGGAAAACAAGCAAGTGAGTGCCCAACAAGCCATCTATGAATGCTAGAACACTCAAGGCCTGGAGAAAGCCCTCATTGAAATCCAAACCCTAAAAGAGGCAAAAGGTCAAGAAAGCCTTGGATTTTTGGCCCAAATTTCTCAACAGGTCTCCCAAACCCCTTAAAGAAGGCTTCCACCAATTTTGAAAGAATTTGCGAAACTTTTTTCTTTTTGTGATTTTGAAGGCCTATTAGCGCAGCGCCACTGGCGCTACACTAATCCCTAGAGCATCCTCAGAGGTAAAACTTGGCATTTTTGGACTTCTCATGGCTAGCACATTATGGTCACCAATTTTCAGAGAAATTGGAGCATTTTTTACCCCTCAAAAGGTCAAACAAACCCTCATTTTTTCACCTTTCTGCCCCTATTCCAGGCATGGCGCTGCGCTAATGGCAGTTTTGGGATTTTGGAATTTTGAATAGGCTACAGGAGCTGGATCAGGAAACTACAATAATTTCTGGAAATTATACTCATCAAGCTTTCCAACGAGCCATCACAGAGCCAAATCCGACATCGAGAAGGGGTCTAAAACTTGGTTGCAAAAGTATTTATTTTCTGCCTAAGGTGGCGCTGCACAAATGGACTGTTTAGTGTGTTTTTGGCCAAAAGTCAACAAAACACACTCATTTATTGTAAAATCATATTTTAGTGTTTTTTAAGGCAAATCACTCTAGAATTAGGCGCTAGAATTTATTTTGGCATTTATTCCATGGAATATTTTGTGCCTTGGGCCTTGCATGGTCTCTTGGGCATTTATGAGTGATTTTGACATTTTCCAACCCTATATAGGGTTTTTTCCCTCATTTTTTGAGTTAAATAGAGCATGAGGGCTTTATTGTAAATGTTGTAATTTGATGAGCTTTGAGAGCAATGCATGGTTTTTTGAGGTTGAAGAGAAATTTGGTGTTGTGGAGCTTATGGATGAGTTGCTTTGATTGATGATGATGAAGCTTGCTTGCAGGATCCCTAAGTTTGGTTAATGTTGATGTGTCTCTAATTTGTTCATGTTTTCTTTTTGATCATTATGTTTCATCCTTCTATATGCAGTAGAACAGAAAATTATAGGCTAAGAAATGTTGTTTGAGGCACCTTAGTCCTTCCTGCCTTCTATTGGCTTGATGTTTTCCTCTGCTGGGTGTGTTTAAGGAATTCTTAGCTGCTCCTTAGGCTTCCTTATGCTTGTTTATTTCATCAATGGATTAATATTCTAGACTCCAAATATTTTTTATGGCAAACCATTCTTATTTGATGCTATCTAAACTCTGTTTTTGAAATCTCTCTTTGAAGTATTGTTTTTTAGGTTAATCCAAGGAGGTCTTGTTCTGATCTTTCCCTTTTTCCATGCCTATCAGTTTGCCTCAAAGTTCTTTATAGCTTGATCAACAATTTTTAGGAGCTCCCTCTTTGATTTATTAAAGTTATTTTGTTATCTTAAATGTTTTCTAAAGCTTGAAGGTGAAATCACTAGAAGTTAAATGAGTTTCTCGCCTTCTATATTTCATTGGAATGTTTGTCTTGAATGTCTATTTGTTTAAGTATTGTCATTGAGTAAATGGTTTGCCCTATCTCATGATTAGTATCTTTTGCTTATCAATATTTGAGACCTTCTTGTTTATGGGTACTTGACAAAGGATTCTTGACTGCCCTTTGCCCTACCTTGTTTCCCCAACATAATGTCCATTTCACTTCACACATAACCTTAAGGATCCATTGACCACACTAGATTTTCCCTATTATGCACTCTGACTCTTTGTTGAGATAGCCATGACTTTTATAGACTCCATAGCCCAATTATTTTATGATCTCTCACTCCACCTATTCTACCTATTTCATCTTACCCAACCAAAACAAACAAAAAACCCTACACTTAACAACTAGCCCAAAATCAAGCCCTAAATAGCAAAAAGTCTACATACTTTGCATCTAATAGAGAGAGCCCTCTCTAAGTCTAGGAAGGCTTGGTCCTAGGACTCCAAAGACTGGTTTCATGTTACCCTGTGCATTTGGTGTACCAATCTGCTAAGTCACGGGACCCTAACATTCTGGCGGTGACGGTGGGACGTTCTAAGTAAGTCACAACCTAAGTACTCCTTAGAACTTCAGAAGCCCTTGTCAAACTGTATCTTGTGATTTGTAACCACCTCATCACTATCACTAACACAATGGTGACCATGATGGGATCTCTGAGTCAGTGACAATCTAAGTATCCCTTAGGACTTCAAAAACCCTTACCAAATCATAGAGAACTCAAACTGTAAGCCAAAGAGTAGAATCTGGTTGTTTCACCATCCTAGAAAAATGATGACTCGGCTATAGGACACTCTCACAAACCCTAGGGCTACATAAAGGAACTCAGAAAACCCCAAAACATCCCTAGATTGGTTTTGTGTCAGTATTAGTGGTGGACCATACACATATCTCTTCAAAACAGCTAAAAACATCTACCTGGCGACTCCACTAGCCTCCAGTAGGCCTACTACTCCACTAGTTCTTACAAACTTCCCTGGGAATGTGTTAAGAAATCCCAATCATGTTGATGGTGGATAGAAAAGTTCAAATATTCCACCTGGCGACTCCACAACCCTCAATAGACCAAAAGACTCCACTGGTAGAGAACTCTAGACTAGTTGAAAAGACACAGTGACCCTTTCTAATTAACAAATATGGATCCAAGAATACAAAGGAGATATGCTCCGATGAACAGAGATCATATCCTTGGATTCCCACACAAAATGCCTCAGATAAATTGCATGAAAAATCTACCTATATTTCAAGATGAAAAATGTGATGACCCCTTGTTACATCTCATCCAATTTCATATACATGTATGGAGGTTAAAGGTTGAATGGCATGAGGACTGCCTCATGAAAATGTTTATGGCAACTTTAGAGGGTAAGGCAAGAGAATGGTATGAATAGCTAAAACTGGGTAGCTTGTTTTCCTTGAAAGATTTTCACAAGGTGTTTTATGAACACTATAAAGGATATTTTCCATCTTTATCATCAGCTGAAAATTGTTGTGATCAATCTGAAGATTTCATACAACACCTTGTAAAAATTGATGAAGATTTAGGGAATTGGCATCCTGAAGATTTATTAGAAGAACTCCATGCATTTCATTCTCAAGATAGCTATCATGACAACCTAGAGGAGTTAGAACTCAATAAAGAAATAGAATAAAACCCATAGTATCTCTCTGAAGGCATAAGTGATGATTCACCATCTCTTGTAGGTGAGGCTCAAGAAAACATTCAGCCTTAAAATCAGCCTTCACTAGAGAAAGATAATTGATGTGGTCCTATCCAAAGAAAGAGAAAAATGCCTCCTCTTTTAACTGAAGAGGAAACAAATCAGATGCTAAACATGCAGCCAGCCTCTAAACCTTCATGTGAACAAAAAATTTATGTTCCTTCTCCTACTAATCCCATCTACCATAAATCAGAAAGTGAACTTGTAGATCAATTCAAAGAAACACAATCTGATAATCCAATTTTCTTGATTGGTAACACTACTTATTTTGATGATTTTCCAAAGTTTGATTAGTATGATGATATTCATGCGCTCCAAACATAACCTAACCTTGCAGAGCCATCAATAGTTGGTTTATGGGAGGAAGATATTTTTCATCGACTTGGAAACAATAGTCAGCCAATACATACCATCTATGATACTAATGAGGAAAGCATTGAAATTTTAGAAGTAAGTGAGGGATCTCTAACTCTTTGCTCTACTTCATTTCAGTCCATCAGAAATAACTTTCATGTGATTGGAAATCAACAGCCTTTTTGGTTTGGTGTTGAGGTTGAGGAAGATAGTGAACTTCTTGAGCAAGTTTTCAGTAACAAACCTTTTCTTGACATGGTTGAGGAAATCCTTGATGACATAGATCCCTTCTCAGTTCCAGATTTGCAACCACCAAGTTCCCTTGAATTTCAGATTTCAGATGAAGGCTTAGAAATGGATAATCACATAAGAGTTTTTTCACTTCTTTCTCAAGAATATTTATTGCCAAATAGTGCTCCTGCTCATCAACATGATGTCCTTCACACAGAATTCATTCCACTCAGTCAAGGCATATCAAGATTGCAAGAGGACAACACTGCAATATATGATGAATCTACTAGTTCAGGTGATCATGAGGAAGAGGAAGGTTTTCTTTCCCAAAAGAATCCCAAGCTTAGTCAAGTGGAGAAAGAAGCAGTCCCGGATCAAGATTATTTTCCAAATCCTCACATTCAATTATTGTTTCAAGATCCCTTTGCTAATTTATTAGAGACATTTGAAGAGGGAGTGAAATATGTTAAGAGCAATTTGATGCAAGATTTAAAGAGAATTTTATGCACCACTGTTCAAAAGAAAATAAGATGGGAGTGGCCCTTCTGTTTGTCCAACATACTCAAGGAGCTAAACCAAGATCCCTCATGGAATCATCTACTTGATTGGTTGTATTGGAAGAGAGATTTCACCAGCTGAATGTATATCATGTATAGGTTAGATTAGGATATATAGGCAAGAAAATAAGCTCAGCACCATGAGCATCTTTCTACCTTTAGTTTTAGATTGTTTTGACCAAAAAGAGAGAAAAAACTAAAAAACATAGAAAGAAGGAAAAAGAGGGAAGATTTGAAAAAGAGGTACAGCCCTATACCCAAAAAATAGCAATATTGAAAGTGTGCAAGCCTAAATGTCACTTTTGGTTCAAAAATAAGATCTTGTTTCATTCATCTAGCATAATCATGGCTGAAACATGTTTTTAATTTTGTGTTGGTAAGTTAGTGAAAGAGACCTTGTCAAAACATTCAAACTTTACTTGTCAAAAGGGATAGATTAAAAGTGAAAGATATTGGCCCGACATGCTCAAAACTGAACCAAGAAGAAAGATGGGGATGCATAACAAATGATATATCACAACCCTTATTTTTCTAGTTTTATTTATACAAAAATAATGTTTGTGTGAAGCTTGTCCTAATGCCACAACCCATGGTAAGTAAGATTGTCTAATCCTAATTTAAACCATGCTTTCAATTTCATGTCAAATAGCTTAGAAAATGAAGTCTGTCATACAGCCTAATCTTGACAGTCAGTTAGTCTAGGTAGAAAATAAAAAGAGTTCATTAGCATAATCTAAGCTCTTGGAAGTGATAAGATAGAAGAAGATTGTTTGTTTTTTTTTGCTTTCAAAATAAAAGAATGTCAAGGGTTTTCCAGTTCAAGTGCACCCAAGGAAGAAGAAATGTTAGGCAAGTAAGTTGGGTAGGTAGAAATGAAGATTGAAGTAGTCATGTTTTTCAAATTTTGAGGTCACAACTTCAAAGAAGCATCAGCAAATTAAAAGAAGGAAAAATCTGCCCAATGAATGAGGCACTAATCTTCATAGAACCAGAGATCAGAAGTTCTGGACACCTCCTGAAAAGGAGCTGCCCTCCCCAAGTGGAGCCACTGTTAGTCATTAGTAATTTTTTCCCTTGTAGATGACTAAATGCTTATCCT
Organism: Pinus albicaulis; assembly: GCA_034641835.2. Lineage (NCBI taxonomy): Eukaryota > Viridiplantae > Streptophyta > Pinopsida > Pinales > Pinaceae > Pinus > Pinus albicaulis. The sequence continues at coordinate 1,128,023,298 of CM076575.1, forward strand.
AGATTTCTAGAAACAAAATTCATGAATTATTGTGAGTTCTAGAAATCTCACTACCTTCATTATCCTTAGGATAAAGTTTTCACTATTTCATTATCCCATCATGTCATGCTCACCTCACCAATCCCAGAAGAACCATCATCGGCTCATACCACTCATTTTCATCTATACTCTATCACCCGTAACCTTAGCACTCTATTTTGGCTTGCCTGATTCCTCCACTTGCCACCTAGGATCACCAAAAAACCTACTCAGTCTTGTGTTTCCCGGATACATCAAGCATTGATGGTCTCTAAACTATCTCTGTAGATTCTTTAGATAAATCAAGTACATTGGATTTTGTATCTTCAAAACACCACTTTTTCAATACTCTGTTTTTACACTTGAATATTCCAAACCAATTTTCAGTCAAAGAGAGGTCAAAGAATCCCCACTAAGTCAATTAGGGTTTCATGTGTTTCAAGGTCATCATCTCCAAAATGATTACCATTCAGCTTCAAAGTATGCACATAAGTTAATGGGTTATCTTGACACTATTGCAGAAGCAATAAGATGCCAACCAGTAGAATAAATTGATAAGGTAAGAGGTCTGCTACTCAATGATGACATCTTGCAGCAAGGGAGACAAGAAAACTAGGGTTTTTTAGGGAAATTTTCTTGGTTTCATGACTTCCATGGTTAAATAATAAACAAGGATTGTATATTGATGCTCTTACACCTTCCCCTATCTTTAATATACCTTCATAAACACTTATCATCACTCCTATCCCTCAAAATCATCATTTTCTCTACAAAACCTAGTCTATTGCCACAATTTGACACTTTTTGAGACTAGGCCTGTGTTTTATCCTTTTTGACCCCTTCCCCTCACTCAATTATTTAAATTCCACTTTCCCATACTCTCTAACATCTATCCCTATTCCCCAAAATTTCCCCAAGAATTTAAACAACCCTTAACCCCTTCATTCCCCTCCCTCTACATGGCAGTCCTAAATCCCCTACACCAAACCCTAATTTCCTCTTCCAACTAAGCTAGGGTTTGTTGTGGAAAAGAGGCATAAGAGAAAAATATCCATATGGTAGGTCATATCAGCAATCATGAAGCCATACCAACTCATAAACATCATGGCTCCATCATTTTCCAAGAGTTCTTTCCAAGAGACAAGCCATGTGTCACACTTAGGGCCAGTTTTGCTTCAAACTGTGTTTCTGACAGAACATAGATGAATTTGAAAAAAGTGAGAGATTTTTTTGTCCATCATAGGCCCAAGAAGAAAAACCTCCTTCAATTTTTACACAGGTACCATGGATTTGGAACAATATCAAAAATACAGGTGTCCCAAGAGAATTTTTGCATTGATGGAGTGACCATGGGAAAATCAGGTTTTCTCACAACTGGAGTGTCAAAATTACTTGTGTGATTAGTTAAATGACAACTAGACTTGAATATATTTCCAATGAGTTATCCTGAGCTCAATTTGGAGTTAAGGAAGGCGTCCAGAAGTTGTCTTCACCAGCACTTTGCATTTTTTCACCATCACTCAGCATTTTTTGACCAGTATTTGGAAACTCAACTTTTGACAGGGAAAATCAACTCCAATCAGGGAAACATTGGTATATCTAGAAAGTAGACAGGTTAATATTTCCAACAAGCTATCACGGGCACAAATCCGACTTCCGGAAGGTCATCAAAACTTGGCTGCAAGTGGACATTTTTTTGGCATTGCGCAAATAAGTGGTGTTGCCCTAATCCATGGGCACGACTGCCTGGCGCTGCGCTAATCCACGAGAAGGATTTCCCGGCGCTATGCTAATCCATGGGAAAAACTTCTAGCGCTATACTAATATAGAAAACATCAAAAAAACAAAAATTTGTTGTGAGGCTTAAGGTTACCTTCTAAATTTGCCTCCAAGGCCTGCAAAGGAGCTAAGACGCAATGAAGAATCAAATGAAAATAAGGGTGAAGGTGATATTAAATCAGTCCACAGTAAAGATGACGATGGTGATGATGTTGAAGACCAATAGGATGATGATGAGGCAAGTCACCTAGAGACAAAGGATGATGAAGCACAAGGCAGCATGGATACAGGTGAAACGAGTGACCAAAGTGCAGAAGCTGGTGAGTGGAGCATGAGTTAAAAAGAGAGAGCATTCTTGAAAGTCATGACAATCATAAAAACATTAAAGAGAGTGACCCCCATAGTTACCATGATGATGAGAAAAATGATGAAAAGTTAGAAAAAGAAAATGAAGAAAATGAAGACCAAGGTAGACAGTAATGAAGAGAGTGAAGTAAGGATTTCTAACTCCCTCCACCAAAACATAAATGCACAACTCAAAGACTTAGAAGCTGATTTGGAAAGGGAAAATAATTTCATTCATTTATATTAGATGGAAAACAAGCAAGTGAGTGCCCAACAGGCCATCTATGAATGCTAGAACACTCAAGGCCCGAAGAAAGCCCTCATTAAAATCCAAACCCTAAAAGAGGAAAAAGGTCAAGAAAGCCTTGTATTTTTGGCCCAACCTTCTCAACAGGTCTCCAAAACCCCTTAAAGGAGACTTCCACCAATTTTGAAGGAATTTGGGCAACTTTTTATTTTTTGTGATTTTTAAGGCCTGTTAGCGCAACGCCACTGGCGCTACGCTAATCCCTGGAGCATCCTCAGAGGGAAAAATCAGCATTTTTGGACTTCTCATGGCTAGCACATTATGCTCACCAATTTTCAGAGCAATTGGAGCAATTTTGACCCCTCAAAAGGTCAAAAAACCCCACATTTTTCACCTTTCTGCCTCTATTTCAGGCCTGGCGCTGCACTAATGGCAGTGTTTGGATTTTGGCATTTTGAATAGGCTAAAGGAGCTGTATCAGGAAACTAAAAGCACTTCTGGGAAGTAGACTCATCAGGGTTTCCAAAAAGCCATCACGGAGCCAAATCCGACATCGGGAAGGGGTCCAAAACTTGGTTGCAAAAGTATCTATTTTCTGCGTGAGGTGGCACTACACAAATGGACTGTTTAGTGTGTTTTTGGCCAGAAGTCAACAAAACACTCTCATTTATTGTAAAATCATATTTTAGTGTTTTTTAAGGCAAATCACTCTAGAATTAGGTGCTAGAATTTATTTTGGCATTTATTCCATGGAATATTTTGTGCCTTGGGCCTTGCATGGTCTCCTGGGCATTTATGACATTTATGAGTGATTTTGACATTTTCCAACCCTATCTAGGGATTTTTCCCTCCTTTGCTGAGTTAAATAGAGCATGAGGGCTTCATTGTAAATGTTGGCATTTGATGAGCTTTGAGAGAAATACATGGTTTTTTTGAGCTTGAAGAGCAATTTTGTGTTGTGGAGCTTATGGATGAGTTGCTTTGATTGATGATGATGAAGCTTGCTTGCAGGATCCCTGAGCTTGGTTAATGGTGATGTGTCTCTAATTTGTAAATGTTTTCTTTTTTATCATTAAGTTTCATCCTTCTATATGTAGTAGAGCAGAAAAGTATAGGCTAAGAAATGTTGTTTGAGGCACCTTAGTCCTTCCTGCCTTCTATTGTCTTGATGTTTTTCTCTGATGGGTGTGTTTAAGGAATTCTTAGCTACTCCTTACGCCTCCTTATGCTTGTTTATTTCATCAATGGATTAACATGCTAGTTTCCAAATATGTTTTATGGCAAAGCATGCTTATTCGATGCTATCTAAACTCTGTTTTTGAAATCTCTCTTTGAAGTATTGTTTGTTAGGTTAAGCCAAGGAGGTCTTGTTCTGATCTTTCCCTTTTTCCATGCCTATCAGTTTGCCTCAAATTTATTTATAGCTTGATCAATAATGTTTAGGAGTTCCCTCTTTTATTTATTAAAGTTATTTTATTATCTTAAATGTTTCTAAAGCTTGAAGGTGAAATCACTAGAAGTTAAATGAGTTTCTCACCTTCTATATTTCATTGGATTGTTTGTCTTGAATGTCTATTTGTTTAAGTATTGTCATTGAGTAAATGGTTTTCCCTATCTCATGATTAGTATCTTTTACTTATCAATATTTGAGACCTTCTTGTTTATGGTTACTTGACAAAGGATTCTTGACTGCCCTTTGCCCTACCTTGTTTTCCCAACTTAATGTCAATTTCACTTCACACATAACCTTAAGGATCCATTGACCACACTAGATTTCCCTATTATGCACTTTGACTCTTTTTTGAGATAGCCATGACTTTTATAGACTCCATAGCCCAATGATTTGATGATCTCTCACTCCACCTATTCTACCTATTTTATCTTATCCAACCAAAACAAACAACAAACACTACACTTAACAACTAGCCTAAAATCAAAACCTAAATAGAAAAAAGTCCACATCCTTTGCAGCCAACAAAGAGAGCCCTCTCTGATTCCAGGAAGGCTAGGTCCTAGGACTCCAAATATTGGTTTCATGTTACCCTTTTCATTTGGTCTACCAATCTGCTAAATCATGGGACCCTAACAGCACCAACTCATAGATGTTGCACAAGCTGACACTATTCAATCCACATTCTCTTTCCAAATGTTTATTTTTGAATCGGGGATAGAATATTTCTAAGGCTGCTTCAGCTTCTGCTTGTTATTTCTTGACTTGTACTGTAGTGATCTGGGTAGAGAGAGTGCTAAGGAGGTTGGTTTTAAAATCCTCAAATAACACTAGTACATTTGGTCAAAATTTCGACACTTTAGTTCTGACACTTTTGACGTATTGTCAGAAACTTCCCCAAATTTTATCATTTTTCAAATCCTCCCCAAAACTATCTCTATACCGACGTTTGGAGACAAGTGTCGGCATTGCGACGTTTGGAGACAAGTGTCAGTCTGGTGACATTAGGAGATAAGTTTCAGTATTGCAACGGTTTGGAGAAAAGTGTCAGTATTGTGACGTTGCAAAGAGAAGTGTCGGAATTGTGACGTTTGGTGATAAGTGTCGGTCTTGCGACAGTTTTGAGACAAGTGTCAGTATTGCAATGCTACAGAGAGAAGTGTCGGTATTACGACGTTTGGAGGTGAGTGTCGGTATTGCAACAATTTGGACAAGTGTCGGTATTGCAATGGTTTGGAGACAAGTGTTGGTATTGCACTATTTAGGAGGAAAGTGTTAGTGTTTAGGAACAATCTTAGGGTTTATGGTTTAGGAACAATGTTTGGGAGTTATATTTTAGGGTTTAGGAACAATGTGTCAGGTCATGTGATCGGGTTTTTGGTTTAAGAACAATGTTTTGAGTCGTGTGATTGGGTCTTATGAGGGTGCCCAAGGAAACGAGTTCGGGCTGGTCAAGTTGGGTCTTGTCGAGTCGTGTCGTGTGAGGCCGCCCAAGGAAACACATTCGTACGGATCAGGTTGAGTCGTGTGATGGCGCTCAAGGAAATTCATTCGGGTGGGTCGGGTGGGTCGGGTTGGGTCCGGTCGGGTCATGTCGTGTGAGGTCGGCCAAGGAAACACATTCGTATGGGTTGGTTCGAGTCGTGTCATGATGGCGCCCAAGGAAACGTGTTCGGGTTAGGTCAGGTTGGTTCATGCCGTATTGTAAGGGCGCCAAAGGAAACATGTTCGAGCAAGTCGGGTCGGGTAAGGTCGGGTCAAGCCGTGCTGTGTGAGGCTGCCCAAGGAAACACGTTCGCGCGGTTCGGGTCAAGTCAGGTCGGGTTGTGTTGATCATGTCAGCCCCTGTTAAATTCTAACAAGCAATCCCCTTTAAACCCCCTTTGTTTGGCCTAAATTTTTTTTTTTCCGCCTATCGTTCCCCTCCTCTAAACTCAAAATTGCATAAAAAGGGCCGAAATCACACATTTTAACATATTTAAGGCCCAACACCTTTCGGCCCTAGCCCCCTCAGTATTTTTCTCCATGTGACGGGAGTGCTAGACCAAGTACTAGCCCGGAGAGTGCTTATCGCAGATGGATATCGGGCACAGTAATATCCATCGATCTGTATAGATCGGACGGCCTTCATAAAACAATGTCACGTCCATGGCCCAACCCGTTCACTTCTCCAATCAACTGTCCACCGTCCGATCAATCTGAAAATCAACGGTCAGCAGCTCACCCACCCTTGTGGTCCCCGCGCCCAAAAGCACTGTTAAAAAACCGGTGGTATCCATTGCACCGCGTTTGGAGGATGGGCGGTAATTTTATTTTTGGAGCAATTCCACTCAGCGAATGACACGTGGCTCCATCACTATTTCAAAACCGCCCCCCCATCGCGCGTTATTGTTCGACATTTGACCCACCGCGATATGCATAATAACCGTCCGATCTAGGGCTCTCCATCCAACGGTCATCGCACCCCGAAGATGCGCGGAAATTAACCCAAGGTATCCATACCCCGGGCTCGCCATCCGTCGCCCTCCGATATGTTTTCCACCGTCGATCACCTCCTGAGATCGGACGGTCCTGATTTATTCGCACGCCCGCCGTTGACCGGTCCCCACCAAGTCATCAGTCCACGAGTTTTGTCACATTTTCTTCCATTCTATATATATATTCCATTCTAAGGCCAATTTCTAAGGTTTGGCATTTAACTTTCAGCATTCCGCCAACCTTCACCAGAGCATTTCTCCGCCATTCCGCTGCGTTTTTCCGCCATGTACCTGCACTGTTCCACCATTTCACCATGCTACGCTGTCATCCTCGCTATCCCTGATGCATCCACCTTCCCGTGCATTTGTTTTCTTGACGATTTTGTGTATTTTGCAGGGTACGAGCGGCGGTAAACCGCCATGATTCACAGTCTCAATTACAGTAACAGAGAACACCGGAAAGGACCATTTTTCAGAGGCTGGAATTATGGAGAAAGGCATGGGAAGTTGTTATGACATGACCTCCATTAAAGAAGCAGGGTTAAACTCTGTCAAACCCTCCAGAGTCATTCAAAGCGCAGATTTCGTGATCGAAGACATTAATATTGCAAACAGAGAGTATCAACGAAAGGCAGAGAGTTAAAGGCATATAATTGAAGATTTTTTGAGCCTTAACCTAACCATTTGAAGGAAGAATACCATATCGAAGACCCCGTAGATCACTCAGAAAGTCTATGCACAAAAAACAATACCCTCAAGGTTTCATTTCAGCAGAATTTTCTTTCCAGGAAAGGACAGACTGCCCATGTGGTTTTTATTTCTCTACCGTGTTCCTGAAGAGACTTCCACCCAGTGCATTTATTTCAGAAAGTAGGCCACAGAGTACATACAACACTACAGAGTCATCAAGCAGTATGGGCGTGCACGTTTCCGCCATCCTGTCTTAATGAGGCAAATTAAATGTTCATCATCCATTTCCTTTACTAAGTTTTCTTTTTCTTCTATAAAACTCCCCAAGAACAGATTATTAGGGGTTCCAGATTTATCAGAAAATTATGCTGTGAGAGAATTTTTGTATGCATTTTCTAAAAACTCTTATATGAATGTACAGAGTCCGTTGGGTTTCAGTGAGGAGGAGTTCCGTCTTTAAAGAGGATTCTGGTCTTTGGTGTCTCACAGTGTGTAACTTTCTCTTATATGTGCTAATTTAATTGTTCATTTCGTTTCATCCGCCTTTCCTGTATCATGTTCTGGAATGTGAGTGGCTCACTGGTTTTTGATATGGATTTATCCTAGTTGATACCCATGCTCGAATTAGTCAAGCACTTTAAATATGGCTCAGGCATGATATATTGTTTCACTATTCACTTCAACCATATTTCTGCTATATTAGTTTCTTTGGGAGGTTATTTTTAAAACACTATTGTCATGTATGGATTCTTAAATTGGTAAGCCCATTACATGGTGATATTGTGTATCTGGATATCATCTCAATGATAGATAGTATTCTCTTAATATTTCATACACAGCAAACACCTTCTGATAATTTATTTCTATGAGGTAATTTTGAACCGACCTTCTTTACAGTAAGCTGCCTTTGAATTGTCTGATGCTTTTATATTGGATTTTTGCATATTTCCTCTGCAGTATTCCTTTCCCTGTGTCAAGTTTATGAAGATTTTGGTCCCATTCAAATTAATATTTCTTATTTTCAGGAGATAGCATGAGAGCCTTTTGTTGATAACTCCCCCTGTTATACCATATGCTCCTTGCTATATATAAGATCTCCTAGGCACTGGTCTTTCACAACTCAAGGTTGTCTCTAGGAACCACAACATATTTTTGCAACGTTGCCGAGGAACGAAGTTGAGAAAATTTAAATCCCTGGGCCTCGACAAAACCTAATTCACTCTTCAAACAGGTGAGCATGGAGAGTTGAGAGTTGTAGATCCCTCACCTTGGCGACTCCACATTCGTTTATTAGATAAATTCACTTGTAGTCTTGGCTCCTCGTAAGCCACACCTGAGGTCAGATACGTCACAGCCAAAGACACCTTCAGTGTCTGACCCAGAGAAGATCATACATAGAAGAAGTTTGAGGTAAATGAAATCAGTCCACACTGAAATCCATGAATTCTCTGTAGAAAATTTTCCATCCTCTTCTTCTCAAGTAGCCCAAGTGCTAGGTCCCGACTCCACTATGGGAGATACCGATTACTATTCAGATAGTCCACCCTGGGGAGGTGTCAGAATTAAAGACAATTTTCACCTTACTCCTGAGGTCGAAGAGGTCAAGGAAGTCACCGAAGTATCTGCTATTAACAGATCGTTGTTCCCCTCAACACCTCAAGTTGTTGTCCAGTACATTCCTATTGTTATTCATACTCCACTTCCACCTACTCCTCCTCCTTTTACGCATCAAATTATTGCACTACCTCCACCCCCTCCAATGGCCAATGTTCCAGGCTTCTTGTTAAATAAATATGCTCCCCTGGCATTACCTCAAGTGTTGAACGATATGCCACAGGATTATCTGAATATTTTACCCCGATTCAATGGGGAAAACGAGATTGATGCTCAAAAACATCTTGAGGTCTTCTGTTCTTTTGCAGAGAGCTTTAATGTGGAACATTTAGATGTAGTCTTAAGGTTGTTTGTCCAATCTCTTGATGGTGAAGCTCGAAAATGGTTTAAAACATTGAGAGACCGTTCTGTTACCACTTGGGAAATAATGGAAGATACTTTTCTCAGGAAATGGGGAGAGAAGAAAGATCATGGACATTGTCTTACTGAGTTCAATACACTCAAGAAAAGACATAATGAAGGGGTGTCAGAATTCATCAAGAGATTTAATAAATTGTATTTGATTCTTCCTACTGATATGAAACCTCATCAAACTACTGCTAAAGTTGTTTTCGTAGCATCCTTTGACTCAGAATTCGGTTTCTCTCTGAGAGAAATAAAGCCTGCCACTCTGGATGATGCTCAGACAGATGCACTAGAGTTGGAGGCAAATTTCGCCTCCACTGGTAAATCAAAGGGAAAATCTGAACAAGATGCTAGAAGAAGGGGCAAATAGGAGGTATCTACCTCTAACCAAGATAGAGACTCAGCTAATGACAGAATTGAAGAAATGAACAAAATGATTAAGAAAATTTCTGGTAAGTTGGTCAAGCTTGAATTGGAGGCCAAGAATTCAGCCTCCAAAAATTTCCAGAATTCTCCAAACAGAGGTTACAATCCTCAGTATAGGAAACCACCCCTACAAATATTGCAAAAGGAACTAAAGGAACAATAAGATCAGGTACCACACCCATTGTACTTGGAAGGTCCAGTGGATGATCCTAATGAAGACACTGCCTATGAACTGGAGGATGCAAATCTTGCTTTCTTGAATAGTGATGGAGAAGAATGCCCCTTGCAAGGAAGTGATGGAGCCGAGTTCTCATTGCAAGAAGAAGAAAAGGCTAGAGACACAGAAGACTCAGAAATTGATCACTATTGTAAGCAATTTGTTGATTTCATGCAAGCACAATTCAATAGAAGATATGATCTCAGATCTTCTAGGAAGAGGACTCGTACTCAAGATCAAGAAGAAGAGCCACCCCAGAAGCAAGCACCTGCTCAAAAGGAGTCAACAATGTAGAAAGTCACAGACAAAGGTAAGGGGCCTCTAAAAAAACCTTTGCAGTCTAATGATCAAATTCCTTCCTCTTCAAAAGTAGTCATTCCCCCTAATGCCAAGTCTGTGTCAAAAGAAGTCAAACCCTCAGCTAAAAATAAAGATTCAAAATAAGTTGTAATAGAGAAGTCCTATCCTGCTTTCAGTCTGCAAAAGGAACTTGAGAAGGTCAAAATCCCAGTTCCCTTGACTGAACTATTGAAGCAACCTCCATATCAATCCCAAGTCACCTCTTTCATGATACCTCCAGAAGCAGCACTCATCCCAGATAGTCTCAACCTTCAAGAAGAAAGACCCATGGTTGTATTTGGCCCACATGTTGAGGAATTAGATGCTTATACTCCTCCCTTCTATGTGTCTCTAGTGATTCATGACCTGCTATTACATAACTGTATGTTAGATTCTGGAGCTTCTCATAATCTACTGTCTCTGTCAGTCATGGAACAACTAGGATTACAAATCACCCATCCATACAAGGACCTCTATTCATTTGATTCCAAAAGATTTTAATGCCTGGGGATGATCAAGGATTTGGTGGTCAATTTGGCCCAAATCCAAGCAAAAAGTGTGGTAATGGACATCATGGTGGTTGACATCCCAGCTCGCTTTGGCATGTTGCTGTCAAGGTCCTGGGAAAAAAAAATTGGTGGGTCAATCAAGTTGGACTTAACATATGCCACTATCCCAGTTTTTGGTGGCCAGGAGAGGACGTTGTACAGGGAAACTAGATTTGTCGAGATGGTTACTAAGGCTGACAACTCTGTTAATTCACCAGTCTACAGTAAAGAAGGAGATTTCTCATGCTTGATGCTGGAAGAAGATCAATATTATGCTAATGAGCCATCCTTCTGCCAGATCAAGACTGAGCAGCCCTCAAAGATCCATGAAGAAGGAATCTGGACACTTCATTTTGACGGAGCAAATTCAAGAGAAGGTAATGGAGCTGGAATACTATTAATTTCTCCTACAGGCAAATGGGTCCCATTGTCTTTCAAGCTAGAATATGAAGCCACTAATAATGTGGTTGAATATGAAGCACTTCTGTTAGGGTTGCAGACAGCCAGGAGCATGAATATACAAAGTTTAAAAGTTCTGGGAGATTCAGAATTGGTGGTTAGACAAGTCAGGAATCAGTGTCAAACCAAACATCCTCGGATGAGGGCTTATAGGAATGAAGTTTTGGACATGGTATAGAATTTTTTCTTGGCATTTAATATCCATTTCATGCCCCAGGAACATAATAGGATGGTTGATTCCCCTGCTGTGGCTGCTAGTACATTCCGTCCACCTCAAAACCCTCTCTTAAGGTATGAAACTGAGGTACGTTATCGACCATAAATCCCAGATAACATCAAGCACTGGCAGGTATTTGAGGATGAAGAACAGGTGAAGAGATTCCTGGAAACAGTAGGGGAATTCTCCAATATGGAGATTGATGCTTGTGAAGAAGAAGGGACTGAAGACACTTCAGAAAGAAATTGGGAAGAGAAAATGGCAGGTAATAAAGTGTTGCAATTGAAGGGAAACATTATACCTAGAGGGATGGTGCCTTTAGAAAAATTATTTAACAAGAACGATGTCCCACTGCAGCCAAGCAAAGCGGTAGAAGAAAATCAGGTAGAAGACCTGAATCTTGGTACTGATGCTGACCCCAAAATTGTAAAATTATCCAAGAAAGTCCCAGAAGAATATAAAAAGCTATACTAGAAATTATTTCAGTCTTACAGAGATGTGTTTGCATGGTCTTATCAGGACCTAAAAACTTTTGACATCAGTATAATGCAACACAAAATTCCACTAAAGGGAGATGCGAAACCTCATAAGCAGAAGCTTAGACAAATAAATCCCCTGCTGCTTCCCTCCATTGAGAAAGAAATTAAGAAGTTGTTAAAGGAAAAAATAATTGTGCCATTGAGGTACTCTGAATGGGTGGCAAACCTAGTCCCTATTCGAAAGAAGAATGGAGAAATAAGGTTGTGTGTTGACTTCCGAAATTTAAATCGAGCATCCTTAAAAGATAATTATCCACTGCCCAAGATGGATCATATTCTGCAGAAGGTGGTTGGAGCTTCTAGGATGTCAATGATGGATGGATTCTCTGGTTATAATCAGGTGGTTGTACTTCCAGAAGATCAGAAGAAGACTGCCTTCACCACGCCATGGGGGACATTCATGTACACCAGGATGCCTTTTGGGTTGATCAATGCAGGGGCCACTTTTCAGAGGGCCATGGACATTGCTTTTGTTGGGGAGCAAGATAAATTTTTGGTAGTCTACCTCGATGATGTCACTATGTTTTCAAAGGGCGATACGGAGCACATTGAGCATTTGTGTAGAACTTTTGAGAAATGCAGAAGGTATGGTCTTTCTCTCAATCCACAAAAGTCTTTATTTGCATTAGAAGAAGGCAACCTTTTGGGACATATTGTGACTAAAGATGGGGTAAAAATAGACCCTAAGAGGGTGGAGGTTATAAATGGTATTTCTCTTCCCAGAAATAAGAAGGAGGTACAGGTGTTCCTAGGGCGCATTAGTTTTTTGAGAAGGTTTATTCCTAACTATGCTGAAATAGTTAGACATATAACTGATATGCTGAAGAAAAATAATCAGGTTAAGTGGTCCCAGGAATCACGAGAGGCCTTTACCAGAATAAAAAATGCTTTTGCAGAAGCCCCAGTGTTAGCTGGACCAGATTATGCCAAACCTTTCATGATCTTTTCTTTTGCATCACCTCATACAATAGCAGGAGTTTTATTGTAGAAAAATGAAGAAGGGTACGAGCAGCCCATCGCCTTCTTCAGTCAGGTGCTCTGTGATGTAGAACTGAAATATAACATATTAGAAAAGCAAGCATACACCCTGGTGAAATCCCTTAAAGCATTCCGCATGTATGTCTTGTAGTCCCATATCACTGCATTTGTGCCTACAGCAGCTGTAAAAGACATTCTTATCCAAGGGGATAGTGAAGGAAAAAGGGGGAAGTGGATTGCCAAAATACAAGAGTATGAGCTAGAAATCCGCCCTACCAAACTGATCAAAGGACAAGGGCTAGCCAAAATCTTATCTGAATCAAACTATCAGGCTCTGGGTATAAATCTGTCCATAATAGCAAGTGAGGAATCTAAGGAGAAAGAAGAGCAACAGGGAGTAGAGATAACTAATCTGGAAACACATATAAAGTACCTCACCAGTCAGTGGTACAAAGAGATAGTAGAATATCTCCTCACACTCAGCTGCCCTCCAAGCTATGATAAAGCTAAATATAGAACACTAAGGTTGAGATCACAGAAGTACATAGTTTCCAATGGCCGGCTATACTGGCGAGATCCCTCAGGCATTCTACTCCTATGTCTCACAGAGGATGAGGTACAGAGTATAATGGCCGAATTTCATGAAGGAATCTGTGGGGGTCATTACAGTTGGAGGGCCACTGCTCACAAAATCCTGAAGGATGGTTTCTATTGGCCCAAGCTCTTTGGAGGTGTGTTTGCCCGAGTTAGAGCTTGTGAAAAATGTCAAATATTTGCTGAAAGACAGAATTTGGCACCTCTACCCATGATTCCCGTTCACGTGGATGAACCATTCCAGCAATGGGGAATTGAATTTATCGGTGAAATACATCCTCCATTGAGTGTTCATCATAAGTGGATATTAACTGCCACTGATTATTTCACAAAATGGGTGGAAGCCATACCTGCGAGGAACACAACAGATGCTGTGATAATAAAGTTCATGGAAGAAAACATCATATCCAGGTTTGGCTGCCCTGCCAGAATAGTAACTGATAATGCCCAGGCCTTCAAGTCTGCAAAGTTTGTGAGCTTCTGCCAGTAGTATAACATCACACAAAGTCACTCTACAGTCTATTACCCACAAGGAAATGGCTTGGAAGAGTCTTCAAATAAAACCCTGGTGAGGGCACTGAAGAAGGCTATCAACGAAAATCAGAAAAATTGGGATTCCCAGTTGAAATTCGCTCTGTGGGCCAATAGGATTACCAGCAAGAGAGAAACTGGGAAGTCCCCATATGAATTAGTATATGGGAGGGCAGCAGTATTCCCTATACAGTTAGCCTTACCAGTAGCCCGATTCATGCAAGAAAGTCAAGAAGAGCCCGATGATGTGACCAGGAGAATAAATCAACTGGTGGAGTTAGAAGAAGCACGAAACCAGGTAAGTCAAAGGCTGACTGAATATCAAGAGAAGATGAAGTGCCTTTTTTATCAGCATGCCAAGGACCAAAAGTTGCAGATTGGTGATTTAGTGCTCAGATGGGATATCAGGAGAGCTGAAAAGGGGAAACATGGTAAATTCGACCCACTCTGTTTTGGCCCTTATAAAATCGTGGAACAAGGGGGTAACAACACTTTCAGGTTGGAGAATTTACAGGGAGACTTGCTTGAAGCCCCTATAAATGGTCAATTCCTTAAACCCTAATTCCAGCTCTGATTCAGGCATAGACAGCCTGGTGTATCATACTGTACATTAGTTTTTTGTTTTCATCTTTGTTTGAATAATGTGGGTGTCGTGATGAATCATGAAAAGAAAAGTAGAAGTGCTAAAGAGAAGGGTCTGCATAGAAGATTAACCAGTGGTCTGTGAAGTTCTCGACACGCACAGGGATGAATGTGCCATCCCCAGGTGGAGCTAATGTTGATCATGTCAGCCCCCTGTTAAATTCTAATAAGAAATCCCCTTTAAACCCCCTTTGTTTGGCCTAAAAAATAATTTTTCTGCCTATCGTTCCCCTCCTCTAAACTCAAAATTTCATAAAAAGGGCCAAAATTACACATTTTAACATATTTAAGGCCTAGCACCTTTCAGCCCTAGCCCCCTCAGTCTTTTTCTCCACGTGACCTGGGCGCTAGACCAAGCGCTAGCCCGGAGAGTGCTTATCGCAAATGGATATCGGGAGCAGTATCATCCGTCGATCTGTACAAATCGGACATCCTTCATAGATCAGCGTCGCGCCCGTGGCCCAACCCGTTTACCGCTCCGATCACCTATCCACCGTTCGATCGACCCGCAAATCAATGGTCAGCAGCTCACCCACCCTTGTGGTCCCCGCACCCAAAAGCACTATTCATAAACCTGTTGGTTTTCATCGCACCACCTTTCGAGGGGTAGGCGGTATTTACCATTTCGGAGCGATTCCACTCATCGTATGACACGTGGCTCCATCACTATTTCAAAACCGCCCTCCCATCGTGCGTTATTGTTCGACATTTGACCAGGCGTGATATGCATATTAACCGTCCGATCTGGGGCTCTCCATCCAACAGTCATCGCACCCCGTAGATGCATAGAATTTAACCCAAGATATCTGTAGCCCTGGCCCGCCATCTGTCGCCCTCCAATATGTTTTCCACCGTCGATCTCCTCCTGAGATCAGACGGTCCAGGTTAACTACATGTCCCGCCACGTCACCATTCCACATGTGTTCATCACACGCCCATCCCTTATATATATTCCATTCTAAGGTCGATTTCTAAGGTTTTGCATTTAATTTTCTGCATTCCGCCAACCTTCACCAGAGCATTTCTCCGCCATTCCACTGCATTTTTCCACCATTTCACCAGCTGCGCTGTCACCCTCATTATCCTCGTTGCATCTACCTTCCCGTGCATTTGTTTTCTTGATGATTTTGTGTATTTTGGAGGGTACGAGCGGCGGTAAACCGCCATGATTCACAGTCTCAATTACAGTAACAGAGAACACCGTAAAGGACCATTTTTTCAGAGGATGGAATTATGGACAAAGGCTTGGGAAGCTATTACAACATGACCTCCATTAAAGAAGCAGGGTTAAACTCTGTCAAACCCTCCAGAGTCATTCAAAGTGCAAATTTCACGATCGGAAGCATTAATATTGCAGGCAGAGAGTATTAGTGAAAGGCAAAGAGTTAAAGGCGCATAATTGAAGATTTTTGAGCCTTAACCTAACCATTTGAAGGAAGAATGCCAGATTGAAGACCCTGTAGATCACTCAGAGAGTCCATGCATAGAAAACAATACCCTCAGGGTTTCATTTCAGCAGAATTTTCTTTCTAGGGAAGGACAGACTGCCCATGAGTTTTTTATTTCTCTACCGTGTTACTAAAGAGACTTCCACCCAGTGCATTTATTTTAGAAAGAAGGCCACATAGTACATACAGCACTACAGAGTCATCAAGTAGTATGGGCGTGCACATTTCCGCCATCCTGTCTTAATGAGGAAAATTAAATGTTCATCATCCATTTCCTTTACTAAGTTTTCTTTTTCTCCTATAAAACTCCTGAAGAACAGATTATTGCGGGTTCCAGATTTTATCAGAAAATTATGCGGTGAGAGAATTTTTGTATGCATTTTGTAAAAAATCTTATATGAATGTACAGAGCCCGTTGGGTTTCAGTGAGGAGGAGTTCCGTCTTTAAAGAGGATTCTGGTCTTTGGTGTCTCACAATGTGTAACTTTCTCTTATATGTGCTAATTTAATTGTTCATTTCATTTCATCCGCCTTTCTTGTATCATGTTTCTGGAATGCGAGTGGCTCACTGGTTTTTGGTATGGATTTATCCTAGTTGATACCCATGCTCGAATTAGTCAAGCGCTTTAAATATGGCTTAGGCATGATATACTGTTTCACTATTCACTTCAACCATATTTCTGCTATATTAGTTTCTTTGGAGGTTATTTTTAAAACGCTATTGTCATGTATGGATTCTTAAATTGGTAAGCCCATTACATGGTGATATTGTGTATCTGGATATCATCTCAATGACAGCTAGTATTCTTTTAATCTTTCATACACATCAAACACCTTTTGATAATTTATTTCTGTGAGGTATTTTTGAACCGGCCTTCTTTACAGTAAGCTACCTCTGAATTGTCTGATGCTTTTATATTGGAGTTTTTCATATTGCCTCTGCAGTATTCCTTTCCCTGTGTCAAGTTTCTGAAGATTTTGGTCCCATTAAAATTAATATTTCTTGTTTTCAGGAAATAGCATGAGAGCATTTTTTTGATAACTCCCCATGTTATACCATATGCTCCTTGCTATATATAAGATGTCCTAGGCACTGGTCTTTCACAACTCAAGGCTGTCTCTAGGAACCACAACAGGTCGTATGAGGGTGGTCGTATCAAAAATGTTGAATTGTGACCACCCATGTTGCTTGTGCACATTTGTGTGATCCCTTTTCCGTTTGC